>VWPU01002548.1:0-107986 GCA_013398955.1 Callaeas wilsoni | reverse complement strand
CTGGCAGAAACCGACTCTCGCTATGGCCGCATGCTCCAGCAAATCCAGGGGCAGATCAACTGCGTTGAGGAGGAGCTGGGCAGCATCCGCTGTGAGATGGAGGGTCAGAACCAGGAGTACAAGGTGCTCCTGGGCATCAAGACCCGCCTGGAGCAGGAGATCCAGCAGTACCGGGCACTGCTGCAGGAGGGGCAGCAGGATCTTGTGTACGTTCTCTGTTTGCAAATAAGGGCACAAATTCTACCACAAGCTTTTCTCTCTTGGCACTTACGGAAGACAGAGCAGAATATTTTACTCGTCTGTAGCTGAAATCTAAATTCAGCAGCTTTTTTTCATGGCATCTTCATTGAAATGTGTCTATCAGAAACTTCATAAGCAAGGGAAACACAGAGCAGATTGTTACTGACAGGTTTTGAGTTAATCAGTTCCTCTTGACCTGTTTATGAGGAGTGAATTCCATGAGAGGAATCACTGTGCCAAACCAAACTGTAATGAAGTTCCTTCTTGTCAGCAGACAAACTTGCACAGCTGGACTGTGAGAGTACAAGAATTATACAGCAACAATCTTGCTGTTTCTACTTTTACAATTTTCCAGGAAAATACCGCTGAAGGGAATGAAATGAAAAAATATGTTAAAAAATATATTTGCAAGATCCAGGAAAAGCTGAGCTACTACATGCACTGCACATGATGTCAATATGTATTTGTTGTTCCTTTCATTAAAACTCATTTCCTTTCACAGAACATCTCAAGGAGCTCTCCAAGGAGGAGGAATGTCCTCCCACTCTTATTCTTCTAGTTCCTACTGTCATGGTCAATCTAGTGACAAGGCAGGTAAGAAACATCTTCCAAAGAGCATCCAAACTTCTGGCTTTCACGTTTTGTGTTTCATCCCTTTTCCTGTTAATGTCAACCTTGTGCTATGACTTTCACGTCTGCAATTGCAGCAGGGATTAAACCATTCACAATCAAAGCTCTTCATTTCAAAGTGGTTTGGCTCCAGTCCCAGGGACAGGTTAAGCTCTTTTCCCATGCTTTTGCTAACAAATGGATATTTAAATAGCGGATGAGTCTGAAATGTCAGTGCTGCAAAGAGACTCTTGGTTTCCCTATCAGAGCAATGGTTTCTTCTTTCTTTCCACAGGGCAGTCAAGAGTGTGTTAAGATACCACTGACGTGTTGGGCTTCCCAGATCCAGTCAGTGCCGCGGGAGCGGCCCAGCCCACGGTGTGGTAACATGCAGCCCACACACGCTGTGACCTACGCCACGCACAGATTGCTCTCCAAATGCTATTCGTGAAGTCAAAATTAATAATTACTAAGCTTTTCTTAAAACTATCTACTCCTCCCTTTTCATACTGTCCATCACTGTGATCACTGTGCTTACACAGGTCTCTGCAGTGCACTTGGTTCTCTACTGCACAACAGTGCCTCGAATAAAGCTTTACCTTTCTGCAATGCAAAGAAAACTCTGTGTCCAGCAGTCTATTTGGTATATTAATATTGTATTTACATTTAGGTGTAACAAGCCAGATACGCAAGGAAATTAAGGTTGTGTGAATTATGTAGTATGACTCCAAAGGAATATGTAAATCCTAAATCATACGATGACTAGATAAAATCCTGGAGATGAATAAACACTCCACATTAAACTCAAGGGTGACACCTATGGGGAAGGGAAAGGGGTGGGGGAACCCCTTTTTCATACCATATGGTGCAAGGGTTGTGCAAGTAGTTGATTTGCCAATTCAGCAGCTGAAGTGAAAAATCAGGATTAATTAACCTCAAAATTTCATGACAATTTTATCAAATCAAAACCACTTTCCTTTGAGTCACTGAACAAGAAATCAATCCTATCCAGGCAGCCCTTTCCCAGCTTCTGGATGAGAGTTCTGTCTAATCTGGGTCAGTTAAAGCAAAGGGTTAGACTAGGCAATGAGTGAGGAGTATGAAAGTTCTACTAACCCAACATTCAGTTGTTTGGATTATTTCTCCTGCCATGTTGGAAAAATCTGAACTCAGGTCTTTTATCTGAAAGTTCCACATGGAAGAGTGTGTTCCCTTATTCCATAGAGTCACTCCCAGCTCCATTCTGTGCGAAACTCTGGGTGGAGAATGGCACGGTGCAGGCAAGGTTCAGGCTTTGCTACTAAATCTGCCCCACTTGGTGTACCACACTCACCTTATTTGGGCTCAGCAGAGGAAGAAAAGGGGTAAAATATCTCAGTCATTTCAAACTTACAAACCTGCATTTCAGTGTTTGGTTTGCAGGGCTGAGGAAGCTGCTGAACAGGGTCAGCCACATAGCAGGGGAGTGACTCCACTGCCGCCCTGTCCCAGACCCTGGGTGGGTCTCAGAGGCTTCATTGTTCCCTGAACACCTTCTAAATCACCGACATTTCTTATCCTGTCACACAGTTTTACACTTACACTTTGGTTTGCAAAGAGAGTCAGGACAGGTAAAACATCATCGTTTTGGACAATAAGGTATTATTTTAAAAGACATCACACTGTTCCTTGTTACAATCCAAGCTGAATTCTCAGCACAGCAGGAAAGAGATGAGTCAGAGAAACTATTTCCCTGGGAAACAAAGGGTTGTAAAGTCAAAGCAGATCTGCCTCTCCTTGGAGTCACAACAGGACTCTTCTGCTCTGTGCAAGTAACAGAGACTGTTCTGCCTTACGATCTCTTTCACTCCTGTCTCTTACCAACCAGAGCTGACTATCCCAAAACCCCTCAGCACTATCCAGCTATACTGGACTTTGAGATCAAATACCTTCTTTAGGCACAGTTTAACTAGGAAGAATGTCTGTAATCCCAGAAAGGAGCCATCTGTGCTCTAGGCTGTCTGTTGAGAACATTCTCGAGACTCCTGCTTCCTTTCTGCTCTCTTTTAGGTGGGACACGTTTGCAGTGCCAGCATGAGGGAATGCTGTGGTTGAGCCTCATCCTGCTCCAGTGGCGTGTCCCACAGCTCCGTTCCAGGGACAGGATTTAGCTGTGGGTGACAGACAGTGTGTCCGTCCATTCAGATCGGCTCCCTGGCATCCTCTGATGGCGAGTCAGGAAACACCAAGTAGGATTTGTGACACAAACTACTCAAAACACTCTCAAAATTAAATTAAAGCCTCAGGCCTGGGACACGGTTCATACAGGGAAAGAACAGGTTGATGAATACAAAAATCGGCACGTTTTTATTTTTATTTCATGCCTTGGATTCGATGGCTGTCCTTAACATCTGGGCCTGCAGGGGGCGCTCTGTGCTGCTCCCGCTTCCCAAGGCCCCAAATCCCGTGGAGTGTGGCTCAGTTCTGGAAATGAATCATCTCCAGATGGATAATACAACATTTTCAGGAGGTTTCATGAAGATAAGAGGTGGAAATGGCTGTATGGAGAGAAATTCAAGACAAGAACCAGAATTCAGTGGACTGAGTTCTCCGAGGGCTTCTCTCTGCATCAGGACTATGACATACCTGCAGAATTCAGACCTGCAGCAAATGCTTCCATTTGCAAAGGCAGCTGTCAGGTATGGACAGCTACGGCAGCCCGCTGCTACTCCTGGTGCCTTTGAGCACAGTCCTGCCAGGCTCTGGCACTCCTGGCTACAAGGAAATGGAACCACGGAGGTGACAAGGCAGATTTCCCTCTCAGCCCACCACCGACTCAAGGAATGAGAAAAGAAACTCTGACTCACTGTGCGTGTAACAAAAAGCAAGAGGCAAGGAAGCTGCTCCTGTGATATTTCTGACGTTTACCAGCCCACCATAACCATGAAAAATAGCAGCAGCCAAGTTAAGTAAGTATGAGAATTCATGCAGGAAAATCCTTTCTCTCTGTAACAATTTCTGTTAGGTTTCACATCATATCTAACACTTCGGCGTGCTAATCCCAACAAACCGGAATTTCTTTAAGTGTTTCCATACTGTGGCTGCTGTATCCCTGGAAGTGTCCATGGCCTGGTTGGAGGGGCTTGGATCAATCTGTGCTAGTGGAAGGTGCCCCTGCCTGTGGCAGAGGGTGGAACTGGATGAGCTTTAAGGTCCCCTCCCACCCAAAGCATTCCATGATTCCATGATAAGGGACGAGTGACAGTGAACACGTAGTCTCAGGCGCGCTGGAGCTGACTCTCAGAGCTGTTTTAGTACTGCCTAAAGAGAGGTTTCTGCACACTGCAATTACTCCTAATAGCGCAGTTTGGAGCCCACGCTCCCGTGGCTCCGCCAAGCCTGGCTCCAGGGAACAGCTTTCCCTGGCACACACCTGTGCTCCCAGCCCTGGCAACCCACACAGAGCTGGGATCAAAGGCACTCACAGCCTCAGTAATCAACATTTTCTGACAACATTCCCAATCTTAGTTCAGTTCTTTCCCACAACCTGATGCCAGACTATCAAAAATCACGGCCGTACCCAAAAGTTCAAGGCACTTACACACACGCAAAGATTTTAAACAAATGCCAAAAACCCCGTTCTGTCAAAAATGCTGTTAGAAATCATGTCACCAGATTTTATCAGTTATTAAAGCTGAATCCATTAGGAAAGCATGAAAAGGCACTCAGCAAGCATTTCGGTCACTTGCTTTGCTGGCGGTGGGCTGCCCAAAACACAGACAGTTGGCACAGACCTCAGTTTTTAATAAAAAGAAGATTTAAAGCTGAATATGGGTGTCAGAGTCTGGTGGAAAACTACGGCTCTTAGTGAAGGTAACAGCCAGGACTGCCTGGGAAAGGACTTGCCTGGTACACACAAATATGGGTAACACAGTCCGTTTTGAAAGTGGCGCAAACTGTCCAAAGTAGTGAGAAATCCCCTTTTGTTCCCTTAAAGCTGTGTGACCAGCCAGGGCAGCCAGAACCAGGGCTCCAAAGGGATTTTCATGGGCTGAGAGTTGCCATGAGAACCAAGTGTTAAAAATGCCTACCTGGTAGCAGCTCCACAAACCAGAGGCTACAGGGCTTGCCCTCACAGAGCAACAGTTGGACTTTCTCACTGAGCCCAAGCAGAGATCTGCAGATTCTGAAAATCCCTGTCAAGAAAAACTGAGTATGAAACCACTGGTAGGATCAGGGAGGACCAAATCCAAGGATCCACCAGGAGAGTACGAAGAGAGCTCCTTGTTTTCTAATTAGATCCAGAACGTGTTTAAGGCTTGCACAGTCAAATCTCTGCCCTTACTGGAAGTCGTGGCTTATCCCTATGATCAGAATATATTCTTACAAAATTAGCAAGAGAAATAATGATCTATAAGTCTATAAATACAAGTATGTGCATGTAAATATATGAGCACATAGGTATAAATAATAGACATACAAATGTTTTACAGACAGGAACAAAATAAAACAGCTGAGCTCTGTGCTATGAGCCCCATCCACCCTGTGTCTCTCCCAAGTCCAGGATTTATTTTTGAGTAGGAATTTTCCATGTGGTGTATGGGAATATCCCTGTGATAGCCCCAGGCCCCCTCCCTCAGCGTGCAGAGGCCATGGCAAGTGGCCAACAGCCACTGCAGCCCCGAGCCCGGGGCAGGTTCAGTCCCTTGGGCTTTGGCAGAGGCCCCTGCGCCGCCTTTGCTGCTACCTGCAGAAACCTGACTTTTGGAACACATCCTCCTGTCAGTTGGATGTTTGACTCTCAAATAATAGTTTCCAGCCCAATCATACCTTGCTGAGATTTACCAGCCAGATAACAGGTTAAAGGAAGTGTGAACGAACATCCAGAGAGTTGACTTGCACTCCCTAGGGCTTGGTGCCCCAGCTGAGCCTTCCTTCCCACACAATCTTTAATCACACGATAAGAAAATCCGGTTTATTTTCCTGTCCCAGGTACTTTACTCCCCGGGTTGCTTTATCATTAGAGTTCTGGACTGATAGAGGAGTTAGGAGTTTAAAGCTAGTTATGTTTCTAGGGAAACAGGGACAATAAAGAGGTATTTCCACACCACAGCCAGTTTCAAGAATTTGCAAAGTATTTACACTGCTCCCAGTTACTGAAGTGCTTGAGCTCTTCAGGAGGATCTTTTATGCATTTTCCTCATACCAATCGGTTTAAGTGTTTTATAAATGGCAACCACTGAGGAATTAAATTCTGTGCCCCAATAGCACTGCAGCAGCCTGGGCAGGAATCATTCCAGTTCAGCTCAAATCACTGATCCATTGTTTCTGTCCTGCCACGAACAAACCAGAGCCCTGGATAGAAATGTCTTGTCCTGTGTCTTACTTTCACAATTTCTGTTAACACAGAACCCTTACACAACCTCATTTCTCACCTCTTTCAGTGCAGAAATTATGCATTCCCGTCACCACAATTCCTCTGCTTTGCAAAAACAGTCATTTTGAGTAAATTCCCACTGTTGCTCTGCTCTTCCCTACCCTCTTCTCCAGCCACTCACAGCTGTGTGTGCATGTGCTGGGACCTGCCTCTTCAGCACAGCAACATTCTTGTCTCACAATCTGTTGGCACATTCAGGGAATATATGGCAATGCCAGATTCATGAGGATTAAAAAAAAAAAAAAAAAAAGATTTATGATGGGCTGTAAAAGCCAGACAGCTGAGAATTGTATCTTGGGCAAACCATAACTGCAGTTACCTTGCTTCCAGCTGCAGATCACAGCTTGTTGTCACTGGTTCTTCCCACAAGGAAGTTTAAAAGAAAAAATATGAAATTTTGTGCTTGAATTAAAGAGCTGCAAATGTTTCATGCCTCTGATCTTCAAAAGGAGAGAAAAACATCCCAAGCTGTGATCTTAAGAGGGCTTGTGACATGATCAGTTGGGAGGGTGGGCAAAGTTCAGATGAGCAAGAGATGGAGACTAAAAATGTGCATGTGAAAAAGCAGCACATTTCCATTGATGGAAGCAAAGGCAGAAAAGAAGAATTACCAGAAGAGACAAACAGTTAAAAATGGAAAAGGTAAATCCAGAAAAATAAATTGGCTCTGCTTATTCATCCATAGATGCATCCATGGAACTGCAGGCACCAACGAAGTTGGTTAAAATGTTCAGCAAGTTCATTAAACTGTAATTTCATTAGCTATCCCTGGAAGCAAATTCAGCAGGATGTGAAAAGAGAGAAGGATATGCCAGTGTCCTCAAAGGCAAGAAAAAACGGTTTTCAGGACAATTAATAAAAATATCCTGAAACAATATTAATGATTTTATAAAGCAACGGTGACTGGCAAGGCAGAGAAGATAAAGGTAAAGCAGAATCAAGTCTCAGCCAGGAGCTTGAGTGTGACTGGATGACTTTGCTTGAAAAAATGTGTCTCCCTTCCCCTCTGATAAGGTGCAGATAAGGGAAATTCCCTGTGCTGACCATTCCTTATTGGGGAAAAGCTGACCCTACCATAAATTACATTTATTGTACTGGGAGAAAAAGAGACCTATGCTGAATGCTAAGAGCACCTTCTTCAACTTGCCATACTAAAGGCTTTTCCAAGCATTTAAGTACACATTCTTACCTTAAGGGATTCCCTACAAAAACAAACACATGCAGCCATGAATGTAAAACAGAAATGGAAAGTTAAAAGATTTAGAATTAAGTTTTAGCAAAAATGCTGTGTGAGGGATTGATTCGGTACTAGAGGCTTATGCTGTATTTGGTGTTATCAATCAGATGAATCCATTTGACAGTGTGTCCCAAGCCCTTCTTCTCCTAACACTTCCAGCTGTACTTCCAAACTAGCACTAAGAACTGCAGCTCATTCTTTGGGAGATTCTTCCCTGTAAGTTCATGCAAACCCAACCTGCCCGCAGTACCTGACAGTGCGATATATGGTGATTGCTGCTTTTACTCAAGAGGTTGCAGAGGGCATCCAGAAGCCTTCCAGATCCCAATTTTCATGAGCTGGATCATAAAATACTATGCAGCATCACAGATGTGCATTTTATTTTGCAAAACCCAAAAATGCACTGCATTCAGGTCCTGATATGGGAGTCCACGGAATGCTGAAGGAGTACCTGGAGGGACAGATGTTCATCTCTCCTTGCAGCATGAGATAGATCTCAGAAAAAAACCACACTGGTATTTATTCTTTCAGCTTCTTGCTTTTCTGTTCACTGAAGAAAAGCACATGGACTGATGCAAAAAACGCTCTATTGACTTTAATATTTAACAAAAAAATAGCTGTTCTCCAGTTGCTTTCTCTCAGTAGCCTCCTGGCACCTCGATTTCACCTGTTCACAGCCCTTGGAGCAGTTACTGGCTGGGCAGGTTTGTCCCACGCAGGGCCGAACAGGACGTTCAGGTCTGCGGAAGGAACGAGCGGCGTCTGTGGCAGCAGGAGCGTCCCTGGGCCCGTGAGGAAAGGCTGCACAGCGTTCCAGTGCAGGATGGAGGCCTGGGAGGCAGCAGTCTGTACGCAGAGGCAAGAGCTCTGCATGGGACATACCCTGTGTGTATCCAGTGATATATTCCGCACCTGAGTCACTGCAGAATTCCTCTTTCTCATACGGCCTCCTCACTACCTGGTGATACAGGTGCCTTGGCCGGCCTCCCATTTGCTGTTTGCTCTTTCCCTCCCTGAATTTGCCCCGCAGTTTGACACCTCTGTACGCAGGGAGTGCAGCTTTATTGTGTGGACTGAAATACCTGGAGCATTTTTCATGGGTGTAGAAAGGCCTGGCTGCTCTCAGGAGCTGCAAGTGCTGCCAGGCCAGAACTTCCTCTTTCTCCAAAACACTTGTGAGGTGTTCCAGAGGTTTGGAGGGAATGAGAAAGAAAGAGAATTGAAGGAAAGCTCCGAGTGTCCCCTTGTGTGTTAGGGATGCTCAGAGAGGAGCTTAAAGTAACAAAAGCTTTTGAAAATCCATCTTGGATAACAGAGGACCTGAAAATTTTAGAAATAACGTTTTGATGACTCTCAAAGACCAGAAGACTAAGTGATTCTGTCTCTTCTCTTTGCTTCTCTCTTTCAGTATCAATCAAAGGACTCAATGTGTAATCAGACACTTGTTTCTGCTCACTCCCCAGGTACTCAGGGATGTTACTGCTTTTCTCTGCTACAGATGCAGCCAGGGCTGCTTCAGAAGGATTCTTGTGTCTGTAGAAAACCAGACTCTCAGGCACAGCACGTTCTCTATTAGCCCAAACGGAACCAAGAGCAAAGACAGAAAGAGTGAAAACTTCCTTTCTGAAAGAACTTTTCTCAAGGGGAATGAGGGAAATAGAGGGGTGGGAACGTGAAGGTCCACACACATTGCTCACCGTTTGGACTCCTTACAAGCTCTGTTATCAGGCTGAATCACTCTGTTAAAACAAGTGACTCTGCTCTGGCCGCAGCGTTGGCCGCAGTGGGTGCGCTCCTAACCCCTTTGTTTCCATGTAGGTAAACTCTAACCAGGTTTAGGAACGCTCCCCTCGGTAGGGAGGCGCCTCCTCCAAATCCCACCTTTTGCTTCAAGCGGCAGCCGTCCGGGGGAGGGGATGGCCTCCCGCGCGTGGAGGTGCTGGGGGAGGAAACAGCCCACTCCACAGCCACTGACCAATAAGGGGAACCGCCGTGTTGGCAGAAGGCTTAGGGCTGATAAATTCCATGGGTCTCAGATAACACATTCTGGAGACAACTCCCATTGTCACCGGCATAAAAGCGGTGGCGTGGGGGAGCGGGGCACTCTCCTGCCTCGGGATCACGAGCCGCTGAGGTGCAGCTTAGGTTGGGTCCTTGCTCTTCCTCCCCATGGCCACTTACAGCTTCAGGCAAACCAGCTCTTCCTTGGCGGCGGGGCCCGGCGCCTCCTCCCTCCGCTTCGGTGGCAGCTTCAGGGCCCCCAGCATCCACGGGGGATCCGGCGGCAGAGGTGTGTCCGTGTCCTCTGCCAGGTTTGTCTCCTCTGCCCTGGGGGGGGGCTATGGTGGGGGCAGCAGCAGCTTTAGCTATGGGGGTGGCCTGGGCGGCGACGGCCTCCTCTCGGGAAACGAAAAGGCAACCATGCAAAGCCTGAACGATCGCCTGGCCTCCTACCTGGAGAAAGTGCGTGCGCTGGAAGAGGCAAACTCTGACCTTGAAACCAAAATCCGAAACTGGTACCAAAAACAAGGACCAAGCCCAGCTCGGGACTACAGTCCTTATTTCAAGACTATTGAGGACCTTCGAGACAAGGTAGGTGTTAATATTTATCAAAAATCATCTTAGATTTCCACTTACAAAGGAAGCATAAAAGCCCAAAAAGTTCCTCAGGGAACCCATAGAAAGCATTGCAGGTCATGGGAAGGAGAGGGAGATGAGACGTAAATGGGTGGGGGGATAAAGTCAATGTCAATATGGAATTATCTACTTTTTTAAATGCTAGCCAAGAGGAGGTACAAACCAGTCAGAGGGGGATGCCCAAGAACTGAAGCCTGATAATGCCTGCTTTTAACAAAGCATATGTTTACACATACACATGTACACATGCTGGTCAGGTACACACATATGACCAGTTAATGTACGTATGACCATATATAAACTGATATATAATGAGAGCCAAGCAGTGACAGCAGCTGGCCTGTCTCGGCAACCTCTCACCTGCCATAGAGCTGGAAAACCCTCAGAGGCCCAGACACGCTGCTTTAACAGTGAAAACAAAAATGGATTAAGAGTACTTTCTTTTTCACATTTCCCATACTTAACCCTGGGATTAAGTGAACTGAAACATTTGGCATAGGAAAAAAGGAAACAGCAGACATGAAGTAATCAATCCCATATATAAATGCAGGATTTGCCCCAAGAGCCCATGGGTACCTGATAACAGATTGCTGAGGTGATACACACCCTGCATAACACAGGGAGTAGCTGATTAACTATGTAAATAAGTGAAAGAAAACTTGAAGTTTAGTTTCCTGAGTTCAGCCTGGAGTTCATGACTGCTCCCACGCAGGTTGCTTCTCCTTGTTCAACCCATCCACATTCGCTCCTAACTTAAAATACGAGCTCTGCTGATGGCAGAACTGGCAATGGGATTTCCCCTTTTTAGTATTCTTTTCCCTCCTTTGTTTTGTTCCCCTTAGTTAGGGGTGGGAAACCATACAGCTGGTTTGTGGATGACCTTTTGAGTTTTAGAAGTGGCAGGCATAGAAGAGCTGCTTTCCAGGTAAAACTGAACAGAGATTCCTTCCAAATAAAGTTTCCTTCAGAGGCTTTCATGATGCATTAAAAGAATCAATAAACACTATCCTGGGTATTCTAGGAAATAAAAATGTGATCAAAGATGGTGTCTCAAAGTCCTCTCCCTCTCAGCCAGCACGTAGTTTTGTCTCACTGTGGAACTTCTACCTAAAGCCACTTTGTACACCAGACAAGAGGATGTGTCCAAAACAGAATCCTGGCAGAAGTATGTGATAAATCTGTGTGACATGTTTGCTGTAGATCACTGATCCTTCCCTACACCTCTGTTTGCTGTAGCTACAGATGACATAGACTGTTCACTCTTATCTGCAGAGCACTGGAAGCTGATAACAGTTGTTTCAGCCTCAGTAATGAGCTCTCATTGTTTGCAGATCCTTGATGCCACCATCGATAACGCCAGGATTGTGCTGCAGATTGACAACGCCAGGCTGGCTGCTGATGACTTCAAAACCAAGTGAGTAATTTCTGAGAAGGAAAAGATCTCATGAATTGGCAAAAATCCTTGTTGAGCCAAAGGGCAGGAATGAATGCCCCTAAAACCCCTGTATGAATATTGGTTTGATCCTGTGCATGCAGTTCAACCCTTCATGTCTTTGCTGAGAACCACCTGCACCACTGAAAATTGTGCATAATGTGAAATATGTGGAGAAAGGTTTAATGCTTCACAACATTTGCTACACCATAAATCCTACAAACCCAGATACATTCATACTGTGTTTCTTGCGGGCTGGTTAATCAGTGAACCCCAATGGGTTCGTTTTGCTTTTTTAAGGTTTGAAACTGAGCAAGGTCTTCGCATGAGCGTGGAGGCCGACATCAACGGCCTGCGCCGGGTCCTGGATGAGCTGACCCTGTCCAGAGCCGACCTGGAGCTGCAGATTGAAGGATTAAAGGAGGAACTGGCCTACCTAAAGAAAAACCATGAGGAGGTAAACCCCAAGAAACACGTTTGAAAGTGGCACTAGAAAAACAGCCTGTGGAGATGTGGAGTCCCTCAGAATTGCCCTGGGCTCTCCAACAGTGAGGAAAAGATTTCTGTGTAGGCTGGGATCCCTCCTGCCCATATCTCAGGGGAGTCAGTCAGCCTCAGCCCTTGAAGAAAGAACAGAAGGTTCATACTGTTTTCAGTTTACAACTGTACCCTCTTTTGTCTCCTCTGCTATTTCCACAGGAGCTGAGTGCCCTGAGAGGGCAAGTAGCCGGTCAAGTCAGCGTTGAACTGGACTCTGCTCCAGGCATTGACCTGTCCAAGATCCTGGCAGATATGAGGGACCAGTATGAACACATGGCTGAGAAGAACAGGAAGGATGCTGAAGCCTGGTTCCACAGCAAGGTAAAACCCCTCCATAGTGTAAAAACACGAACCAAAAAATCCATGAAAGAAACAACTATTAAAACCCACAGAAAAACGGTGTGACAGCCTTACGTCCCCCACATTTCTCACGTAGTGTTTTCCCTGTCTCAGACCGAAGAGCTGAACCGTGAGGTTGCAGTTAACACCGAACAACTGCAGAGCAGCAAGTCCGAGGTCACTGACCTGAGACGCACCCTGCAAGGGCTGGAGATCGAGCTGCAGTCCCAGCTCAGCATGGTATGTCAGAATTTGCACTGCCTGACCACCCCCCACTGAAAAGGGCCCGTATTTGCCTCCCTACAGAGTCCTGCAGTAGCAGCAACCTTTCCTGTCTGTGGTTTCCCCTGACAGAAAGCGGCGCTGGAAGGCACCTTGGCCGACACGGAAGCGCGTTACGGGGCGCAGCTGGCGCAGATCCAGGGGCTGGTTGGCAGCATCGAGGCACAGCTGGCTGAGCTCCGAGCTGACATGGAGCGCCAGAACACCGAATACAAGATCCTCATGGATATCAAGACTCGGCTGGAGCAAGAGATCGCTACATACCGACAGCTCCTGGAAGGCCAGGAGTCCCAGTAAGAACGTTTTGCTCGGCCTCATAAGTCTGACCGTGTCATGGTGCTCATTTGCCACAGCACCTTGTAGAACCTGGGGTTCTACAGTTTTTAACAAACTAATTTTCCTGGACCATGGTGGAGCTATAAATGTTATAGTTGCCATTTACATGAAGTAAGACCTCAAAGAGTTTCTAAACAGGAAGGGGAACTGACAAGCAGCACAGCAGATTAACTGCAACTAACAGTTGAAGCAATCAGCTGCATCACAGTCAGGAAAAGTGCAGTTAACAATGTTTTACAGAATATAAAAATTAATAGCAAATTCCCATGAACTCCCTGCTACCAGGTAGAGAACTTTTACCTGACCGGAATCAGTGTGGGAGGAAATACTGGGAAGAGAAGTAAAGGCAGTCACTGAGTGACTCCCACATGGGAGCACAGCTCCATCTCATCTCACACAGCCTCAAGGCGGAAAAGAATGAGGCAGAGGCTGAAAGGTTTTGATTTCCTTTGTTCCATCTTTTCCATAATGTCTTTTCCCAATGCAGTTTAAAAATATATTTCCTACAACAACTCCCCGTCCTTTGCTGAGAAGGAGCGCAGGGAGATGGGCACCTCTTCCCTGGCTGCACACACAGTGTACCTGATTGATAGACAATTTGCTTTCATCCATCCTCACCTCATGCAGCACTTCACATATTAACTCTCCTTTCAATTGTTCTTTGTTCCACAGGATGTTTGGCTCCCTTTCAGGAACTGCTGGTAAGAATCCTTTCTCTTTCAGGAGAAGTTTTATTTTCTAAAATGAAATACACATAACTCTGGTAGTTGTGTCTGTTCTAGAGACTGGTGTCTGCATGATTTGTCGCAGAAAAAAAAATAAGTAACAAATGATGTCTCTGGTTAGAATGGAACAAATTTCAGCCATTAAAAGATATCAGACATCAGAAAAACATCTCAGACTCTGCTACAGTAAAGGCTAAGTAAAACGCAAAACACTTAATCATTTCCCCAGATGAAAGGACACGGGAACTGAAGCTTGGCCAGCTCGGGGGAATTGCAGGAACATGCCAGTAAAACCTGCCTTGAGCTGTTAGAGGTCAGAGGTGTCATAAAAGGGATGAGTCAAATCCAGGTGATGGAGAGGAAAAGTTCTGAGAGAAGGGAAGGAGAGATGAGGCCCAAGCCAAGCCCAGTGCCCATCACAGAGTGGGCTGTGTGAGCTGGGCTTAAAGAATTGCTGTTCTTTCTCTCTGTGTTACTGCAGACAAAAGAGACAAGCTTGGAGATGGGAAACAGCACTGAAGGTCCTTCAAAGGTCATCTGCAAACTGAGAAAAAGCAGACAACACATGTGGATTGAGACAGAGAAATCACTCTGAACTGCTGGAAATTACTGTTAAAGCACAGAAGGTTCTTGGCCACATAAAGTTTAGGCAGACTCATTCACTTAGTGGTGATTAAGATGTGAATTGGGTCAGCTTTGCAATTATTTCTAGGTTTTGCATGTACTGAATTGCTGCATCTACTCAAATAAAGACAATATTCTTGCAGTCTTCGCTTCTTTGGAGTTACTGTGGTATTTCACTGAAGTCTGGCTTTACTCAGGCGGGAATTAATCAGCCAACCTCCTCGAGAGTGCTCGCAGTGTGGGGAGCTTGGGCTCCATCCTGATTCTGGCTCCTCTTGCTGGCAGGAGCTTGGAATAGAGGCAGCAGCAACCCCAGCCCCCCAGTGGGGGACACAAGAGTGCCCTGGGTTTCTCACTGCGATGCTGTGTGCTCTGCAGAGCAGGGGCAGCGGGATGGGAAGGGGTTCTGGGGAGCAGCAGGAGCTGGGAGATGTTTATCAGGTAAGTACAAAGCTGTTAAACTGGCTCGCAGATAACTCCTACAGGAGCACACCGGGGTGAGCAGCAGTTGGGAGAATTCTTCACTTCCATTCCCTGTTCACAAACCTTTAGCACCAATTTCAGCCCCCTTACCTCTCATGCCATTGACAGGATATTATCCTGGCTGAAACTCCAAGTGGAATCACTTTTAGTTCTGACACCCAGAAATCAGTGATTTTATTTCCTATCCCTCTCCAAACTAGACAGCCAAGGAAACTTCTCAGGGTTTGTGCTAAAAGCAAATCATGGCTCCAAGCCCAACCAGCACCTCCCCAGCTCCTGCTGTTACCAGAGGCACAATAATTGCTCCACAGCTGGGGGGGGAATGAAAACAGGGATGTGCCCAGACCGAAAGTATCCCAACACTGCTCTCCCCCAGAGTGGATCAGTTTGCAGCCTGTGTTTCAGGGAGACATCATCAAATCCTTCAGCACTTCTCTCCTTGCAGAGAATGTCCATGATGCCGTTCTCCATGGAGAACGTCCATGATGCCTTTTGCACAACTGGACGTTCACAACAGATTAATGGGGTGTTCTCATGGCTCAGAGCACCCCAAGGCTCTGGACCTCCTCTCTCAAGGTGGGGCAGAGCTCTTCAATCCAAAGGTGCCGGTGCTTGGGGTTGGTTCAGCAGTGACTCAGGTGACCTGCCAGTATCAGCTGTCACTGACACCGACAGTCCCAGCTCAGCCTCTGCAATGCAGCATGGTGGCATTAAGCTGTGGCTTCACTTTGCCAGGGGAAAACCGTGACAGGAGACAACAGTCCAAAAAAAGTAAGACACAGAGAAAGCGATAAGATGGGGAGAACAGGGGGAACGATGAGCAGAATCAAAGGGAACAGTGGTCTGAGAGGCACACGGGGTGCAGGGGATCCTTCAGGGGCTCACTGGTTTCTGTGGGGTTCACTTCTGGAAGAGCCAGGAGAAGAATGCTCCGTGCATTCAGTCCAGGCAGCTGCTGATTGCAGACACATTAACGCATGCTTTGTACCAAACTTATTCCCTACAACGCCAAGACCTGGAAACCTCCCCCGATGGAAGAACAGCTCCAGGTTTGTTTTTTAATCTTAACAAATTCCCTGAGAGCAAGTTCTTGTGACAAAACCAGTCAGGGTGGGAGGACACTGGTACAGATTTCTGGTTTTGTCAAGCTGCAAACATGAAAGTCTGACAAGAAATTCTCATACTCCAAGAATGCAAACTATAAAAATCCTGAATTCTTGTTTTTGCAGCTTAGTTTTAATTTAATTTTATTATTTTATTTTATAATTTTATTGATTTTGTCCTGTATCTGTAGGGCAATGAAGGATTTCTGATGAAATGTTTAATATAAATCACTCAGACACTATAATTTTAGAGTCTGGTTCAGAAAAAAAAAATGTGTTTTCTAAAGCTATGTCATGTCTTCTCTAAGTGATGGTTTTATCACTCATAGAGTGATCACGGAGATGACAAACAAGCTGCTGCTTGACTGGAACTCAGTGTCCTGAGAGGAGGGGCTGGAGTGTGTCAGCTCCGTTAATCCCACAGCAGAGGTAACAAAAGGGTTTGTGCAGCACAGACATGTCAGGGAATGTCTTCCAGGAAAGCTCGGTGGAAGATGACAAACCAAGGAGTTCAGGGACCACAGATACAATGCTGAGACTGTGCAAAGGATGAGCCTAATCCAATGTGTCAAGAGATTGGAAAAGGAACCTCTGAGCAAAAGTAGTGAGACCAGAATAAAGACATAAGCTTGAAAGAGTTCTTTTTTTTCACTTCAGCTGGTGATTGCCTTCTATTTCCTTGTACAGCCTGTAAGGAGAAAATGCTGTAGAAATCATTGTCTAAATTATGTTATGGGGCATGAGCTGTATTGGCTGCTTGATTTATTTTGTTTCCCAATGGTAAATATTCGACAGAAAAAACAGCTTTTATCTGCTGCCTGGTTTTTGTAAGCGTTCATCTGATACCGATCCAGCGTGACGCCCGGGGCATGTTAGAAAGCAGCAAAGTGCGTTTCACCAGTGACCTTCCAAAGAAGTTATCACACCTGAGTGAAAGAAGACTGAATGAAAACTCCCCAAAGTTTCCTGATAAACTTTGTGGTGTTTTCTAGAAGTGCTTTTAGTTTGTTGCCTGGGATTTTTAAATGGAACATTATTTACTTATTGTGGGCTCTCTCAGTTGAACAGCCCCCGGCAGTGCACACACTTCAGGGCACTGACATTACGGGGGTCTTTAAGACTTTTTTTTAATCTTCAGGAGGGCTTGTCTGAACTTGTTTCCTGAGCCACCAGCCCTTGGAGACACAGGGATCTGGCAAGGTACACGAACCATTAATCTACCCAGCAGCAAAACTGAAGGGTTGTGGCAAAGGGCCAGGTTCAGTTTGAAACATGTTTCCAGAGCGGTGAACACCCACCCGTGTGCTCTGCTCAGCCCGCGGTGAGTGGCCGTGCCCGGAGCCAGCCTGGGAGGGCACAGCACGGCTGGACTCTGCCATTTCTTCCCTCCCAAGTGCACATCTCCGAGTGAAACGGCTGCGCATTCCCTGCGCCTGCACGAACATCTCAGCTGGAAATGTCAGAAACCCCCATGCTGAGTTCTAAGCTCAGTTTCTGTACTGTTAAAGACTGTGCTGAAAACAATGCTCTTACGATGTTTTTAGCAAATGTATCCGTTTTCTTCTTGAAGCTGTATTTTTCAGAAACTGCCCCGCTCCCCAGAGCCCCAGAGCCCCAGAGCCCCATCCCCAGCCCCAGCAGGGCACACGGGCAGCTCGTGCTGCCTCACACCCCTCCCTCATCTGCCTTCCCTCGGCTGCGCAGGGCGAGCAGCGCCGGATGACTGAATTCCTGAATTTCACTGGCAATTTATTAGCTCTGTAATCTGTTTCTGTTTCAGACTCCGACTTTAAATGAAGAATTAAAGTGACTCCTCTGAGTGTTTCTCAAGCCTTATTTTCCAGTACTTCTCATTTCCTAGTGCACATTGGCATTAAACACATGTATTGCTATCAGAACAGTGTTATCTTAAACCCATTCTCTTTACATTTTCCGAAGTAAAGGATCTTAGTCCTCCCACATTTCCGTTTTTAACTGAGTTATTTCAGTCTTGTCTTACCCTTCTGGACTATTTCACAACGATTAATAAATTTACTGTTCCCACTCCCCCTTGCACACTGATGGATGCTGATTGTTCCTCACACAATGCCACGAACAGATACTTTTTGTTCTAAGTATTAAGACTCCAAAATCTAAATATTAGTTCCAAGAAAAGATCAAGAATAAGAACATTTCAAATTCAATTCCAAAATTTTAAAGGGACAAAAAGGCCGATAGAAAAGAAGGAATAACGGTGAGATGAAGAGATGATTGTACATTTTTCAACGAAAGGAGTATTTTACTTAAGCCTCATTTTTAGAAAAAGTTGATTTTCTGAAGGTAGCCATGGTGAGCATTGTAAATAGGCAAGTGGGTGGGGCTGAACTGACTTTGTTTTTCCATTCTTAAATGTCAGAGAAGTAAACTCCAAGTTTCAGAACTATAGCCTGAAGAAAAAACATCATCTGATTCATGCCTTTTGTTTAATTAAAAAAGAAACCCCAAGCCCCTGCGATGTGCTGCCAGCGCTGCTTGTCAGGAATGTCATCATAGTTGGCCTCACCTCTAGGGAGGAGGAATTTTGGAGGGAGGGCTGCAGTGGGGTTTGTCTCCCAACACCCGATCATGAGGATATAAAAGAGGCACCAAGGCAGTGAAGGCACAAGCTCTCTTCTCTTGCCAGTCTGCACAAGTGACCTTTGTTCCTCCTTGTGCTTCAGCCATGGCCACTTCCTTCATGAGCTCTTCCTCCACCTACGGGGGTGGCTTTGGGGGTGCCGGGGGCAGCAGCTCTCGCCAGTCCATGGTGCGCGCCGGAGGCACCTGCCGGGCCCCGAGCATCCACGGCGGCTCTGGCGGCAGGGGTGTCTCCGTCTCCTCGGCCAGGTACGTCTCCTCTGCGGGAGGAGGCTACGGCTTCGGAGGGGGCTATGGAGGAGGCTTTGGAGGGGGGGCAGCCTGCGGCTTTGGAGGGGGCTCCGGCTTTGGAGGGGGCTCTGGCTTTGGAGGGGGCTCTGGCTTCGGTGGAGGCTTTGACCTTGGTGGTGGCTTTGGTGGTGGCGATGGCCTTCTCTCTGGCAATGAGAAGATAACCATGCAGAACCTGAACGACCGGCTGGCTTCGTACCTGGACAAGGTACGAGCCCTGGAAGAGGCCAATTCAGATTTAGAAGTGAAAATCCGAGACTGGTACCAGAAACAAGCTCCCACCAGCCCTGCCCGTGACTACAGCAATTATTACAAGATAATCGAAGATCTCCGAGACAAGGTATGACATTCATATGTAGAGGAATTATAAGAAGGCAAGACAATTACGGAACTGCATGTTCCATGTCTTTAAAATAAGATAGAATAATTACAAAAGAAATAGTGAATTCCTCATCCCAAATACATTGAGATCCTGAACATTCTAGCAGAAAAGAGTGGCCTCTTCTCAATTTAAATACCAAATATCTTATCCTGACAATGTGATATTTGTTGAAATTAAAATGATTGCAGTAAAAGTTAGCAAAATGTGTTTAGAATTATCAATATATTTATTCAGGAATCAATTAGCAAAGAATGTGACAGGTAGGCCACAAAAGCTGGAAAGATAATTCTCCTGGCTAGAGATTAGATCAGGTGTTGTACAAATGTATTTCCCTATTAGGGTTCTAATCAGTGTTGCACAGAGTATCACAGCCCTCCGGTTTGCTCATGGAATGTGGGTCAGATATTTCACCATTATTCACAGGAACCTTTCTCTATGTTTCTTAATTGCCAGATCCTTGCTGCTACCATTGACAATTCCCGAGTCATTTTGGAGATTGACAACGCCAGGCTGGCTGCCGATGACTTTAGATTGAAGTAAGTTCACCTGGAGCACATTTGTCTTCACTCTGCTTGTCTTCACTCTCTCAAAACAGTTTTTTTTTAGTAACTTTGCATGCAAAAAACCCTGGCAAGCAGAATCAATTGATGAAGGACCAATTCAGAGTATAAACCTGACAGAACATGGCATTTGGATCACTGAGCTGTTTGCATGATCAGTTACAGCCCATGTCTTCATTTTTTTGTGATACTCAAATATTTTTACTAGCCTGAATCACAGGGGAAAGAAGGCAGGAATAGGTGGGATTTTCACTTAGAAGGAACTGAGTGGCAGGAAGAGATTGCTGTGGGGCTACAGCAGTTCTCTGCTGGAGTCTGAAATTTAGGGTGAGGTGGGGCTTTTCCAGCTCCCAGGCTCAGCAGTACATCAGATGATAAAGGTCCCTGTGCAGCTGCTTTCCCTGCAGCAATGCACCTGCAGCCTTCTATTTTCCCTCTTGGGTCCCAGGCAGCCCTGGCCCACCCGTGCTTTCCTACACACCAAATCTGAGAGGACACTGCAAAACGCCTGTCCTGTGTGACAGTGTTTCTATGGATGCTGATAATCGTTATTAGGTTCTGCAAGGTGAAATGTCATGTCCTCCTCAGGAACAAAATCATATGGCATTGTCTGTGCTTCCTTATGCTGTAGCTGGATATTGGAAAAAAACACCTTTACTGCTTTTACACTTCTAAATCTGTATGTTTTCATCTACAGCCTACTGTTCCTCCTATCTGTGATCATTTTATAGCTCTACTGAATACAAACTCAGACATGTTCCGGTGCTTGTTTCTTTTTGGAACTGCAGGTATGAGAACGAGCTGTTCCTGCGCCAGAGCGTGGAGTCCGACATCAACGGCCTGCGCCGGGTCCTGGATGAGCTGACCCTGTCCAGAGCCGACCTGGAGATGCAGATTGAGAACCTGAAGGAGGAGCTGGCTTATCTGAAGAAGAACCATGAAGAGGTGAGAGTCCTGACAGTGCAGACAGGAGATCACTTCCCTTTGGAATCTCTTGTAAATGAAACACACATGTAAGTTACATGTAAATAGGTGTGTCATATGTGAGTACACAGAGAGTAGGGAAGCTGCTGCTATGAGACAGAAAATGTGATAAATGTTTTATGTGCGTTCCATGACACTTGATAGCACAGATACTGTGTACCAGGGATCGCTGGGGGCAGGAACAGTGTGAGAGGAGAGAGCCTGATCTTTCTGTGTCCTCTGCCTTCTGCCCGTGCAGGAGATGAAAGAGTACTCGAACCAGCTGAGTGGAACAGTCAGCGTGGAAATGGATGCGGCTCCTGGCATTGACCTGACCAGAGTTCTCGCGGAGATGAGGGAACAGTATGAAGCTCTGGCTGAGAAGAACCGTAAGGATGCTGAGGCCTGGTTCTTCACTCAGGTACGGTCACGCCAATGAACAGCACAGCAATGCGCTGCCTCAGCATTACCACCCTGGCAGGTGCCTACCTCCCTTTCTCAAAGCGATTGATTTTTTATACATTGGTATGTGATTTTACAGTTGTATTTCCTTTCAGACCGATGAGCTGAACCGAGAAGTTGCCACCCACACCCAGCAGATACAGACCAGCAAGTCGGAGATCACGGAACTGCGCCGCACCATGCAGGGCCTGGAGATCGAGCTCCAGTCGCAGCTCAGCATGGTACGGAGCTGCCCCTAGCACACCACAAGGCACTGCCTCACACTGTCCCCTTCATCCCTCGCTGTCTCGCCTCCCCTCGACTCCCTGTCCGTGGGACAAACTTCATTCTAACCTGTTCTGGCATTGTTCCTCTTCAGAAAGCTGGGCTGGAGGCCAACCTGCGGGACACGGAAGGCCGATACTGCGCGCAGCTGGCTCAGATCCAGGCCCTCATCACCAGCGTGGAGGAGCAGCTGGGCGAGATCCGCTGCGACATGGAGCGCCAGAACCAGGAGTACAAAATGCTCATGGACATCAAGAGTCGCCTGGAGCAGGAGATCGCCACGTACCGCCAGCTGCTGGAGGGCCAGGACTCACAGTAGGTCACTCTGCCCAAGTCCTGAGGAGCAGATGGGGGTAACGACACACTCCGGGGAGCTGGGGCTGCCAGGCTGACTCCGGAGTGCTGACCCACAGCCCTGCACACGCAGCCTTTGGAGCACTGGCAAAGCAGGTGCCCGGCAAAGTCCTCAGCGCTGCCATAACTCGAGCTAAATCTGTGCATCAATGGTGTGGACAATTTGAAAATATAAATGCCACCATTTTGACCATGATGAATTACAAAAGGCACCAGGCCCCATATATTTGTCTCACTTAATCCTCTGGTTGCACTGGAATTAGTGCCTTCAGCCTGAGGCAACCTATAAAAACCTGCTCCCAATATTTCTTTGGCTCCTGGTTTTCTCCATTTGTGCACAGAGGTGAAAATACTCATCCTCACACACCAGTACCCCCAGCTAGAAAAGAGCCTGGAACAGACTCCAGCTTACTTCAGTAAAATCTACATGTTCATGTCCATTTCTCATATCTGATCTATGCTTTTGATCTCTGAGGAGGAATCAGCTCCTTACATAGTTTCTAGAAGAGGCATTCTGAGGAGAAGAGCAGTATAAGGAGACACATCAGGACAAAGAACTGGTCTGACCACTGCTCCCATTCCCTCTCAAGTACATAGGGGCGGATTTCAAAGCTGAGAGCACCTTAACACCACCCCTTGTAACAACACACCTCAGAACTAGCCACTGAGAGCAGCCATGTGAAATCCTGGCTGTCCACACAAATTCCTAAATGGTTCAATGGTTTCAGGGCACAGGGTCACAAATGGTCATTAATCAAATGTTTCTTTTCTACAGGTTGTCAGGACTGAACCCCAAGGATGGTAAGAAGCATTTTTATTTAATGAGGGGCTGAAATGAACAGGCAAAATCGGATTAAATAAACCTTTTAGCCTTGGATTTCTTCTTACTACCACAGATTCCATTCTCCCCACAATGAGCATGTTCTGTATCATGTAGAGACAAAAATATAATACTTTATTTTATGTACATTTTTGAAACCAGTAGATTTCCAAAATGATTGCATGAAGTGCTTATGGGATTTTAAAATACCCAAATCTCCCAAAGATTCCTAAGTTCCTCTGCTGATTCACGTCACATAAAAGATACTTCCAAATCCCTATCTGATGTGCATTCCTAAGGTTTTCTGGATGAGGACCAGGAGGGAAAGTGGATAAGATATAAAGGCAGTTCTGCCTTTGATGTGTGAAAGATCTTGTGAGGAAACAAACAAACACAACCTCATTGTTCAGCTCCTCAGGGTCTTGGCAGGGCCTTATTGGTTTTTTGTTCACTATTTAATTTTTTTATTCCCCCTACAACAGCATTTGCGAGCAGTGGAAGAGGTCGCTCTGGCATGGAAGATGATGGAAAATCTGGTTCTACCCGTGACAAGAGATTCTAATAAAGAAATACTGAATCCCCACATGGACCCAGTGTAGCCTCCACCATGGCTAATGCTGACAGAAAGAGCCTTTCACTTCCCCAAATCACAAGAATGTATCCAAGAATGTCTTTCCTTAGATTTGCTCTGCCTTTGTACACGAGCATTGGCTCGCTGGGTCAGAGATGCCAAGCCTGTGTTCTGCTGGTGCTCTATTGTGTCCTAACAATAAAGTTTCTGTTCTGCTTCTGCAAATAAATCCAGTCTAAGGGTGTTTTTTGGAGCCATTGTGACACTGCCACACACAGTCCACACACTCTCCCAGCATGGGCTGCTGGAACCCAACCAGGGGATACTCTGGGAATAACAACAGCAATAATAATAACTTTAAAAATAATAATAAAGATGGTGATGAATGGACAGATAAGTGCCATTAGATTTTGCCAGCCATCTAGAGCTGGTATCAGTTAAAAACAGAGAAGAGAACATAAAAAATCCTTACAGTCTTTGTTCTCAATTTGAAGGGCACAATGGGGCTGCAATTCATGCACGAATGAAATGCACGGCTGAAAATAATGCTGTATATTTGTGTTCCTGCACTGCCTTCAGCACCAAGGCAAATTCCCTCAGCTCCTAAGGAAGCAGCAGGCACAGTCCAGGTGAAACGAATTGCTCAGAGTTTGCTGCCACTGTTTTGGTTTTCATCCCTCAGGAAGAACATCCCCAGCCCGTGGCAGTGCTGTGGCTGCTGTTTTAGCCACGCCACCTTCTCCCAGCTACAAATCCCCCACCAGTGGAACTGATGAGATGCTGATAAACCTTTAAGAGCCTGGTGAATCTCAGAAGCACACAAAGCAGTTACCTAACGGCTGTACTTTGCTCACATAATGTGTTTGGAAAAGGCATCCTTAGCCCCATCACTGGGCATTCGATCCACATTATCGTATCTGCAAAAATTATATCATTTCTAGAATTACATATTTTATTTTCCTTCCAGCCTCCTTACAGACACTATTTTTGTGTCTCTTATTTTCTGACATTTCAGAAAAAGAAATATACACTACTGGCATCACCAGTTTGGCCATGAGATCATTGGTGCTGCCAGTAAGAAATGCACATCCTGCTGGCTTTCCAACTGGAAGGAGTTTGGAAGAGGTTCTGGCAAACTGCAGCAAAACAACATCACAATCCACCAGAGAGAAAAACAGAATGGTACAAATGATATTTTTTCCTGATCTAAAACCTAGGTGACTATTGTTTGTATCACTCAAGCAGCAAGAGGGGAAATTCCTACAGCCACAGGCAGCTGTCTAACCATTTGTATTCCAGATGGAGGAGTGGAATCAGTCAGTGATTGCTGCAGGACATTGACCTGTACAATGTAGTTGTCAAAATATTCTGCCTGTATTTAAACTGCAGCCTAGAAATTCATCTCAGTTTGCTTCCCATGTTCCAATTCAGTAAAAGAAGCATGATTCCCAGATGAAGCAAGGCAGGACTGCGGAGCAGCACCCATCTCCCGGGGAGCAGAGCAGTCCCCATCCAAGGGTGCCATCTGCTGACAACCGTTTATTTCCTTACTCCCAGTGTCACTTCGATTCTCTATTCTGGATTAAAGAAGTGACTAGATCCAAATTCAGCATTGCAGCCTGACAAAGAGTCGTGTCAGATTTTGAATTAAGTTGTTTGGTCTTTTTCATGGATTCTCAACATGTGTGGATCAAAAGTGCATGACATCTTTTCCAGTTTGGAAAAGCTGAGCTTCAGGGGAAGCACTTCCCATGTCCCAGATCACCTATACTTTGGATTACTTGCAAGAGAAAATACAATTCTGTTTTTCATGGTGCGGTAATTCCATGATACTCTCAGGACAGAGCACTGTGGTCTGTCACATTGCCAGCCTCACTGCCAGGCAGGGTGGGAATGCCATGAAGTAATTTCAGGTGTAACAAAGGATTCATTTTATTTCACATTCTATTCTGAACATACATGTGTAATTCCATCTCGGTGTGATAGTTCATAGACGCTAGCTTGCTAAACTGAAAATTCAGTCTGAAACTGATCTCTGGTGAGATCTGTAGGATATCATCAGTTCTATTATAATCTGGGGTTTTTTCCAATTAGGGCTTCAGTTTTTGTCTGATGCAGCAGCAGGGCTGACTGCAGCTATGGATAGTGGCTGCAACCAGAATATTTAGGGAGAGCCACAACTTGTACTCACTGTAAAACCTTATTTTCAGTGATTTCTTTCTCCAAATAGTTAGAAATGACAGGATTTCTATAGAAGGAAGTGTCTGAGGAAGGAAGAGGGGCATGTGCTCAATGTAAAGGGAACTGGGGAAAAGGAAAAGAGCAGGTGCTGAGCAGAGCCGAGCCCGAGCCACAAGGAGGAGCCCGAACCCTGCTCCATCAGGAATGAGGCCAGGAGGTACCAGGAAGCTGGAGTGCAACAATTCCTTACTGCTGGAGCATTCCAAATGAAACAAATCTGGGGAAACACATCCCTTCACGTTTCTCCCAGGACAGCGTAACTCTGCTCCATGTGGTCTCCCTGACCTTACCAGTCAGGATGAGCAGCAGGGCCAAGGCAGACCCTGGGGAAGGGTTTAGCCTTCACCAGGTAAAGGAAACCAGCTGCAGCATTTCTGGGAGAGCCTGTGCCCACTCAGCTTCCTGCCTCTTCCCAAATCTTCCTCCTCTATCTCATCCCTCAGTCATGGACTAGAACAAGACAAGGCAAACCCACTAAACCTAGCAGCTGCCACGGGAACACTCCCCAGTGTATGCCCCTTACCAGCATGAGGAATAGGACAATCTGCAACAGCCACACTCAGCCTTTCCCTGTTTGATGGATACAGTTTGACAGAAAGTTAGTGACACTTCTGAGAAAGACTATTCCTGCATGATTGCCAGGTCAATTTTTAGGGCTGGTAGCTTTAAATAATCACTTGAATCTTTTGAGTGCTGTTACAAACTCATAGTGTAAATATTTTCTATAACTAAGATAAAGATCTTAATAGTATTAATGCTGGGAACAACAAGAAATCTCTGCGTAGCTGCCTAGTGAGACAAGACCACTGAAACAGGACTGCACCTCAAATCATGAGAAAATTAGTAGGAGGTGTCTAATTCTCATGTATTTCCCCTGGAAACGGGCAACTGAAGGGAACAGCTGGGCATTACTGACTGTGGACTGGAGGTTTTTTAGTTTAGAAGCTGGATGACTTCATGAAAGCCTCACGTCTCCCACAGGCTGAAGCTGTTTGGTTGCTAAGCTGTTTGATGACTGATAGAACACACTGCATTTGAGAATCCACAGGTTGGAGGATCCACAGGCTGCTGTCATTCTATAGCCTGAGAATCACAACAGAAAGTATCTGCAGAGCCCCATCCCTGCTGTGGCTCACCATTTATTCCCTTCATGAGCAGGAAAACATAACATACTAACTACAGGGTTAGAGAGAAGTCTGAGGCAGAGCTGATCCTGTTCCACACCTACGAATTTTGGCCCCACCTCACTATTATCATATGAAAAGAAAAAGCAAAAAAAACCAAACAAGCGAAAGGAAAGCAAGCCGGTATGTGGCTGATTCCAAACAACAACAGTGTGCAGGCTCATAAATGCTTCAGAATTGACCAAGAGGAAGCACGTTTCGTGATGACACAATCTTGTTGCTGTAGTCATTCATCGAAGGGAAACTCCCACAGGAAAAGGCATAAAGCTGCTCAGGGAAGGCGAAGAGGCTGCTCAGTGCTAGGCAGCCAAACCTGGGGTTCGATTCACACAGAGCTAAGCATGAGCACCAGCCAAGGCCCTTTCCAGTTTTTTTCTGGGTCCCTCAGGGGTAGTTCAGGGTGTGGTTTGGCCCAGCAAGGAACTTCTTACAGAGCATCAAGTGCAGATGGCGGTGCCAGCAGCACACATCCCTCCTTCTCCTCCGCCAGACCCTTCTGGCTGGCTGCAGGAGGGGCAGCCTGGGGAGGCTTCGGCGAGCACTATGGGGAAAGCATCTTCCTGGGTGGGAATGAGAAACAGACTATGCAGAACCTGAATGAGCGCTTGGCTGCCTACCTGGACAAGGTCCGTGCCTTAGAAGCAGCCAACGCTCAGCTGGAGAGCTGCATCCTAGAGTGGCACAGGACAAAGTCTCATGGAAAGAGGCATGACTTCAACCAGTACGAGCAAAACGTCACTGACATGCAAAGACAGGTAAGTCAGAGCTGGGACTGTGTCATTCTGTGCTCTTCTAAGGAATCTGGGTTCTCCTTTATGCTGATGGTTTTCCTTTAAAGAAGTTAAATAAAACCTTTGAAATGTTAGAAATCCTCAGGAAGGTAGTTCCAGGACCTGGGCATAAACATTCTTTGTGTTCACAAGAAGAAGACTGGGCACAAGAAAGGCTGGAAGGGGGCGAGGGGGATTCTGCAGAGACTGGCAGAATAAAGGGATCCATGTGCTGCCAGGTGTTCCTTTCTGTACTGAAACCAGGGTTTGAGTAACTGCGTCTGGCAGAACTTGGTCTTTTTGACTGCACAGGTATTGAGCAAATTACAAAGCAGGAGGAGTGCAGAGCCTGCCCCTCTCCTGCCGCTGTCTCCAGACAGACTGGGGCATTCCAGCTCTTTGATTCCTGCGGTAGCAGACAATGAAACTACAGGAGTTTTGGGACCAATGAGCTTATGTAATCAGATGGAAAAATACTTCATTGTAATTAAGAAAATAGCAGTGACAAATTCCTTGTGGATGTTTTCACTATAATTAAAAGGAGAATTTCTGGTTCCTGCCAGTAGTTAATATTAATGTTCAACAGTAACTCTTTCAATCTCCCAAACTCACGTGTCTTCAAATTTAAGCATAATATTAATCTGTATTCATAATGAACGTCCTTAGCACTGTAACCATCTGTGTGACTAATCAGTGTAATTAACTTTACATACCCATATGGGGCAAAACCCAAAGCTCTTCCGAAAGCAATGTTGTCGTTTGCCCTCCACTTTTTATAACACAATTACTTGTCATTCTCAGGATGCTGAGGAGTTCTTTTCAAAAAGAACTTGGAAATGGTATTAATTCGCATCTTTGCTGATTGGGGCCAAGGACTTTATCAAACTCCATGCTCACAGCTAAAAGTGTTGCCTCCAGGCAGTAGATGAGGTGCTCCGACCACAGCCTGTGTACAGAGAGCCAGAACTGTCATCACCCATTTCTGTTTTAAGGATAAAGAAAGGTCACCATCCCCAGACCTGGCACTTGGGCACTCTCCTTTTTAACAGAAAGAGAAATAAAAATTTGTTCATTAAGAACATATATGTGTTCAGGTTGATTTTGAATTAATAAATCAGACATATTTAGGAAGACAGTAAGCATAAAACCATGACGTTGACTGGGGTAAAGCCCTCAGTTTTGAATAGGTTGTACCCAAACCGCTTATTTTTAACACTCACCCCTTAAGCAGCTGTCTCTGGCCACAGACACCTGGAGGCTGGTGGCTGTTCTAGATGTGGAAGGAAAGGCCAGGGAAGGATCATTTACAGGTGACAATTCAGTGACTGAACCCAGAACTTTTACGTTCTCCATAAAATATTGCAATTAGCAGCATGTCTGCCAGTAAAATGAGTGAAAATATAGCATCTAATTATTAGCCACAATTAAATTAATTAAATGTTAATTTAAAAGGTGAAACTAATTTAGCACCTAAAATAAAATTTAGACTGCATTTAGAGTCCTATATCCAATAATCCAGACTGTCTGTGATATGCTGCCTGTCTGAACTTGGAGGCATATAATCATTTGGATCCCGCATTTTTAACCACACTGTCCTGGATACCTGAATTCAGGACGAACATGCTGGACGGAGCAACAAGTTTTGGGAAAAGCCTTGCTCCAGCCTGACTCCATTCTAACCCAGACACACAGTGAAATAGCACCTGTTCTTTAGGTAACTGTCTCATTCAAACACCTTGTGCTGCTAGATAAGCAAAGTGTTCTACAGTGCATTCCAGAAGATGGAACAAAGTACGAGACATGAGAGGTAAAGTCAGTGCAGGAGGCTTTCTTGGAAAATCCCTGTTTTGAGAAAGAATTGGAGTGTATTTCTGATTCAATAATGTGTGAGTTCTTAATGAAGCCATCTCACAGTTTGCAGACTGGTTCTAGAGATGCAGCCACGTTCATGATAGATGCAGTAAGGAATTCCATGTGACTCTTAAGAGATAGCTGGCACATGTGAGATTCCCTGCTGGCTGCAGAGCAACTGGGGCCACACGGCAGTGGGCAAAGCACTGACCGGTGCTCGGATCGCACAGAGTCACACAGCAATTCTGTACACGGCACAAAGCTGAAGAACTCGTGTTGTTTTCTCATCACTTTGTACATTCTACATGGCTGGATTCAAGAATTGCCTATTCTCTGACACCAAATTCCAGGCAGCCACACATTCAGGGTATTGTTATAGTTCTTGAGCTGGTCTTGATCGTGTCCCAGGGCAGTATCCGAGGTGTGCTGCTAATTGCGCAGGAATGCACAGTCTGTTAGCAGATTAGTTAAACATTCCACAGCACCTTCTTCTTTACTACAGAGGTGAACCTTTGACACTTCAGGAGAATTTTGTCGTTTCCTTGTTTCTTTGTGATTCATTGAGGTGTGGGAAATTTACTCCAAGGTGTTGAGAGCTCTGTAAATTACTTCTGTACAGCCACAGTGCCCCTTGGTTGGCTCTGTGGATGCTGAGTGAAGGTAGCTGGTGGGATGGCGACCACACTGCTCTTTCCTCTCTGTTAGAAAAGACATGATGCCCTGCATTTATGATTTCCTGATAATTATGTATGAGTTCCTGTTGGAATTCTTTCAAAGATTTGCACAGAATACTGAACTTTTCACATTCAGATCTGTAGTTAAAAGTTATTCCATGTTACCAGGAGCCTTTCCAGTGCGTGCTGAGTGCACCAAAGGAATGAAGTTGTGCTTCATCCTGCACCTTTAAGGGCAATCAAATCCCAAAGCAAAATCAGACACCTGAATCAATCACTCCATGCTGCTGGTCGATTCAGAGCAGCTACAGGTGCTTAGCTGAATGGACCACAACAACCAGATGCCAGCGGTACAGTGCATGCGACTCCAGGCTGCAGCCTTGGTGGGTTGAGGGTGTTGCCACCATCACTGCTGTGCATCACAACACCGGCTCAGCGAGGTGTTCGTGCACAGGCTACTTTTTAGCATAACAATAATTCCAGCATTTTGATTGTACGCAGACACAGCTTAATGGTTCTTGCTGAAATTTGCCCTAAAGATGCCCAAGGCAGCTTTTTCAGCAATGCTGAACAGGATCAGGATCCAGTCTCAAAACCAGAGACAGGCAGTGACTGTTACTCTGTTAGAGGCCATGAAGTTTGTGTGATGACATTCATATCCTCTACCTGGCCAGCAATAAGATGATGCCTTCTGGTTCATACCCTCAAAAAAAGTAAGGAAAAGAGTAAAGTAAGATTATGGACAAAAATTGCAAAACACCTAAGTAAATCAGTAAAACTGAACTGCTTTTATTCCTATGGTCTCCTTAGCATGGGAATTGTACAAGATGTATTAGATGCTTCCTATGAGCAGCAAAGGGGCTAAACCAGCACAGGTTATTTACTGTCACCCCACGGCAACACTGATTCTCCTGCTGGATTCTTTGTTTTCCAGATTGAGGACAGTAAGATCACTAATGCCAGCATCCTTTTACAAATCGATAACGCTAACATGGCAACTGAAGACTTCAGGCTCAAGTAAGCTCCCCTTTGGTTTCCTTATTAGGTTTGAAAGAAGATTAAACTAAACATTGCATTTTCTTGCTAATCCAAGAAGGAAGTGATTTTACTGAGGTTTTCTGTTGATACTGAATGAACAAAAAACAATGTAGAACAGGGGAAAAAAAACCAAAAGGATGTAAAACCCACAAATGATTGCTGAAGAACCTTGAGTCACCCTGTTTATGATACTTAGTGCAGGTCCTGACAAGCAGGTTTGACAGCAGACACTTGATACTTGTGACAAAAGGCACTTAAAACTGTCATCTGGAATTACAAATTATCCCCTCTAAGCACTGCACTTCCCAGTCTAGCCCAAATCTTTTTCCTGAATTTATCACCTCTTCTGTCCAGCTCGCAGGGAACACCTGTCCTTGTGTAGCTCCTCTGGAGTCCCGTACATTGTGCACGGTAACTGGGCCGGTGCATCACTGGCTCCCAGCACGGTCTGATTTTCAGTACATGGAAAGATAGTTCTCAGAACAACTAAAAAGACAAAATGTTTGGACAGGAAACTTTCAGGCAGGTCTTTCCAAAGGAAAGGATTTGACACTTCTGTAAGTAAGACGCCTCAGGAATCAGGAAGATTTGTCTTATTTCTTAGCAGCTGGTGATCAGCTCTAAAAAAATATCTCAGCTTTTGGTAATACTGTGACAAACTCAGAAACCCTGAGCACTGCCAGCCTTTCATTATCAGTCAGTAGTGCCACAAAAGGAACCAGTGGAACTTCTTAGAGGGATAGGACTCAGACTGAGTTTATTGGGTGAATGGAGAAGCACCAATAGAGCCCACAAAACATGGAGTAAAGGAAGAGATGCTGAGGAGCAAAAGTGCTTCCCATGCCCAAGGGAAGAACGACAGCATCTCCCTGCCTTTGGCTCACTACAGACACTGCAAGAGGTTGGAGAGGAATGTTAGTAACTGGCTTCCATCACATTTTTCTTGTTTTTCTGAAGGACTCAAAAGTTACCATTTTAGAAAAGCTACAGCAATCAATGCTTGCTGATAGTGTTTTCAGAGAATTGTATTCTCAAAGCTTTCACAACCTGGTGAATGTTAAAATGCAAAAAGGGAAATGAAAAGAAATTTTATTTCCTACCATACAGAAGGAGTTACGAGGGAGAAAGGAAAATGAAATACAGAAACAATGAAACTCATTTTATTGTTAAGACTATTCAAAAATATTTAAATAACGTATGTTAGAAACAGAATTGGTTTCTTTGGTTGTTTGCTCTCTCTAGTTCCCTACATAGAGTAAGCAAGTCTACTTCTTGTACAAGAGCCTGGATCGGGCGGTTCTCAACACGCACATTGTGTCTTCTCTTTCCTCATAAAGATACGAAGCCGAGAAGTGTCGCAGGCAGGGAGTGCAGCTGGATGTGGAGAACCTGCGGAAGGAGCTCGACGGCATGACCATTATTACCACAGATCTGGAAATGGAAATTGAAGGCTTGCGAGAAGAGCACATCCTCAGGAGGAAAGACCATGAGGAGGTAGAAAAAGTTCCACTTGGTAAAATCCTATCACACAAATCTTTACTACCATGTAATTAACTGAGTAAGACCCACAATCTGTAAGTGGGATTGATGATTCAGGACCTAATCCTGTTTCTGAAGCAGCCAATGAGAGTCAGGTGAGGCAAGAAGTCTGTTTCTGCTTTACCAATTACACGGGGATTTCAGAGAGAACAGATTGCCGGAGTCTCTCCCACCCATCTGTCATACACAGCTAATAATAACTGACATATTGGACAGAAATGTTCTCAGAAAGACTTAGCTATAAATACACAGAGTGCTGCTGGGTTTTACTCATCACAGACTTTTTCCTCAGTTCTGAATATATCATTTCCCACACTCACAGAAGCATGAAGGGAGTGAGGGTTGGAAGGGACCTCTTTAGGTCCCCTTGTCCACCCCCCTCTAAACTCAAGCAGGGTCACCCAGAACAGGCTGACCTGAGCAAAACAGACCTCAGATTCTTGAAGGATCAAAATTAAAAAGAATGGTTGGTGAAGTCAGGCAAAATTACTTATTCTTGCAAAATCCTAAGCATAGTAATTAGATAATAATTCTCAAAAGCCACAGTAGTCTGAATTCTCCAGAGCTATACTCAGTGCTCTCTGTTATTCCCACATTTATAATTCCACTGCTCGAAACATGCTGGTTTCGCTTGATCTGGTGTTGTTTGCAGTTATTACCTAACACAGGACCAAACGTCCTGCTGAGTGTCTGTGGGTTATTGAAGCAGAGACTGAAACACAGGGGTTACCCAGTGACGGGTGAAGCTGCCTTTGGCTGACCCCCTTAGAGCCCAGGACAGGCCTTGGACAAAGGGGGCCAGCAGAGCCATCCCTGTGCCCAGCTGATCCGCGTTCCGTGATGTCATACCCCAAAAGGCTCCTTCGCCTGGGCGCTTTGAAAATGGTACCAGGCATGGAAGGCTGTGCTACACCGAAAGGAATGTTACCCTACCTGCCTGACTGGCCCTGTAATTATGTTGTTTACACAGTAATTATATGCTTTAATCCAATTATTCCTTTAACAATTACATAGAACTTTTACATTACTCTCCTGTAAACTTAGTTATAGTTCCATAAATATTAACATAAAGGGTAAGAAAGATGAAATTACTGTTAGATTTTCATCAAGGTTTTGGGTTTCTAACAGATAAATAAATAAAAAATGTCCGTGCTTCTTCATTGAGTCCATATCTTCCAGAAACATTCTATGAAAAGATCTTCTCGCATGTTTTTAATTGAGTTCTGCCGCAGAAGCAAATATGTCACTGGTTTAAGTCACATCAGAGTACTATCGATATATAAATTTTTCAGATAATGAAAAACATATATACATTAACTTAATGTATGTATAGCAATTGTCCCCCAAACCACTCTGGGATTCTGTGGCTCTATGAAAACTTTCCACTTCCATAAACGAGTTTGCTTGTTCTCTCTGCTAACACATGAACAGGATATGGAAGCCAATCGCTCCTCACAAGACTTCAAAGTCAATGTAAAAGTAAACGCGGCCCCTCCTGCGGACTTAGGCAAGATTCTGGCAGAAATAAGAGAAGATTATGAGGCCGTAATTGAAAAGAATCGTCAAAGCCTGGACAACTGGTACAAAGAACAGGTAACAGCTATTCCCTGCTCACTTCCAAGCCCCCTGTGGCTGTACCTGCCTGACCAGAGTCTGTGAGCTTTTCTCTTGCTTCTGCTCCCCAGAGTGCAGCAATGTCCCTGGCAGCAAGCCCTAATCCCGAGCAGATCCAGCGCAACGAGAACGAGATCAAGGAGCTAAGGAGGACTTTGCAGTCCCTGGACATCGAGCTGCAGGCACAGATTAGTAAGGTATCTGCTGCAGACATCTTGGGCTGCTCACTCACTCCATTTATTCTCAGAAGTTGTCATGGACCAATTCTCCATTTAAATCCACAGCCTAGCATAACTTTATTGCAGTTGTTCAAGTACGAGGGAAAGTGGAATTCAGATCATGCTCGACTTGCCAAAATATGCAAAATAGATTCAGCAACCATCACCAGGAAGTGAAAAATTTATGTCTCTTCTTACAACAAAATATGAGGAGAAGAAGAAAAGGGATAGCTGACTCCAGGTCTAGAAAGAAAATGTGTCCAGAAGACAGGCAGTAATGCAAAGAATGCAAAGTTCGTATTTACAAGCCCTGTTATCATGCATGAAATACATGAACTGTGAAAAATATTGGTGGGGAACTTTCACAAATATTACACAGCTCTTACACAGGCTAAAGCTCACATCCCAGCGACCTGGAGACTTTGGAGCAATTCTGGACACTTCATGCAAAACAAACAGGACAGACAGCAGTTTCAGGAGCAGAGCTTTGAGCAGAACGGATACGGCAGGGATAAATGACTCAGTTTTGCCTCTCATGCACACACGGCACAGCTTTGTGGTTCTGCTGCCTTCACAGGAATAGTTATGCAAATGCATAAGTGTTTAAATTACCACAGCATTAATTTTGCAATCTTCTAGCTAGAGACCAAATTTGCTGGTATTTCTGTGTTATATCTACCACATAAATAATAATCATGGTCTTGGAATTATCTGCCCCGTCAGAAACACATGCTGGAAGACACCTTGGCTGACACTCGGAATTACTACGCTGCTGCGCTTCAAAACATGCAGCAGATCATCTCCAGGTGTGAGGAAGAGCTGAGCCAGGTTCGTCACGACATGAAGCAGCAAAATAACCAATATAAGGTTCTGCTTGGGATCAAAACGCGCCTTGAAAAGGAAATTTCCACGTACCGCATGCTGCTGGAAGGGAATGCTGACGGGTAAGGCAGAGCTGCCCTGACTGGAACAGATGAGAGGAGAGTCCTCATATTTGGATTATTTATTTGTTTGTTTGTTTATGCTTAATCAAAGCTTGTGAGTCCCATACTACATCAAGGGTTGGTATTTTAATGTGACGGATCATAATAAAAAGCCAGAGCCACTTAGAGTACAGAGACACTGGTATCCATGTAATTTGGATTACCTAAATTAATATAACTTTTTATTTAAAAAAAATAAATTCTCCACTCCCACAGCATGGCCATCTCAGCATAGGAGGATGCTGGCCTCATCTTTATTCTCTCATCTGATTTGTATAAAGTCAAAAAAGGAAGATCAGCAGCCTTTAGAACTGAAACTCTCTGGCAGGCAGGACAGAGTGGCCCCACGTGTGAGGGTATTTGACAGAAACCAAATTGGGATCAACCTGAGCAACTCCAAACACACAAGAGCCAATGCACCTGCCCCTGGGAGCAGGAGTGAATGTGCCCAGGGATGGTTTCCAGTGAGAGTATCTACCAAAGGGAAAGCTCACATGCTATAAAAGCATCATTCTTTTTCCTTCTTTTTTTAAAATTTTATCTCATAGTGGGATGAAGTCTCCTTAGAATCAGTGAGAAGGGAATGAATAACTTCTTTAAACTAGTGTAACATTATTTTCTCTCTCTTTCATTATCTTCACAGGACAGCAAGAAAATCTGAAACTAAAGGTAAAAGTTCCTTACTTTGTTCTCTGTAGTGACTCTTAATTATTGTCATTTCCAATCAACTTTTACTCGGGGCAATTTTAACCTCAGCTGAGTGAAGGGTGGAAGGCGTGCACGGCAGGCTCACGCAGGCCTTTGGGAGGCATTTCAGCGGTTCCTGGCTGCTGTGAAGGGCTCTCCGCAGAGCCCCTGGGCTGTCCCTGCCCGTGGGCTGCCTGAGCCCCAGCCCTGTCAGTCACACACGCGGCCACAGCTCGGGCTCCAGACTAAAGCTTTCCTGGGATATGAGGAGGCAAGGAGACTCCACTGGGTGACTAAAACAGCGTTAGGGCTTGAGAGCAAACTGAAAATCTGCATGTCTGGAAACTCATATTCTGGCATGAGCGTGACCTGCAGACATCCAGGATAATCTGCTGGATTTGCATTGGCTGGGCTGTCCCTGTGTTATTCATTTGCCCTGACCTGGACCAGACCCAGGGTGACTTGCTGGCAGCACATTTCACACAGAGCAATAACAAATATTGACTTAAAGGAAAACATGCAGAGATAACTTAGTTGAGGAGGCAGAAGGCAAACGACTGTAAATGAAGCTTTCCCTGCATCACCTTGTCTCAGCGTTGCTCCTTGGCTAATGAAACTTTCCTTTCTTTCAGAACACTCTGGGCTGAGCAACCGAAAGCTCCAAGCGATTGTCCACGACAGCGTGAACGGGGAGGTGGTGTCCTCCACCATCAACGAGCTCCCCCCGCAAGCCTGAAGGAAAGCTCTGCCAACCACTGGCTTCCCGGCAGCAGCTCCCGCGGCCCCTCTGGGAACAGCGTGCCGTGGGCTGGCTCCCTGCGTGTCAAACGGGGATCTGTACCGAACGTGCTTCTCAAACGATCTGCAGCCTAACACTGCAAAGTGCCACACAGAGCTGGGTATAGCTGACATTGGTAGTTTAAAGAGCTTTTAGTCACCAAAATGCTGAAGAAAAGCTGTTGAATTAAAGTGACTGGCTGAGCTAGTGACAGATGTATTGTGCACATCTCCCCAGGGCAGGAATATCCATCTGGGATTCAGTTATCACTTTGCAAATTAGCTATAATTTAAGGGGAATAATCTCTCAACTTTTTTTCCTGGTCTTATGCCTCTCATCATATACCTCACTGCAGCCAATAAATTTTTATCCATTATTTGTTCTGGTCCTTGGAATACCTGATTTTGCTTTCCCTTGCATATGCCCAGTCCACTGTGGCAGTGTCACTGACATGGGTCAGGACAGCCAAAGTCTTGTTGTTTCAGGAGGGACGATAGTGGAAGAACACAGAAAAGAAAAGAGGCAACACAAGTTACAGGTGACATCTACATGAGCAAAACTCTTTAACTTCCCTATTTACAACTTATCAATGTCACCATTTAAAACAGCATTATGAGTAGGAGTGTTGCAAAGTCACTTTACTAAAAATAGTCCCCCAGAAACGTTTCTTTATTCTTCAGTTTGAGAGAAATTTTCTTGCACTGTCTTTACACTTTCCCCCAGAGCCTGTAAATACTTTTCCAGACCCTCGTTCTTTCTTGATGACCCAGGTAATTCAAAAAATCATCTCAGTTATTTGGTCTCAAATTGATGTTCACTGTCTCTGTCAAAGGGTTCTGCAGTCAGGCCAGGCTGGTGTTTACAGTGCATACTAACATCAGGGAGAGCTGTCAGCTTTAGCCAAACCCAAGCTTCCTGCCCTTCTCAGCTCAGCCCAATGCCCGAGTCAGCAGCAGACCCTGACAGCAATAGAGCTACGCAAAGATAAAATCTGGGCAAGGAAAAGAGAAATATCATTAGGATGTTTAGATGAGGAAGAGCGTAAGGCAGAAGGAAGAGAGACCAAATGGAACATAATGAGTGTGTCAGGGATTTGCATTCCAAAGTCACCGTCTGTCCAGGGCAGTCTCGCATTCACGAGCGACATTGTCATCATGCCCCGTCATCCCCAGCACCATGGACTCTCACAAAAGGGCTCCTGTTACCTGCCTTGCTTTGAAACAGGGCTCACAAAGGAAAGGGGAAATCTCAAAGGAAATGCAGATGAAACTGAACAAAGTCCACTTCTGTGATACAGGGTTCTGCTGCTGGCATGTTCCGACCAGTTCCTGATCCCCCTTTGCCCCCCGCACCCCAACTCTCCACCCTTGTTGCACAAAGAGATCCCAAAAGCATCGGATGGATTACCTAATGGTTTCTTTAAACTAGGCAAAACTTGTAATACAGGATTAGTAACTCCTGGCTAATTAAGAGTGTCCTTTCTTATGGCTTACCAGATCTAACAAGCCAGACCTGGTGTTTGCAGCATCTGGACAAAATGTGCCCAGGTCTTCTTGAACAATTTTCTGTGTTATTTAAAGATATGTTCATTTATCAGATTTACATAGCAGAGCCATATTGCTGTGGCACAAATAATTAGAAAAACTTCTAAGTAGCCCCTTATTTCTGCATCAAAGGAAAGTATGTGCTTTGTGCTGGGTTCTTGTGCTGAACTACAAGAAAGAAGAAGGAAAAGCGAGTAATTGAAGTGCCTTATGAAACACGCCTGCCCTTATTTCACATTCCTGAGCAATGCTCTGGCTTTACTCTGCCCTGCTGTCCCCTCATGCAGAGATGAGATGCGCTCCCTGTGCCCTCTGTCACGCTCGGCTGTGGTCCGAGCGGTGCTGGAGAAGAGGCAGCGAAATTCCTGTTCTCCTCTGCTCACAGGCAGCAGAATTCCCACTCCAGTCTGCCACTCTGCTGATTTTAACCTTCTCTTACACCTGTGCTGTTGAACTCTGTACAGGTCGGACCACTACAGCTCACAGCCCCATCCTCACAGCTCACTCCGTTATTGACACCATCGTGCACCCACAGCTCCAACACAGCCATTCAAGTGTCTTTTACTAAGTGGAGGAAACCAAATAGTCCTTAAACATACAAATATGCGTTACATCACATTCTGTTTGTTTCTGGAAAAAAATTGCTGGAGAATCTTTCATAGCTCCAGAATGCTCTGTACAACTGCAGATCTCCTTTGTGTTGAAGAGCTCGTGACATAGTGTCACCAGCCATGTGTGCCCTGTGTCTGGCGGTTACTCATTACCTCTGAATTTGTGCGCTGGTAGATAAGCTATGCATTCCTAAATGTATTTAGGGTGGGTCTGCACCCTAAATAATAAATAATGATGCTAATATTTACCACTTGCATGCACTGTTAACATCACATTCTCACACCACGCTGAGAGATGAAGTCAGGGAGATAATGAATGGGGGCAGTATTATCATTCCCATTTTATTGCCTGAGAAATTGGAAAAAGAGATGACACAACTCGCTCAAGGCTGCAAAAAAAGTCCCTGAGAGCCACTAAATTAGAATCCATCACTTCACAGCTTCTACTTAGCCCAGCTATTAGATAACACAACTTCCTGAAGAGCCATTCCCCACTCACAGCAATCCTGTCAGTGTCTGATGGCTCGGAAGAGATAATGCCATTGATTCATTCCAAGTGTTTATGGCTGGTCAGGACCCTGCACATACTCTGATGATGTTCTTCGATGTACCTGTGCCAACAGCCTGACAGAGTCCTGTACAGAACACTGAGCTGGCAGCTCTGGCGTCGTTGTAGTATTTGGGAGACTTTACGTAGTGCTGCTTCTGATTTCAGAGCAGTGGCTTGCAGGGAAGGAAATATTCAGGACTGTGATGATGTATGGCTTGAAAAATTACTTTATTAATTCATTGTATTGAAACTGATTGAACTCTGCCAGCTCATATTTGTTCTCCTTCAGTATTCCATGCACACAGCAGTGCCATTTCAACACCAAGAAAGTGAGGGACCCAGGCACAAAGAAAGTGCAATTTGAAAAATATGAACTATCATTAAAAACAACACTCTCCAAATGAATAAATTCTATTTCCCATAAATGGAAAAGGACAGCAAAGAAACATGAGCAGGAGAGAAAAGCATTTCTCAGTCTAAGTGAATGATGCAACAATACTTCTGCAAACCAACAAGATACAGGAACTCAGCCTATAAAAGGAGGCTGAAACCATCAGAGTTCACAACCGGCTCCTTGCAGTTTCACCTGCCATTTAAGGCAGTCCTGCACGGAATAATCCTCAGCATGATTTCCAAGAGCCTTGACTGCACTCCAGCCTGGGCATGAGTCACAGCTCATTTCACTTGTAGAAATGTTAAAACTTATTAAGGTGTATTACAATAGGCAGCTTTGGTAAGTGAAGTGTTGATCCCCTGGAAGAAGTGTGCGATGAGGTAATGCAGTCATGGTTTGTGCTATTAATCACACATTCTTCTGAGGAACTGGCCCCACACTGCTGGGGTTCAGCCTTATTTATCAACAGTCATATCTATAGAATGAAAAATTTTGCTTTCTGCCTTCCTGGTTACCGTGCATGCAAAATGAACAAAGTCATTTCAGAAAGAGAAGAAAAGAAATCTTGCCTTTATAGCACTGCTAAACCCACGGGTTCTATGGATTATTGAAGCAGAGAGAATAGGTAGAAGAGCCGGTAAAACATTTCACAATGTCCACACCCTGACCTATAAAGGTTTCTAAAGTTTTGCTAGGAGATGCCTGTTCCTGTGTATGAATCATTTAGAAAAAGGACAAATCTATAAACAGGGAAGCAAGGAAAGAATAAAGCTGGAGAGACTGCCCCCCCTGAACCCCTATGTCCTGCATTACACTGCAAAAGCATCTTAATTATTGACTCTACCTGGACGTTTGGCTTGGTGAAATCCCAGCTAAAGTTTTACCATTTGTTGTTTCCTCATCATTCCTCCCTCTGTAAAATTTTTGATTCTTTTCAAGCTGTACTTTTATGATATCTTTAACTGTGTGACTGTACTGAAATGACCTACTTGAGCCCCTGGCCTAGGGCTAGCACAAACCAATTGTCTGCAAAAATATTCCATGAAACAGAAGCATCAATGTCGGACAGTTTGGAGTGTCCCTATGGCAGGAGCTCCCAGAGCGAGACATGACCTAATGGTGAGGCAGGTGCAGGGCTGCTTCTTCTGGACATGTTAATTTGCTTTTTGAATGTCTGAATATGCATCAGAAGCTTAAAGGCATAAAATCATAGCACCAGCTGTGGTAAAGACACTTTCAATAACTATACAGACTTCAGGGGTAAATTTTTTGGCTTTCCAATGTCCTAAGGACAAGTCCAAAGGAGTCGATGTGACGGGTTGTAATTAGGCTCTATAGAAAGCAACAAAAATGAGGAATATAATTTGGAAAAATGTGTTTCAATTAAGAGGCATAATTAGCTGGAGCAGGCAGGGAAACAGAGAAACAAACAGGCTGAAGTATCTAGAAACTACAGTTTTTCCTTAGAACAGAAGTTAAAGGTCTTGAAAATACTGGCTTTGGCTCAGCTCTGCACCCCCGAACCAATGTCTGAGAAAATAAAACATCAAATGCATCAAACAAAAAACTGGGAGTGACTCTTGCCAGAACAATTTCAAAGCAGGAAATCTGTAATGCTGCTGCAAGCAGACAGAAATTGTGATGATAAAGTTACCAGTGCAGGAAAGAAAACACATTTTTATGTCTTATTAGTGAGACAAATGACTAATTTTGAAAGCCACTCCAGCACCTAGGCTCTGCTTCCAGGTTAATCTCAAAAGAGACAGTCTCAAGACATTCTGAGAATGGATCCACTGGAAATAACACTGCTGCTGTGCAGAACGAAAACCATAAAAACACAACCAAAGAAACCTTTTCTTTAATGTCTACAGCCTATCGCTGCCTAAAAATTGAGATACTCAAGCATCAGTCATAAAAAAGGGCGTAATTCAAAAGCATAATGAACACTCCCTGAACTCAAAGACTCAGGCGTCAGAATTTAGAAAGATAGTCCATTCTTCTTGCTATTGCTTCCAAACCTGCTCCATACACAGCACTGAACTCCTTAATTACAGCTGGTGGCTCTGAAGAGAAATATTCCTCAAAACGTTTGGCCGCAAGAGCAATGCAACTAAATTTCCTGTGGATACAGGGCCAGGAAAGTGGATAATATGAGAAGTTTCGTTATGTAATCCCTGAGTTTTATTCCCTCGTTCGGGTTCCGCAGGGATTCTCACGCGGTGCGCAGCACAGGGAGGGCCGGAGGCAGCTCCGTTCCAAAGGCCGGTGGTGGCCTCTAGTGACAGCAGGGTAGATCCGCACGGAGCCCGGTGCGTGGCCCGGCTCCTGCCGCTCCTCCGGGGCTCCTGCGGCTGGGGAGCAGCTAATAACCGGAAATCTCTGCTGCAGTGTTTTCGCAATGTACCTTACTAACAGTGCCAGACTTCCTCCAGGGGAGTATGGTGACAGATTGTCGGCCTGTTTCCTGCATTTTGCTTTTTTAGTATCTGCCTTCCTGACACAGATCTTGATGCTGGGATGGTATTTCGGGTTCCAAGCAGCCCATAGCTTGCTCCTGCTTGTACAAACCCCGGGAGTGGGGATGCCGTGGGATCGCTGGGATGCACCGAAAGGATGATATTCCAGAGCAGTCCCCAAAAAAGAAGCTGCAGCTGTGCCTCTGCCCAGGCACCTCCTGGCATTATGAGTGCAATTATATCCTGGGGAAAAACTGAGTTTTTCTTCTGATTTGGGGGTTCTTAGTGTAATACAAGTGAGATCCCTGAACCCACAAGAATTTTTTTTTAAAGTTAGCAAAAAAATCAACGCAGATATGACCACATGGAATACAGTGTGTTTGTAGGTATCTTTTATGGTGTATGATCAGTGTGTGATTATATTTGCACACGGCCATGAAAATTGTATTTGCCTCCTGAATCACAGAAATATGCAATATTTTTCATGGATACTGAACTACTCCAGCATTATGGAACTGAGAAAGACAGTAGGCTGGCATTCTCTCCAGTTCACTGGTTTTCTCATTCCTCTGACGCTTCAGTTGCACAGGGTTTTTCCAAGAGAGAGAGATCCGCCGGCAGTCCTGTGTTAGAGCTGATCTTAATGGCACTTTTGGGGAAGAAAAAAGAGAAGGTTCGTTTGTGTGGCCTGGAGCTATTTTTGTTGGCACTGAGATCTGATTCTGTTCGAGGAGAGCAGCTGAGACAGGAAAGGCAGCTCCTGACTTTCATTTTCCACCTGTGGCTGGGTAGGGATGGAACCCACACACTGCCTCACGCACCACTCCAGGAGCTGGAACACCTCTCTATGTACCATAAATATGTAAAGTAATGTTTTAACTTACCCCTCTGGTCAAAGCTCCAAGCAGAAAGAAATAAGGTGCAGTGGTTTGATGATTGAGATATTTTCATTGGACAAAAGATAAAAAGGAGAGGGAAATGAGCGGAAAAAAATACGTGAGGCAGACAGTGTAAGATCTTAAGCTGCAAATGTTCAGGGCTTAGGTGAATCCAGCTGAGTTGGTGACATCATCCAGAACTTTCTCTCCTCTGATCCCATTCAGCAAAGCACAAAACACCTTGCTTTGCTCTTTGCAGAGAACAGGCTTTACGGGCATTGGCATTAACAGGAAGTGCAAAGGTAGCTAAGAAAAGGAGGGGAATACCTCAGACCCAGAAATATTGAATACTGGAATAAGGCTGGAACACTGAACACAGAATGCATCTCTCTTCAATGCACTTTGCAGAGTGACGTCCTTTCAGGACTGTAGTGCAGATCTTTCAGAATCAAACTCTTATGATGCTAAACCCAAACACAGGGACCAAGAGGGACCAACAAAAGGGTGCTGGATTTCACTCCTAGAACGGATCCTCTCTACAGACTGAACTAAAAGGCTTTGCTTTATTTCAGTCTCTATGCCAGCCAAAAGAAAAGCATCTGTTCCACCTAAAGGCAGCAAAAACGCAGACCCACAGCTGGGTGTGTCTTTTTTCCTTGAACTCTCCAGACTGGTTGCCCATGGCTGGTTAGCACGGATGAGTCAGATGGAATGGCATCCACATTATCAGAGCCCTGCAGAACTTATCTCCATGGCCCTCTTAATGCACATTAAACTTCTGTCACAAAGGTGACATTTCTTCATGAAATCAAACAATCCATTAGTGTTGCTATAAATGTTTTATTATGTCTATAGGCAATTCACTCTGACCAAGCATGTCACTGAAGGGAAGTGTCACCCGTTAACCCACACACTGTCCTCTACAGCTCCCACAACCGAGTCTGGAGCTGAAACTGCTCTGCTGAGCTAAAGCACCAGCAAACCGTTACAGCACTTCTTCAATGCTGACCAAAACTGCAGTACTGGACAATAGATTTTTAGGTTGCCCAACATCTATTTCGATAACTTACTCTTACAACCAATAAAATTAAAAAATAAATAAAAACGAGGCAGCCCATATTCTTGCAGATAACTCCTGGGCATAGTCCAGGGGTGGAGGAGGCCGAGGCCACTCCCAGCTGACGCCATAAGGAGCCCCTCGCCCTCCAGCCCGGCTGGGGCCTCACCCTCCCCTCACTGCCATGGCTCCAGCTTCAGGGCTCCTTCTGGCAGTTTCCAGTGATTGATACAACCAGCCAAGGTATGTTTCATGGAAAAAAGTGTACTGAACCAAAACCAGGAGCACACCTCACCTCTGGTGTGAATCTATCCTGATCATAGCAAATATTCTTGCAAATATTCTAGCTTTTTGGGGAGAATAGAAGCATATACAAAATGATAAGAATAGAGAAATTGTCAGTAAACAATTGAGGGATGAGAATAAAAAAAACACTAAGAAAATTCAGCCTTGTGTCTTTTCATGTTGGGTTTGCATGATGCCATTGCTCTTTGCTTCCCCTTGCATACATCTCAGATGCTTCTGCTGAATAGTCTAGAGGAAAATAATTGCTGGAGGTTCAGCTTGAACAAAAGCAGCAGAGCCATAACAAGACAAATGTCTGACCTAAGCCTGATGCTCACTTTAATTCAGATCACTGACTTCTTTTTTCATTCATTCACTAAATGAAAAAATAGAACCTCCAAATGATGTTTAGAAAAAAGTATCACCAAGGTAACATGGAAGCTAATTTTAATACTGAGAAGACAAAGCTGAATGTTTGCTCTTAAATAGACTGCCACAAAATCCTGCAGAGATCTAGGGAGTGAGATACAGAGGCAAGGGATGTAAGAACAGCAGGATCTCTTCTGTACTCCTCTTACATTCTAAAGGTGTAAGCTCTGCTCTACTAAAATGATTAATAGTTACTCAGATTGAATAATTTCAATGGACAAAAGTCAACCCACCTTGAGTCTCTGTAATGACATGCCAAATGTCACGGCCAGCGTACTTTGGTTTCACATCTCATAAAGGTTTTTTTATTACAAGTTACACCCAAAGAAGATCAAGGTCCAAAGACACTCCACAGTATCCTCCTAGAAAAAAAATCCTGCCCGCACACTGATTGCTTTGGTTTGGAAGCTGTGTTTCCAGAACAGCCAAGTACAACAGTTTAACTCTCTGCCTTGAGCCAAGACCAGTTAGACTAATCCCTAGCATACTAAGTTGAAAACTTGGCAGTACTGATTCCCTAATATATTGGGTATTCCCTAATACCCAACTGTTCTGGGTTGGGTGCTCTCAGAAACCTGAAGGTGCCTCCAATACACAGCTCAGTGCCTCCAAAGCTCAGTGTCTCACCGATTCCCTTGCCCCAAGCTGGGAGATCAGTACATACAGCAGCTGCTCTCACTGACACAAGCCATGTGTGCTCATTGTTCTACCTGACAACATCAGTAACACAAAAGCACTGTCAGTGCGATGCCTCAGGAGCTGCACCCCCTCACTGTCCCAACACACACCTGCCACCTGCTCTCCTGCAGCACTAACAAGCCCTCGGCAATCAGGTTCTTCTCTTGCTTTCCAAATTCTCCATGCACTTTCTGTATCAAGTGTACAGCACAGTCAGCCCAGGAGCCTCCTCCACATGATCAGCAGTAGGATTGTCGAGGCTCTTCATGCCATGGAAAGGCAGCTGGTTTCCTGATAATGACCACAGTCCCTGGGTTGGGGACAGACCCATAGCAGTGTTTAGCTGGTAGTCTCTGGAATATTGATGAGGCAGGAGGGAAACTTGTTTTGCTTCAACTTCAGCCACACAGGAGGGCTGGAGGCTCGTTCTGCTGAAAGCTGGAACTCAACACTTCCTGCCACTCTATGGACCTCAGCATCTCACACGTGAAACACAGGGGGCTGTGAAGGTTTGCAATATTCTCATTCCTCCTACCTCACTTAAAGGACAAAGAAATACCCTTCCCACTTAATCTCTGCTGTGCTGAAAGCTCAAATTCCACTTGCAAGGGTTTTCTAATACCAGATGAACGCATACTTAATCCAAGCTGATGGCAACAGCCTCCACTCTCCACTGGCAGTGCAGATGTTGGTTTGTGATTACTATGAAATGAATTCACATGGTAGTACAGCTGCCATTGTTCTAGACTGTCCTGAGGCCCAAGTTATTGCTTGCTCAACAGAAATACAAATATTTTGTCTCTTGTCACATACAGGCAACTCTCATTTTAAATTTGTGCACTGCTCAGGGGGCTAAGAACCTACTCATTTGTTCCAAAGGGCTACAGAGAGGATTGGCTGCAAGTACATGGTTATAAATGATTCAACAGATCATCTTTTGTTTATCTGTTATACAAAATAACAAAGCAAGCAAACGACCCAGGGAGTGTTCTTCAAACACAGACGAACAGATGAGAACCCCTTCAAATTATGGGGAGAGGAGGGCAATATCCTGTGTGCTCTTTGTGCTGATACCAGTGACACTCTGCGTCAACATAGGTGGGGTTTCTGGCCACTGCGCTTCCTCTTGGACCTGGTATAAAGGTGCACAGTGCACACTCAGCTCCTCACTGCCATCTCTAGCCGTGCTGCTTCAGTCCCGAAGACAAAGAGCACAAATGGCATTCTCCACCCACAGCATCCAGTGGGGTACGAGCAGCCGTGTCCAGCCCTCTGCACCCAGTGTCAGTAGTCTGACCTCCAGGAAAATGTCCATCCAGAAGATCCAGGCACCCAGCGTCTACGGGGGAGCCGGGGGCTATGGCACCCGCATATCGACCAGCACCAGCTCTGGCCAAGGCATCCGAGGGAGCCTCCAGCTCAGCATCACTGGTAGCGATGCGCTGCTCACTGGCAACGAAAAGTCAACTATGCAAAACCTGAACGATCGCCTGGCTGCGTACCTGGAGAGGGTGCGCTCGCTGGAGAAGTCAAACTCCCTGCTTGAGACGCAGATCAAGGAGTGGTATGAAAAGAACACCGCAAGCGTAGGGCAGGACTACAGCTCCTACTTCAAAACAATTGAAGAACTCCGAAATAAGGTAAGAGATCGTAGAGCCCTCTATAAATATAGGAATTGCAATTATCAGTGAGAGAGAGAATAATCTGTTGTAGAAAATGTACTTTTCCAAAGTGTAATTGGTCCAGTTGAGAAAAAAAGAGTTTAATTTTGATCAGCTACAAATTAGTGACAGATTTTACATGATTTGTAATACCAGATATATGCCTGCAGTTGTGAGTAATCTCATACCTGAAAAATCTGTGACTCGAAATTAAGTAGTTCTATGATATTTGCCTTAGGTGGCTTTAATTAGAGAAAGTACTAATGGTAATCTACATATTTAAATATAGTTTAGCAACAATCTATTTCAAAGTGGGTTTTTAGAAAAAAAGGGAAAACACTAAGAAAAAAATTAAACATCACTACTTAAAATAGTAAATTACCACTGGAAACAATGAAATATTCTCAGCAAGCTACTGTCAGGTTTGTCAAATCATGTTTCCAGAACTTCCTTCGATCTTTCCCAACTATTCGATAGACTTATGGCAGGACAATTTGCCTTTTGGACATCCCTAATTCCTTTCATGCACTTCACATGGAACTTAGCTTTAAACCCAGCTGACTAACAGATAGCTGAAGTGAAGCAGGATGAAGCTCGCTTACAGTACTCATTCCCAGGGAAGGATCGAGTGTGAATTTCTGTGAAAAGTTTCATCACTTGTCCACCATTCCTTTCAGATTTCTGATGCCCAGATGGAAAATTCCAGGCTTGTCCTGCAGATCGACAATGCCAAGCTGGCTGCTGATGACTTCAGGCTGAAGTAAGTTCCATTATTTTATATCAATTCTCTTTCATGCTCCTCTTATTTAGGAAAGCTTCCACTTACTGGAATCAGTGCTGAGAAGTGAACATTTTCCGACTTTAAGTATAATGAAAATTTCATGATGACTGTGGTAGTTACTGATTCTAACACTTACTCCAAACTGTTGCATTCCAATGATGACAAAAGGCACCTTATTGTACAGGTTTGAGAACGAACACCTGCTCAGGCAGAGTGTGGAGAGTGACATCGCTGGACTGCTCCGTGTCCTTGACGACCTGACTCTGGCGAAATCTGACCTGGAGTCCCAGATTGAGAATATAACTGAGGAACTCGTTTTCCTTAGGAAGAACCACGAGGAGGTGAGAGCAGCTGAGCACTGCCAGGGAGAGGGGGTTTGAGTGGCAAACACAAACAGCCTCACTGGGAAGTATTTCTATCCTTCCTGAAAGCAGCATAACCATGTGTGGCCCTAAGGGACATTCAAGCTGTCAGGGATCAAAGGCTGAACACTCCTCCATTCCAGGAATGAAGGAGTGAAGGTTTTCTCTAAGAATAATTTAAGGTTTAGGAAAAACTACCCTAAAACGTACATAAATGGGAGCCATGACTTCTGCCCTCATTCCACAAGTCCAGTTCTGAGGAAATCATTTTATGACACGTTTATCTATGCTATAACATTTATTGCTATATAGTAAGTAAACTTTTCTAAGATGAGGTGCACTAAACAGAATTGACAAGGTGATTAAGTTGTCTTGCCCCAAGGTACTGTTAAGGACTAGTCCTGTGTGTGTAGATGTTGAGTGTGATGCCCAGGAGTGACAGCTCCCTGCAGCTGGTGCTAACACAGTCCCCATTGCTGCAGGACCGTGAGAGGCTGCGCAAACAGACGAGCGGCTCCGTGAACGTGGCGCTGGATGCTGCTCCCGGCATTGATCTCACAGTCATTATGGAAAACATGAGAAAGCAATACGAAGAAATGGCAGAAAAGAACCGTCAAGAAGCCAAAGAACGTTTTGAAAAGCAGGTAAAGTCAACTGCTTAAACATCAGCAAGAACCTCAGTCATGCCTGGCTGCAGGTCACAGTCCCTCCTTTCCTCATTCCAGACAGAAGAACTGAGCCAGGAAGTTGCCCTCAATGTTGAACGGCTGGAGGTCCAAAGGAAAGAGATCACGGAACGGAGACAGATCTCCCAGAGCCTGGAGCTGGAATTACAGTCCCTGCTGACCATGGTAAATAAAAAAAAGCAAAATAAAGACTGTGGATAGCATAGAGTTACATAGATAAATAGAGGAATGAGGGGCTTTACAATCAAAATGTTATTTTAACAGAAAAATGTATCCTCTGAATAATAAGTCTCTGTTCTTCCCATGGACTATAGAAACAGGCCCTGGAAGCCTCTCTGGCTGAAACGGAAGCACGGTACAGTTACCAGCTCGCCCAGATACAGGGAACAATTTCCAGTCTGGAGGCTCAGCTGAGGCAGCTCCGAGCTGACACGGAGGCTCAGAACAATGAGTACAGCACCCTGCTGGATATCAAGACTCGCTTGGAGATGGAGATCGCCACGTACCGTGAGCTGCTGGAGGGAGAGGAAAGCAGGTGAGCACGCACATGGCTTTGCGTGTTGGTTTGGGGTTTGTGTCAAATCTGACACTCTCCAACTGCTTTGCGGTAGGGAAGTCCATTGCTCAGTTCTCAGCCACAGAATTAGAGCAGGCTGCTGCTCAGGCTGGGCTGCTAAAGCTGCTGTGGAATTTTGAGGTGGGCTTTCCCAGCCTACAGACTGTTACTATGTGAGCTGGGGAGTTGGGTAGATAGTCACGTGCCAGGAACACCAGTAATGCAGTTTTGGATCAACTGGTCCATATGGGGTAAGCAGAGAGTGGAACTTCTCCCCAAATTCTACCTGTTCAGCTGTTCTGGCTCAGGAACTAGACCAGGTGTACCTGCGTGAGCTGAAGTCCTGGCATTGCAGAGATAAGTCTGCAGATTAACTGCACCTACAGCTTATGCTTAGCAAGTTTCATTTTAACTGAGAGAACTCATTTACTGAGTTATCTCCTGATTAAATGTCTTGATGAAAGAGGATTAGTTGTCCTGATCAAACACATAGGAAATGCACAAGGATGTTTCTTCAATACATGAGTTGCCATATATTTACGTTTCCTAATTTATCATTTGAACAGGCATTTAGAAGTGACAGCATTAACAGAAGACATGGAAAAAGGTATGTCCCACCAACTTCTTTCTGTTTTGATGGCTGACTGTTGAAATGCCATGGAATGAAGTAGCCTGATATAAAACAACAGCTTCAGAGCATATAATCAGCCAGTGGAATCTCACATCAAGAAAGTAATCAACTGTATGGTTACCTTAGGGGGACTATACAAACCTGGGTTTATATATACAACTCGGGTGCTCAGTGTAAAATCACAGACTCACCTCACCCATTCTGGGATTCTGTGAGTCCTCACAGAGCCAGGAGAACAACAGAGAGTTACTGAATTCCCCTCTGGAGAACTGCAGAAGCATCTGCTTCTCCCTGCTGGCTGCACAGGGAGACTGAGGCTCCCAGGTAACATATCCAGTTTCATAGCAAAAATTTCCAATTTGGTGTAAGTCTATTCCAAGGTTTTAGGTCTACAAGTCTGTACTAAACTGAAGCAAAACTTTCAAGAGCTCTAGAGAGTTACTGAACCCAGTGTCCACTACAGTCTATGGGCAACATACTCAATATTCAAAAGAGGAGAAGCCACACCCTGCACACTGCAAAAGTTTACCTCACGGACCTGTGGATTGAAGATGCTTTTTGCTATTTCCTCATCGACTGCTACTACTGCAGCAATATTATTCTGTCAATGTACATTGCATTTAATTAATTCTCTCTTCCATTTCCTTAACAGAATCGAGTAAATTAAAGAAGATCAAGACAATAGTTGAGGAGGTGGTTGATGGCAAGATTGTCTCCTCTGAGGTCAGAGAGATTGAAGAGAGGATGTAAATGGCACCAGCAGAGGAGACGCCTCTGCATTTCCTGAAGCTGATGCCAAAACTAAAAGATTTATAAAGAATCTGATCTAATTCACCCTAAACCCAGAAGGGTCGAAAAATGCCAAATTATCAAATCTTAAAGAATTTTTGTTGTTGTTGGTTTTCGTGGGAGAGTGTTAATAAAAATCTGTAAATTACAACATAAAAGACTTTGGGTTTACTTACATGGTGACCAAGTACCTTGATGAAAAAAAATCAAATCAGCCTGGTATAAATGTATAACTGCTTCCAACACAGATAAAAATGGAAGTATTAGGTTTTTAAAATGCATTAAGTCATCAATTCAGCACACCTTTTCTGAATGTGAACTCCCACTCAAACATAAAGCAGCTTCACTTCATTAAAACCTGATTTTCAAATAAATAAGAAGTGTCAATTTGCTTTTCATGATAAATTAACAGGAGAATATAAATTGAAGAAGCCTATTTGATACTTTTGACACTCTGTGAATGATTATGTCACCAGGGACTACAGCAAGCCAAGATATTTTATCAATAAGAATATATTTGAAATTATCTCTCTCAAACCTTTCTGTGCCAATAAAGTTTCCTGTCCCATAGGGAGGCCCCTGTGGCACACCTGGATCCTCCGTCCCAGGAGTTTACATTTTCCTCTTGAGAACATAAACACACAAAGCTCTTCCCTATGAAACCTCACCTGTCCAGAGCTATTTACTGTACATAAACAGCTGCCAAAGAACTAATCCTCTGCTTTCACTGCCCCGAGTCACTGAGACCAGGCTATCAGCTCATTTCCACAGAAATGCTTACTTACACCTTTGATCTTCCGCTCCTTTCTGCCCTAAAAGCACCCCATGCTCCTGGCTGCGGATAAATCAAAAATTAACACATTTCAGTTGACAAATCCAATGATATAATTAAGCCAGGACAAAGGAAAAACTATTTTCCATTTATAAAAATAACTTCAAAAGAAAAATATACTGGCTTGCGAGGGTTCTCATGCCCAAACCTGCACCCAGAAGGGCTACATTTGATCTTTAGATTTGTATTATAAAAAGCATCAAATATAGAAATTGGATTTCTTATTTTGAGATAACACCAAACTATTTAGCAGACCCAATGGTCAGTTCCCAGCTCCAAAGCACAAACTGTTATATGCTATAGACTATATGCTATAGGCTACATGCATATCACTCTAAGGTATTTCAATGATGAAAGAGTTAGGGCATAAACCCAATTCCAAATCCTACTGGGTTTAAGTATATTTATATTTTCATATTAATGATCACCCTGCAGCTCACTGAACATCCACGTGGCCTTGGACACCTGATAGTCACTTTTCTGCCTTCCCAGCAACCATCCAGGAGCATTAATCTGGTAGAAGCTCCTGCCAGAAGAGCATTATGAAAAGAAAGACATTCCTGCCACACACGCTGGGAAGCAGGGATCAAAGAGATCACTCTGCTGACTTAGCAAACTCCTGTGGTAACAGCCCCAAACCCAGGAAGCACTAAATCTGCAATGACAAAACAATTATTTAGGAGGGATTTAAATGCGAAAAGAACTTTTTGTGCTCCATTGCACATGGCAGAACACAATTGTGATGTCTCAACTCCACTCCACCCATTTCCCCTCATACAAATACCTGGAGGGCACCAGATTTCCACTCCCATTGGCAATTTTGGTTGGCACATATCATTTCGGTTGGTCAGAACATACTAAACTGACGTCCCCTCCAAACAGGAAGGAGAGAGAGAGTGAAAGCTCTCCCCAGGAGGTGGGGACTCCTCCTGAAACACCCACTGCGGTCCCTCTATAAAGCTGACCCTGCTCCTGCTCTGCCCTGCTCTCTGTTGTATCCTCCACGGGATCCGGGCACCTCGAGCACCATGGCCCTTTCCATGCGCGCAAGCGGCGGGTCCCGGCAATCCTCCTCTCGGAGCGGATTTGGAGGGGGATCTCTGAGGATGTCCAGTTCTAGTGGTGGAGGAGGCTTTGGTGGCAGTGGGCTTGGATTTGGTGGGGGGTCTGGTGGAGGGTTTGGTGCAGCTTCTCTGTTGGGTTCAGGCTCCAGCTTCAGTGGGGGCTTTGGGGGCAGCTCAGGTGCAGGATTTGGGAGCAGCTTAAGCAGTGGCTTTGGTGGAAGCTTTGGAGGTGGTTTGGGTGGTAGCTATGGAAGTGGCTTAGGCAGTGGTTTTGGGGGAGGTTTGGGAAGTGGTTTTGGCAGCAGTTCAGGTGCTGCTTTTGGAAGTGGCTTTGGTGGTGGCTTGGGGACTGGTTTTGGAGGTGGGTTTGCCCCTGCTGGTGCTGGCGATGGTGGCATTCTTTCTGGATCAAAAAAAGAGACAATGCAGAACCTCAATGACCGTCTGGCTGCGTATCTGGACAAAGTGAGATCTCTGGAGGATGCCAACACCGAGCTGGAGCGCAAAATCCGTGAGTGGTATGAAAAAAGTGGCCCTGGCACTGGCACCCCGGGATCTGGGAATGACTACAGTAAATTCTACCCTCTCATTGAAGATCTTCGAAACAAGGTAGCAAAGCAATGTATTTAATGTATCTTTATATTTGTAATTCACTTAATAGTATGAATGAAAATAACAAATTTCTTTTGGAAACCAAGAGCACATTTATCCTTTGGTACTGACACTTGCAGTGACCTCTGTCACCTTGCACTGGTGACATGTGCTGAATTTTTCCTGTACATTAAAGCAGTTCTGTAGCTGTGTCACGCAGTGATTTGTCTAATCTGAATAAAGGAGAAGGCAGTGATGGAATGCAGTTCTACAAACCCTTGTAGAACACAAATTTTAAAGCCTTTACAAAGCCATGAAGCCTTTGGGCTGTAACATCATTCTCTGAATACTCTGTATTCCAGATCATCAATGCAACCATCGACAACGCGAGGATCATTCTGCAGGTCGATAATGCCAGACTGGCTGCTGATGACTTCAGACTGAAGTAAGCATATCTTAATGATACGAAAACTCTTACTAATATCTTAAGGAAAAAGTTCTTTTGTGTTAAAAATCTCTTTCCTTGTAGAATACTTGTAATATAATTACTAAACAATATTATAATACTTATGTGTATCAACTTTTCATATTAAAGCTAAAATAAAATACATTAATAGTTTGCATTTGACCTCATTGACCATGTAAAAAATAATATTTAATCCCTTTATGCACAGATATGAGAATGAAGTGGCTCTTCGGCAGAGTGTGGAGGCTGACATCAACGGTCTGCGCAGAGTCCTGGATGAGCTGACCATGACCAGGGCAGATCTGGAGATGCAGATTGAAAGCCTGAATGAAGAACTAGCTTATCTCAAGAAGAATCATGAAGAGGTTATTTTTTTCCTTTGCGAATTCATAACAAGATATATGAAATTGTGAAACATCAAATTAGTCTCTTATTTAAGTCACTGGGAGTTCCTGGGTTTCATTATTGGTTTTGTTTGCTGTTATTTTCTGAGTTTGCTAAGTGAAAGAGTGCAAGAAACAAGCTACAGATCCTTGTTGAAACAGAATTTATATCACATATATTTCTTTACATATATTTTGGTAGAACTATTTTGCCTTTTATTAACAGAACCTTCTCTCTATTTTCAATCTCTCCAGGAGCTTCAGGGCATCCAAAGCAGTGAATTTGGCCAAGTCAGCGTGGAAATGGACGCTGCTCCAGGGACTGACCTGACCAAGCTTCTCAATGATATGAGGGGACAGTACGAAGTCATTGCCGAGCAAAACCGTAAAGAGGCCGAGGCGTGGTTCAATGAAAAAGTAACAACCAGAGAGAGCAAACTCAGCAAAATGCATGGGGAAATGAGTTCAATACTTGGAACAGTAAAATTACACCCCATTCTTCCTTGTCATTTCAGAGCGGGGAGCTGAAAAGGGAAATCTCCACCAATACTGAGCAACTCCAGTCAGGAAAGAGCGAGATCACGGATTTAAAACGGACTCTCCAGAGCTTGGAAATAGAGCTGCAGTCTCAGCTCGCCATGGTATGTTCTAGGGAAGCTGCTGACTGCTCAGAGCCAATTCAGCAACTTCAAAAGTCTTTTTAGACCTAATCCTATTCCATAGAATTGAGGGTTTGCATTTATTTCCAATTAAATCCTATATTCTTTTAGTTCCTAAATAGCAGTAATATATCTAATTGGATTGCAAAGAGCGTGTCACAAAGCAGATGAGTTTTTACATCACATTTAGGGAAGTGACAAGGGACAGTTTTCAAACTGGTGTTTTCAAAAAGAAAATAAAACCACCTAAGTAATGTAGCTGTACTCACTCCCTTAAACTACTTCAGTTGGTTTTGTAAAGAGATTTTTTTCTTAACCACAGATTATTTAATATCCTTACACAGAAAAAATCCCTGGAAGACACTTTAGCAGAAACAGAAGGTGGTTACTGTGCTCAGCTGTCACAAATCCAAATGCAGATCGGGAACCTGGAGTCCCAGCTTTTCCAGGTCAGGGCTGACATGGAGCGCCAGAACGCGGAGTACCAACAGCTCCTAGACATCAAGACTCGTCTGGAAATGGAGATTGAAACCTACCGGCGCCTGCTGGACGGCGAGTTTGTGTAAGGAACTGATTGACACAAAATATCTCCTTGAGTTTATTTTCTGTAGCAAAATCCTTTCCAGGAGAAAGAGGTAAAATAAGTGGAACATTCTCCAAGCAACAGTAAGGCACATGCAGTGATCTGAAATATCACTGACTAAGGAGACTGAGCCATTCTGCTCACTATTTAAATAATCTATCAATGTCACCATGAAAAGGGAATTTATCCTGATCCTATCGAACATCCTGCAATAGTGCATGTCTCTGATTCTCTTTTAGGGGTGCTGGACAGGCAGTTACATTTGAAAGCTCATCCCTGACAGGGTCCAAATCTCAAACACAATCACTGGACTCTTCTCAAGGTAGGTAGAACTTGATTGAATAAAATTTTGTTTCTCCAGTCATTCTTATAAATCAAATGATACATGTTATCCTGTTTATCTACATCATAGAGGTCATTAAAATCAGAAGCCAATTTGAACGGAAAAGGGGGTACCTGGTCATGTGCTGCTTTGGTTTATCATTTTTAACACATTGATAAATATTTTTTGTTTTGTTCATGATGTTTAGATCCAACCAAAACTAGAAAGATCAAGACAATTGTCGAAGAAGTGGTAGATGGAAAAGTTGTTGCATCCCACGTTAAGGAAGTTGAAGAGAAGATATGAAGCACAATCTGATGTGGCAAAGGATCCATTTGCTCCAAGCCAAAATGGATAAATAATTTTATTCTTTTGTATGAAGTGATAAAACATTTGGCTTTGTACTAAGAATCTTTCAGATATGACAAAGTTGGCACTTTCATTCCTTGCAGACATGCAATATATTTCCTGCTTCACTCTATCAGCATTACCTGTATGATTTCCATGGTGTTCTTTAAAAATATCATCAAATCTCTGCTTAATAACCAGAAATAAGAAGCACATATTTAATCAGATTTGCCTTTTTATAATCTTTAGTAATCAATAGATAAAATAATTTTGCTGCTCTAACCTCATTTTCCAGTTTTCATCACTAATAAAAAGGACTCAACAAGCTTTAAGGTATTAGTGTCCCTTTATTCTCCATGACCCCCTCCATGTGCGATGAGCCAGCAATAAAATATGAACACTGAAAGCAGCTAGAATTCAAAGTTCCAGAAATACCAGGAAAAATGCAATTGCTTATTCCTACCTACCTTTAGCCTTCAGGGATCTTATAGTCAGGTGTTCCCTTTACACCTGAAAAAAAAAGATAGAAAAAGAAAGCATTAGTTTATGGCATTCCAAGTCCACTACCTTGTGTTTGTCTGATGGATTCGTAATGGTTTTCTTATGTAACTGTTCTCATCCCATCAATGACAAACACTGCCAATATTTTAGGTTTAGAAGTACACAGAACAAGGATAATTGAGACACTTGTAGAAAAGAGAGTGGGCAACAAAACCTTTCCATCTCAGTCCAGGTCAACTGGAAGACAGTCAGCTAAGGAAAATAAAATCCAAACACAGGATCCTTTCACATGTGCCAGCAGACACAGCCAAGAACAGGGAAGCCTTTTTACACCAGGAGACTTTTAAGGGGTACAATACTTTGACTTCTAAAAAGATGTGTGTCTTGTGAAAGTTTACTGTCTGTTTTATCATTTCATTGGTGTATATTCTCATTCAGAGCCTAAAATGCATTTCTCTCTTTGGTAAATTTGAAATTTTTATTGAAATCAGATTTTTTTTTTACTGCATATCTTATATTGTGCACTACTGAAAAAAAAATTAATAAGCAAGAGGTAAAATGAAATAGATAAGAGCCGTTCTTAGCAGACAAGATCATCGGGATCACACAGTGCTCCAGTGAGCCCGGAAATGAAGAAGCACAGCACACCAGAAAACCTGTGCTGGAGCTGCCTGGAGCTGTGAGGGAAGGGGTAAGAACACACACTGCGTGTTGTGTGTACTGAGCACATCAACACCTGGCACAGGCACTGAAACACCAGAGACAACCCTTTTACTGACAGCAGCGATGTGTCTGAAGTGTACGTGCACCAGAACTTTGCCCTCTGCAGAAGAGTAGCCAAAGCCCTTACCACAAGCTGCACTAGCACTCTCACCACCAGCAGTGCTGGTTCCTCTCCCTCCTTGTGTGTTTCTGCCCATAAAAGAGGGTGCCCAGGAGCCCAGCTCGTTTCTGAACCGGGACAGGCCTCAACACTGGGTCAGGTCAGACACCCAAGGCTTCATCTCACTGTCTCAAATACCTTCAGGAATGGAAATTCTGTCACCCCTAACAATGGTGGAGGCACCCACCAGCAGCACTGCCAGCAACCCAGCTGGGAGGCTGTGCCCTTCCATGTCCTCTTGCCAGCGCACTTCATGTTGGGCAGCTGCAACTTTATCCTTTGCTTTCTCTGTCTCACCGTCACATTTCTGAGGTTATAAAACCCCAGTTACAGCGTAACAAAAACATTAAGACATTGATATATTCATTTCGGCACGTAATTTAGAAATAGTTATTTTAGTGCTATCCTTTGCTGCACTAAGCTGCTGCCAGGACGGGCTGACAGGCTCGGAGCCCCCCGCGCTCCCCGAAATGGGCCGCTGCCGCTTTAACGGCCCCGCGGCCGCAGCCCCGCGCCGTCGGCAGCGGAGCCGGGAGCCGGGGAGGATGGGAGGAGGAGGAGGAGGATGGAGCCGGCTCGGCTCCGCCGAGAGATCAGGGCAAAGTATGAATCGCTCATCACCCGAAATCAGATAAAGACCGTCAGCTCAGCAAGGACGCAGGTAATGCCTCCTCACAGCCACACACCTTGCGGAGTACAGAGCCATTCCCTGGCCGTACAGTTCCTCCCGCAGCCTCTATGAGGTACAGTAATTCCTTTCGATGCAGCAGATTTTTGGGGAAGGGATGTGGATTTTACCGCAGTAAGATGTGGACTAGAAGAATCGGAAATAGATTTTGTTAAGGGTATGGATTCACACTGAACGAACGCTGTGTAATTCATCAGGATGCTTTTCTGTCCCTGCAGCCGGGCGATTGCTGGGATTTAAGGGATGATGACATAGGCTGTAACATGGTAACCTCTAGCTCCATGTAGTTATCTCAGAGGAAAAAAGATTCCTGAAGAGAATCCTTTTATATACAGCAATCTTTGCCATTTTTAGCCCTCTAGTAAAGAAAACTGTACCTTTGCAGGAACTGTTTTCTATTGCTCACAGTAAAAGCTATGTTCTGCTCTTCAGCAAATATCAGTTGTTCTCTCATACAGCTTGATTAAATGTTACAACACACAATGCTGCTGTTAGAGATTTACATACAAACAGCTCTAAACCCAACTGAAATCAAATGGCAAAACAATTCTGAGTCATCAAATGTAAAGAAATTCAGGGGGCAATCAGGTATTCTGTCACCCTGTACTCAGGTGTTGGAGGAATCCCAGAGGTTTGTTTTAAGGACAGGCCAGACGCTGCTGCAGCCTGGCTGATCCACCAGCAGTGCCAGACACACGGCAGCTGCACACCCGACAGGGAAGCCAAGTTTATCGTTGTGTTGGCACAAAGCAGCAAATGCACATTGGGTTGATCCTGTCACACAAATTCTGCAGTACCCAGGCAAGAAAGGGGAAGCAAAGAACACTGGGGGTTCACTTGTGGATGAGCCAAATCTAGATTTTTCACCAAAATGATGGTCTGGTAATCTGGTAAATTGCAATAGTCAGTATGCACAGGGGAGCAAAACTCTTATTTTCCTTAGTTCATAAGACCTGAATTCTTTTATTAGAGTCAATGTCATCATAAGAATCTGCATAAAGCAGTAAAATATGCAAAAGAACAGGTGCTGTTTCAAAGGCTTACAGCATCTTCACCACTTGCAGGGAAACTCAGAGTCAAAAAAGAAAAATAACTTCCGTAAGCCAAACAATCATTCTGGAAGCTACGTGCAGGAACATACTATCAAAATCAAAGGTAAGTCTAAATCTAAACTGACCCCACACATATCAGGATTGGTTTCTAAAAACTACTTTTAATAGGATAAAAGGAAAAAAAACCAAAACACTGAAATCAAAAATACATTAAAATCAAAGCACTTTATTCAAACTTGGAAGCTTGAACCATCCACACCTCCTCTAAGCCCATTTGCTCCAGAGGTAAGGTCTCTTACAACTGGGTAATTTGTATGAGAATTCCTCTAGGACAAAGGTGCCAGAGACAGAGATGTGGCCAACCACTTCCCGTCAAACACAGTGGGATAAGGGCTTTCCGTCTACACAGTACAGAAAATATTAACTCCTCACTGTGAGCTTTCGCACATTTATACAACCCTAACAAAAATTCCAACCAGACATTTTTACGTGCCAATTTATTTTCATCATTTGAATGTTTTAAATATTGTTATCTTTTGTATGTCCCCTGTAGTTAGAAGAAGGTACAAGTAAAAGAATGGACAAGGATGCAGAAGCACTAAAGGCAGCCAGAGCAGAACTGTGCGAAGCCCGACGGCAGTGGCACCACATGCAGATCGAAATCGAGTCTCTCCACGCTGTGGTAAGAGTCAGAAATGAAACTTGAAATCTCGCAGAAAAAAGAAGTATTGTCCTTGATGTAAACTATCCCACAGCCAACTTCTGTGACGGTCACAGCCACCTTACAGCAGAAATCTATCACAGGAACGCTCAGCTTTGGGGGGCTTCAGCTCCTCACAGAGCCCTCGCTCACACACGCTGACCCAGGACATGTTCTGGAGCAGGATGTGCCGCTCCAGACACACACAGTATCCTGTTTTCACACCTCCCAAGCACGTATTTGCATGACCCACCAAGCTCCTGGTCATTCTGCCTTACCTATTCACAGCATGTTTATAACTTTTTTTTAATGTATGGACCAGATTTATCAATTCATTCGTAATAAAATATCAGCAGTTTGCTCAATTCAGCAGTAGAGAAAAGCTCCAAGAGCACACAGACACATCACACAGCACTGAGCCGGACACTGTTTAACTGTAAAATCAGAGATCTGTAAACTCAAGGCAGTGGGTTGCTGTGCAAGACGTGGCTACACTTTCATCTGATCTTAAATTACCACAGATTTTACTGGAAAATTTCTCAGCCAAAGTATTACCTTGGAAGCTGTACTCCTGTTCTTAAAGAATAATCTTAAAAGAACTGATGTAAAAATACAGAGTTTGTTAATGAAACCATGTATATGTGTAACTCCTTTATGCACAAACTTTCCAAATCCTAAAATATGACTTCAATTTCACAGGAAAAGGGTTTGGAACGTTCGTTGCGGGCCACAGAGCAGCAGTACCACATGCAGCTACAAAATTTGGAAGGTGAGATTGAATGCTTGGAGAAAGAGTTGTTGGAAGTGAGAAGGGGAATTGAGAAACAGCTTCGAGAACACGAAATTCTCCTGAACACGAGGATGAAGCTGGAGGAGGAGATAGCAACGTATCGCAGTCTGTTGGAGCAAGAAGAGAGCAGGTACTCGCTGCCTAGAGAAAAAGATCTCAAATTTGTCTTTCATTTCTGAGGGTCTCAAATAACCAGAACTGTAAATACATAAATTAACACTAAAAAATTACAGTATAAAGTCTTAGACAAGGTTTCATTGTAACGTAGCTTCACTGACCGCAGAGTTTCCAGCGCTCAGTGTCTCGCACACGCTGCAGAGAGCAGCAGGGTCACTGCAGCCTCACTCCAGGCACTGGGGACTCTGGGGCCCTGCGGCCCCTCAGGACCAGACTCGGAGCGTACGGGGCCGGTCCGTGCACGTGCAGTGCAGGGCAGGGAGCCCACGTCTCAGACCAGGCCAGATCACTGCAGGAAACTGCACAGATATCGTCAGTAACCTCCTCCAGCTCTGCGCTCAGAATGAGAGACCTCGACAAATAGTTACCGCAATCAAACAGAACTTCTCACAATTCTCACGTTTTTTAATTTTTCACAGCTGTTCATATGAAAAGTTTGGAATTAAAGGAATTCAATATTATTAGATGCCTTTAATAATTTAAATTTTTTCAGGTTCCGTTGCTCAACACCTGCCCAGAAGGATGACAAAAAGGCCAGCACTAGCAAGATCACCTTTACGCTGCCTTCAGGTGAGTTTCAGACACCTTTTCCTTAAGGGATTTTGGCCCTAACTGTTCACAACTACTGATAAATTCCTGGATATTAAAAAAGGACCTTTTCCAGTGCACGGGAAATACCTCCAGGTCCTGCNACTACTGATAAATTCCTGGATATTTTCCAGTGCATGGGAAATACCTCCAGGTCCTGTGTACTGCCCTTGCCCTTCTGCAGGCTCAGTGTATATCTGCATATTCTTTTACAGAGGGTGTAAAGAAGCACAAACCGAAGAAGGTGGAACTGATGACAAAACAAGCAATCCTAGATGGAAATATCATGAAGGAAAGTGCTGAAGCTCATGGCACTGTACAGTAAGATAAACAGGAATTTCACAAAATAACAATTGGAAGTAAAGGGCGGAGGTTACGTTTCAGAAGCTTTGACTTTTCCGTTATTTGGTATCTGTTCTATCATGCCCACACAGCCCAGGAGATTCAGAACCACAGTGAGAGCTCCTGAAGGTGCACTGAATGGCAGTGTTTAACAATACATTACATTTTAAAGTTCTTTTTATTAGCATTGGCTTCATAAGCAAACAATACCATACTGGTGCTTCTGATTTGTAATTTCTATTTCTGTTAAGAATGAAACTATGAATAATTCATCTTGCTAAGGCTGAAAGCAAAGAGCCCAGACCACATTTGGGAAGTCCCTCTGGGGCATATTTATGCACATAAATTCAGGTTCAGCTGCTCCAACTTGCTCCTTGGAAACTCCTACATTTCCCCAAACAGGGGAGTGAGAGCCTGACTCCCAAGAAGGCATGTGAAAGTCTGTTAGGATGTGTTATTCACCCGAAATTACTTTAATCATATTGGATTGCCTCATTTTATTTATTTTCCCTGTTGCTCTTTAAGCATTTTTGTAGACGAATTTAATATTACCTTTAAACACTGTAGTGGGCCATTCCTAACACTGAACCATAACCAGCTGCTGAAAAAATTAATGCCATCATAAGGTCCATCAGACACACCCCATAGGTGACGTTTATTTTTGTGCATGAGCTTCGTTCACCACACAGTCACTCAGGTCTGCACGGGGCTACTCCACCGGCTGCAGTGGACTCGTCTGGGTGAGGTCCCAGAGCCCCACTTTCAGATCTGAATTCTGACACACACACAGAGAATTGAATCAACAGGATTTGGGTGCCTCAATATTCCTGGATCAGATGGCTTTTCAATTCTCCCTATTTTACTTCTGCCCTTTTTTCGCTTTAATGTAATATAGCTCCACAGTCTGAGGTTTGAGTCTAAACTAGATTTTCTCCTCCCTATTCTGAAGGTTTTCAGATGCAGGAATTCTGTCCTGCCCATTACAGTACTGAGGTTTCTTGCAAAATTTTTGAGCATGGATTCCAAACTTTCTCCTTGGAAACAAACTGCCTAATGTATTTGGAACAGTGGTTTTGTAGCCATGTCTACCTAAAAGGACAAAAACAAGAACATAATGAACCCTCACCCTTTATTTAGCTTTTCTGGAGAATGAACCTGTAAAAAAAAAAGGAAACCTCTGGTATCTCAGCACCATATAAAATAACTTAACACTTTATGATGCCATTTCTCTCTCTGTTTTAAAAGCAGTTCTGAAGATAGATAACTAACTGAAAATAGATAGACTAAAAAATCATAAATACATTTTCTTTGTTGTTTCAGGACAGAAAAAGTGGATGAAGTTATCAAGGAATGGGAAGGTTCTTTCTTTAAGGACAACCCTCGCTTAAGGAAAAAGTCCGTTTCCTTGCGTTTTGATCTCCACCTGGCAGCCACAGAGGAAGGGTGTTTGCACACGAAAAAGAAGACCCTCCCTGATATTGAAGTCAGGCTGGTGATGAGGAGATCCTGCAGCATCCCATCCCTCAAACCTTAACCTCAGCCAATTCCCTTAAAGTGCATCTACAGCGGGCTCTGGAAATAACCTGTAGATGGACTCCCCCGGCTGCTGTCTGCTACAACCACAACATCTTACCAAGCACTTGGATCAATACAATAAAACCATACAAGTCCTTTGAAAGAAAGGGTGAAGAGCAAGGGGGTTCCAATTCCAAGAAACCCGACTTCTACTGGTTTTATACTCTGGGTGCAGCCCTTTCGTTTTCTCATTGTTGTTGTTTTGTAGAATTTCACCAAATATTACAAAAATTAAACTAGAACTTTATAGTTTGACATATTCTGCCTTTGTAAAAGAGAACTTGTTTTCTCTTTCTGAAAATGAGAAATGCATATTTGCTTCTCTTAATTATTCAGTATTCCATTCATATAATGACTGGTGAATCCTTGCAATAATTTATATCACAACTGTCATACTTCTAGAAATATATTTTCAAATAATACTTTCTAACAGCAAAAATTACGTACAAAAATACTCTTAAAATACATGAACTATTAACAAAGAGTTTTCTTTTAAAAGTGGCTAGTATTTTTAAATTCCTTTTTTTTCAGGCAACAACTGAGCAAAAATGTCTTTCCTCTACATCCTTATACACCCATTTAAAAAGTGTTGTTACAATCCAGTAACATTTTAGCCATATTGTTCCCCTGATTTTGAAGCAGTAATTTCCCCTGAAAAATCAATCATTCTCTTATGTGTCCACGCACACCTGTACTACAAGTCTCTTAGCCAAGGCAAATGAAATTACTCTCTAATTGTTCAGATGAAGGGAGTCAACCAACCATTTGAATTCTGGCATTCCATTAATTTTATTTATTATAACAATGTGCATTAAAATATCTTCAACAAATTCCTCTTCTGACAAACACTACAGGTAAGTGACGCTATGGATCTAGTACATGTGACAAGTCACTGTTACGCCAGGGTACAACTGCTACTACTTCAAATTAACTGGGCAAAATAAGGGCTACAAATTCAAAGTACAATTCAACCAGACCCCTCAAGTACCCCCCACTGCTACCCAAAGTAGCTGTGGGCAAACTCAAACCCCAGCAGACAACCCTGCACCGGTACACAGAGGAACAACCATCCTTCTTTAAAACCCTACAGGACAAATTTCAACCACAGACTCAAACGAGACTGTATGAAGACAAGAATGATTGTGAGGATTCGGAAGAGGGTGGATGTCACAGCTCCCGCTGGGACACCGGCATTGCTGGGGCTCCGAGTCTGGAAAACCCACGCACAGGATTTGCTGGATGACAGCAGCATGTAAAGGATTGATTTCGGTGTCAGTATCTGCCTTATTACTTATGGCATGTGTACAAAACTGATACTACAGATTCTTTCAGAGTTAATTTATGCTTCTATCCCTCGTTCATGGTAAGAACAATGCATCGATATTGCCCCGTCCTGTCTGTACTGTATCAAACTCGCTAATTATCCTTAACCTGAATCATGAGCTGATGTTGTTACCACTTGAGTACTTGGCATCCTGAATGTATCAGCCTGCTCCAGTATTTTCACTATGCAGCTTTTTTTGTGCTTAGACTCTGTACATTTTACAATACTTGAATTTAAACTAAGTTTTAATTGCTTTAAGGCACTTTAAACAGGGATACAAATTTACCAAAGTAAATGATACTACTACAATAAAAAGAGTATTAAAATTGAGTTTGTCTATGTGTATTTCGTGTGTGTCGATGTCCTCTCCTTAAAAGGAGCAACGGAGCTGCAGACAGGAAAATCTGCAGCACTGTAACAAGTGTTTTCTAAGATCCTCTCTGCAATTAGAAAGACACAAATTCCCTCAGAATCTTTACCATAACATGCAAGTGTCCTCCTGCTACAAAACTCACTCGTGTTTCCTGGTAAATGCAGTCACTCTGGCTATTTTCCTCACGTGTGACTTCCTGACACTGACTTCAGTAGCTTCTGCTACTCTAGGCCTGGTTCAAGTGAGCATTCTGGTTTTAACTAAGTTTTCCTCTCTTTCATTAAGTATCTGTTTTTCCATTATTCACAAATTCCATCTCTTCAAATGTAAAGAACTTTCTTTTGTTCACAAACTAGTGAACTTCCACAAATGTCAGTGTAAACTCCACATGGGCATCAAAATAGTAACATCTCACCCTCATTTTTAGGTCACTTTAAAGCTGAATTTAAAAAATTTAACACTGAAGCTTAATACTGTGGCAGAGAATTCTTCATTTCTGTGCTGCTAATTAAATCCAGACCAGCTGAGCCTCTGCCAACCAGCACCTGCAAACGGCTGATGTAAAAACAAGTTTCATTGTCTCAACCTACTTCCCAGTGAATGTCTGTCCTCATTCCAGAGCTTATGAAACTGCTGGTAATTAAAACAGTTGGGTAAGAGTAAGTTCTTGCATCCCCCCTGGTGAGCATGGTGCGGTATAAACAATTCCATTAAATCAGTAAAACTACTTATATATTCTACAGGATATTAAAAAGTGTACACTGGCAAAACTTTTCACTATGACAAGATGGAACTGAGGCAAACAGCGCAGTAAAAAAAACGGGGGGGGAATAAAACAAAGTAGGGAATATACTGGTGGCTTTGAAAACATATAATGATTTAGAACTATTAGTATGGAATGTGAGTTTCAGTAAACGTACTTGAACACCATACTAAATAATTCAAATTTAAAAATAAACACATTTAAAATCATTCAAATTTTAAAATTAAAGTTAAATTTAAAATAATTAATAAGTATTTCACAATTTCAATTTTCAATTTAACAGTAAGTGCAATTTACACTATCAACAAAACCATGTTGCTATAATAAACTAGAAGTGAATGCATGGAACTAGGGGGAAACCTAGTCAAAAGCAGGGGAAAAAATAGGTTATTTTTCACCTCTTACAAGTATTTTCTTTACCTTTTCTTTACCTTTTCCTGCCCCAGTGAAGCTGGTGAACTAGTGTGATGTATTTTGCTGGCTGAGGAATCTTTTCAACTCTTGCTTAAATACCAAATTGAAGTCACAGATTATTCTGCCGCATGTCAACAAGCGTCCATTGTGGGCACACTCAGCGGAGTCTAAGCAGATGAGGGCAGAGCACTTGTCTCTTTATTTGTTCACAAAAATAAGTTTATTTAAGCATGAAAACAAACCGGGCCAGTGGAACTGTAGGCATCAAGAAAAATGAGCCCAACTTGCAGCAAGCCATGTTCAGTTAATTTTTCTTCTTTTCACCTTCTACCATCCTTTTGGGTTAGGCAGGTACCATCCTCCTTGGCTTTCCTTCAGATCCACCCAAATTCTCCCTCATGAATGTCTAGAAATGTATTGTATTGGCCACATGAGAGCATTTCAATGCCAAATATTCAATTTCAGTGTCAAACATTCAACATCAAACTTTCAATTTCAAACTTTCAATTTCAAACTTTCAATTTCACTGCCAAAGTTTTCATATTTAATTCAGTCACTTTGATAATTTGCAGTGTAAAAGGCTCTTAAAGCTGAATGCTGAGGTCTGGAACTCTTCATCCTCCTCATACCCTCAGAGCCACATGGTTGACCTTGGTATTTGTGAGAGTTTTACCTGCGTGTGATACCTTTGCTGATTTCTGCAAAGAATTGTGGACAATTCCACTGTTCCCAGACTACTGGGTAATTTATAACCCTGTGTGATTCAGCAGCAGTGTTTTGAGTTGGTCAGGCTGATTTAGTTGTCAATTATCATATATTATCATATTTATTACTCGGGGTCCATCTCGCTGCCTTCCCAGCCGTCCCTAACGCCATTCCCTTCCTCTGGCCTTCTCCCACAGACTGCCACCTTCCCGCTGTCCTCAGAGCTCATCCTGCTCCGCTCAACCGCCTTTGGAAGCGCTGCCATCCCAATCCGCCATTTCGGCACCGCACTGTGCACAGACCAGGATCCCCCAGCACTGCCGCACGGTTCACCTGACTCCATCGCTGCCTTTATGGGATATTATTCGGGCTCGGACACGACCCCGCAGCGCTTTCCCGTCGCCTCACGGCAGCGCGGGGAGCGGGTCACCTCAGGGGCCGCGCGCCGCCGGTGAGGGGAAAAAGGCGCCAAAATCCCCTCAGCGGCCGCGCGCTGCCCTGAGGGGGAAGAGGCGCTAAAGCGCAGCGGGCACGACGCGTCCGCAGGCCCCCCTGCGCGCCACCGGCAGCCACCACTCGGGGCACCGTGACTGGGGTGCCCGGCGGGCGGGAAGGGAATGAGCGAGGTGCTGGACACTGCGGGCCTAGGGTGCCTCGGGAGCCCCGGTGACACCCCGCGCCCGGCGAGGCAGCGCCTCCGCGCCGGTAATGGCGGGCCGGGCCGCCCCTCGCGCGGCGCTCCGGTTACATCCCGCAGATTCGCCACGGCCCCTGGGGTCGCCGCCGGCCCGGAGGGCGCGGGGACGGTCCCGGGCCCTCGGTGGGGAGCGGGGCAGCCGGACAGGGCCCCCTCAGTGAGCAGGGAGTCACCGGCGGGCCGGGGGCGGCGTGTCGAAAGTGCGGAGCGGAGTGCGCAGGCGCCGTCGCCGCCGCCCCGGCCCGTGGGAACAAAGGGAAGGCGGCCGCGCCGAGCGGGTGAGTCCGGGGGGCCCGGCGGGGCTGACCGCGGAGCTCGGGGCGGCCCCGGGCGGCCCCGCACCGCGAGCGCTGCGGGGCTCGGGAGGGCCCTTGGGCCCGGGAAGGGAGCGCTGGGGCCGAGGGACTCCCCGATGGCCGCCTTAGGCCCGCTCAGGCTCCGCTCGATCTCGCCGAGCCAGCCCCGTGGGCGAGCCCGGAGCACGTCGTTAGTGGGGATTCTAAAGGAGGTTGCAGCCGCCGTGGCGTTATTCGAAGAGAAAGGCCGAAAAAACACTTTGTTACAGCCCTGTTTGGCGCACTACTGGCTTCGGGGCTAAAAGGTTAAGCATTGCCTGTGAGACCGTAGCTGCCGAGCTCGGTGATTGTTGCAGGTACCCTGTGAAGGAGATACATCGTTTGATCATTTTTGTATTAATAGCAGATTTCTTAAACAGTGAGTGTAAAATAATGGGGTATGCTCTATTTATTCCTGAAGGGACAAAATTAATCTACTTAGGTATTTTAATATAAAGGTGACCTAAACCTGTGTGCTCTTGCACAGCTATTTAAGGCCAGATTCCATGGAAAGTCCATTAATTTTTCAAAGAGATAACGCCTTGGTGTCTGAAACTTCTTTTGTCGCTATTCCAGAATTGACAAACTTTAATGCACTGGTATCAATAACAATTAAAGCTTCAAAGATCTGGGGAGGGGGGGAGAGGCACAACACTTACTAGCGTGATCTTCTTTTGTCTTGCAGAAGTACAAATATAATGTCAGGTGGCTGAAAATTTGACTATCAAAATGTCAAGTAAGTTTGGTTTGTTGGTTTTTTTTAGATTTTTCTTCCTTTAACTTGATGTTTTAAAGATCTGGTTCCACAGAACCTGTTTGTGAGATGATGCCATTATTCTTGGCATTAAAAGAAATTGTAGTGTAGTGTAGTGACTAAACTCTTGGCCTTAAATCCTGCTGTGGCTGATTCCCGGAATATTGTTTTTGTAGGAAATCCAGATATCACAGCTTCTCAATCCTGTTTGACTGCATTTTTGCTTTCTCTCCATGTAATTGGTGTGCATATAAATCAATTTCATATTCTTCAGTCTTCTGCTTGAGTAAGAGGCTGGGACTAGAGCAATGGGGGGCTTCAGTTTTTCTTTTTTTCTCTTATGTTGCTTTTTGCTCTTCAGTGGCAAAACGCAAAGGCTTTCAGAGTAGAATTTGTTTGTTTCTGTAAATTCCTTTAAAAATGCTGGCCACAGCAGATGCCTTACAAATTCGTTCAGATTTTCAAGAAAAAAAAAAATACGCTTACATTTCTGTCTTAACAGAAAGGCCATCCTATGCCCCACCTCCCACCCCAGCTCCTGCAACCGTAAGTATAGTGATTTTTATCATTAACACAGAGCCTTTAGTAACTTCCCAGAAAAATAATTATGGAGTCACATCACCTTCCTGTATGGGAAACACAATACTAATTAATGTGATATGAATTGTTTATATTAATACCATTCTTTTTTGAGAAATTTGGGAAAGAGAAGCTGAATAAATTTGTTTTGCCTTTAAGGCTGGATCTCGCAGACACTGAATTTTCTGTGAGCAGTCACTTGTCACAAACGACTCAGTGGGTTGCAGCAGTACTGGAATAGTTAAGAATCAACTGATAATGTTTGATTGTAAAATGTCCTACTCAGCCTGTGCCCAAATCGTGGGCAGACAGTGCCTTTTTCCACGTTTCAGCTGTACTGAGCTGCTTTTCAGTGGAATGTAGGATTGTGAAACATCCTGTTACATTGGGTCAGAATAATGAAACACTCCTCATGCCAGCCTTGCATTCCTTGAAGTCACTGGTATTTTGGAGTCTAGGGCATGGGAAATATTTTGCTTTCTAGTAAAGTGGTGTGGCATGACACTGAGGAAAACATGTACAGGAGCTTTGAATCCTGTCCAGTGACATTCCTGGAGGTACAAAGATGCTGCAGTACCAGTGTGCTGTGGGCAAGGAACTGTTTGAAAGTAAATGCACCTCTTTGGTCACATTTCTGAATAGTTTGGATTTTAGGACAAATCCTTCATACAGAAGAATGAGCGAAGATGCTATAATGAATTTTTTTTTACCAAAGTAAATGGAAAACTGTTACCCAGCAGTGTGTCCTTGATCTCTGCAGGGTGGGAGTTAGAAGGAATGTGATCCTTCAAATGCATTGCGGCATACTTTACAGGAAGAGGCTTGAAAATTACAAAATGCTTAAATACAAGTTATGCTTTTATAAGTTTACATAAATAAAACTTGATTTGCGTAGTTTTCATTTTGCACACAGCGAAATAGATCTGTGGCAGTGTTAGAAGGAACATGATGGATCCACTCTGACCACTGGCTTCCTGCATCGAGAGCTGTGCATACACATGTGATTCCTTTGGGATGTAGCATGGATACAGATGTTTAATGGTTCATGTTGATGTGGTACAGTCCTTCAGAAGGATACATGAAGCACATGTCAGAACTGCAACCAGTGACATGCGTTGCCTGTCTTACAAGCATCTTTTACTTTATTTTGTATTACATTTTATACAGTCCTTCAGGTGATGGTCTGTGCTCTGTTAATGCAAGTCACGAAGTAGCCAAATAACCTTGCTTGTTCCTCCACAGCCAGTTCCAGGTGCTGCAGTCAACAAAATCCCAGTAATTCTCATAACTGCAGTACTGTACTTGAAATAAAAATTCTCCATGTGATGCAAGGTAGTTCCCTGGTAACATTTAAATCCTGTCTTGCAGAAATAAAGAATTAAGCAGACGGAGATTACAATTGTCACCTGGTTTTATTGAAGAGGTGTAGTTCAACATATTCAAAACCTGTTATGGTAATACAAAAAGCTGTAGTAAAACGGTGCCTTATTGAAGTAGTGAATGTGTATGTCATGAGCCCAGGCATACAGATGAGCACATCAGATGCTGTGACTGAGTTAAAAAGCTTGGCAATAAAATCTCTGTTGAAGACTGACTGTTAAAGGATAATTTTCCTCTGCACTTGTATGTTTAGAAATAAACTCCTGCAGTGTGTCTGGATTGACCTGAAACCTTCAGAGTTGCTGTAGTCAGCTCCTAGGACACTTCTGTTCAGTGTTTGTATGTGTCATACTTTGGTTCTTAGAGTCCTTAACCTACCTGTGAAATTTTTATAACTGTAATCTGCAACAGGTCCAGTCAGCGAATCCCTGTGAAAGACTCTTGAAATGTTTATAAGGTCTGCTGGAGAGTGGCACACTGTGGGAAATGACATTTAAATGTCCAGAAACACTCCAGACTCTTGTGAATCCCAATGGAGTCATAGAACCACCACAGTCAGGACTTAATCACAATTACCATTAAATAGTTGATCTATTTTTCCAACGAAATCTGATTGGGAAAGGGGATAATGGGAAAAAGAAATTTATTTGAGATGGGGAATATAGGGAACCTGGTGAAACTTGAGTGCCCATAGCTAAGTGAGAAGGGAGTGTAAAAAACAAGACTTTTTTTTCAGCGTGACTGAGGTGAGAACAAATCAATCCACTTTCATGAATGAATGAAGATGTATTGATTAACTTCTGAATTGTCTTGGATTTCGAGATCTGTTCAGACTAGTTTAAAGTTTTTAACTTACAGGTCTTACTGCAGATGTAGAGTTCCTCAGCTCTGTCAGTCTGTAGCCTGCCTTAAAGCAGAGGGATGTCTCTGGGTATTGTCTTCAGCCGCTGGCAGCAGAGCACAAATGGTGTTTTGAGAGATTTGTTCCCCTGGCCCCATTTGTTGGGAAGGCAGAATTCTGGGAATAAAAGCAGGCAGGGATTTTCCTTGGTGTAATGAGTGTGGGTACTGGCTATTTCTGCCCCATCACTGGGTGCTGTGTTGCCCTTTTACTTTCACCCTTTGGAGACAAGAGACTTCTGAACTCCGTGGTGGCTTATGTTGGAAAACTTTATTAGCCATGAGCTGAATTTACAGAATACTTGTTTAAATGAGTAACACAGTTAATAGAAATAAAATCACCAGTTTCAGACAGAAATTTGTAGTGACACATTTGCTTAAAAGTCCTGTTTCTTTACTAGGTTTATACTGGAGTAAGTTGTGTGTGTTGGGAAGACACCAACTGCTACACCTCATTGCTTGTTTGAATTCTGGTTGCTTTTGCATGCCATATTGCAGTTCATTTTCATTTCTGTGTTTTCCTCGTTTGAGCTCATTTCTCATTCGTGTTTTTGTCTCATTTGTTTCCATCAGCAAATGCCCAGCACCCCAGGGTTTGTGGGATACAATCCATACAGCCATCTGGCCTACAACAACTACAGGCTGGGAGGGAACCCGGGCACCAACAGCCGGGTCACGGTAGGAGAATCAACTATTACATCCTCCGGCAAACACCAGGAACTGACCAGAAATGGCTTTAGGGTTAGGTTCTTCGGAGTCTTGGCTGCTGCCACTTCTTTATAAAAAAAACCAAAACCAACTTCTGATTCTTACTCCTCACCCTCCCTCCCTTCCCCTTCACTCTGAAACCTTGTGCAGGAAAATGGGCTTTACTCAGCAGGGAAAACTGGTAATGGTATATGATGCAGACGTCCAAAACGACAGACTTTGTGGTCTTCAGTGACCACTGCATGCATAGGAAAAAGTTCTGTAGCTGGGTATGAATTCTTGGAGGGAGGGAACTGCTCTTTTTGCTGAGGTTCATTGGCACAAAAATAAGGAAGAACATTTTGCAAACTGGAGATCGTTATAGTCATTGCATCATCCCGTTGAGCCAGGCAAGGGGTACAGGCCTTTATTTTTCTTTCCAGTCTTAGTCTGGTAATAACTGCACAGTCCCAAGTTCAGTCATTATTTTTTCAACATAAGCGTGATAATGATAATAAAATAGAATCCTTACAGCTCGTATATGTGTCAGTGTGTGGGAAATGGATGTTACATTCATTCTTTGTGGAGTAAACAAAGTGAAATGGAGACAAGTGATGAGGGAAGTGACAGCTTCTTTCAAACATAAATCAAATCCTGAGCATCATATGCAGTTAGGAAACAAAAATAGACAGTGGAAATGTAACACCTTCATAACACAACAGAAATAGAGTAAATCTCTGATATTTTCTTAAACATCTCACAACTTTTAAGGTTTTTCCATGTAAAACTTTGTACCTCAAAACTTCTGATCAGTTTGGAAGGTGATACAGAGATTTCTCAAGGACCAAATACATGGTGCTTTTAAAGAAGTGAACTCTTTTTATGCCTCTCATGTAAACCTTCTTTCAAACTTCATATATGAAGTTCATCCAATTTGTTAAATCATTTACAGAAAGGACCTTCCCCTACAAGCTGGAATTGACTGTCCGAATGGATACTTTCCTTATACACGACTAAGTCAGGTTTTGTCTGAGAACTTCATTGTTTCTGTATGTCACAAGCATACACAGCCTGCTCTGCCATGCATATCCCAGTATATGGATGGTGTCTTTAAACCCCTCTTAATTTAAAAGCATTAAACAGTTTCCGTTAATGTTTTTCCAACCCATCTGTATGTGTATCTATGTATACATTTTGGTAATGCATATACCTCATGCACATTATTTATACACAGTTCTGTATGCATTGTTCATAGAGCTCCATAAATTTAGCAAACGAACAACAACAACAAAAAAAAGCTATCAAGAAAACTGAGTATTGAACGTGAGCCTTCTGGGCTACGCCCAAGTATTGATCTACAGGCCACAGCCCTGAAAGATCTCAAACCTACTTTATATTTTCATGTAAATACTCACACTTAATAGAACTCCTGGCATGTGGAAGTGCTGGAAGAGGGGAGGGTTTCAGACCCTGCAGTTGACAGGGGCTGTGATGTCATTGCACTGTTTTAGGAGCAAACCCTGTCAGGTGTTCTGTGGGTTGAGGGGACGCAAGGGGAGGCAGCAGCTTTCCAGCAGCAGCATTAAAGCTCAGTGGCCTTTTGTGTGGTGCCAGCACTGTGTCTGGCAGCGTAAAGCCAAAGGAAGACAGAGCACAGGAGCATTTTCAAAGCTAATTGGGACAATTCATTACAGCTTGGCTACAACTAGAGCACACATTTACCTTTTAGCTGCATAGGGTTGTTTTCTTTTCAAAAAGAGTCTGTTAATTGGCTCCAAATTACCACTGACAAATTTTGCAGACAAATAATTGCTAAAATTATTTGATAATGTCTCTAACTTAATGTTTTTAAACTTTCTTCATATCTTTTTTCACCTGTACAGTAGCCACATTAAATTTATCAAAACAGATTTGTCAAAATAAATTAGTCATCAGAAGTGAGAAAAAACAGCCTGCTGGGATTGGTGTTTCCATGTCAGTTCCTAAGCTGTGTAGTTCAGTTTTAAGAACATGGAGCCCTTTTGAGGCTTTATCTAGTTACTGCTCTGTAAACTTACAGAGAAAAGGACAAACTTCCATTGGAAATTATTCCAGTGAGGACCAACTCTAGCTAGTGCTTTTCGCTTACAGACCGAGTCATTTTTTTGGTGATGTTGCTTGCTTCTCTTGGGGGTGTGTGAATGCACAAGAATGAGTGTTTTCCAAAACAAGTGTGTGTACAAACTCTCCAGTGATCCCATTAACGAATGGATTTATCCGGTTCTTTTATAGGCTTCCTCTGGTATTACCATTCCAAAGCCCCCCAAACCCCCAGACAAGCCCCTGATGCCCTACATGAGGTACAGCCGGAAGGTGGGTATTACAGTGTCCATCAGTAATAAAGCCAGTGTTCGTTTGTGCTAACAATTAATTGCTATGATCTTAGTTTCAGCTTCTAAACGTTGACTCCTAACAGCCTGCGCTCTCTTAAGGGGATGTAAAGTACAGAGTCTGCCCTGCAGAACAAAGGCAGCAGTAGTCTGGTCACACAGTTGCCAGTTTCTGGGGGGAAAATTGCTAAAATGCTTATTCCTACCACTGTCTGCTGACAAGGATCCACCCCGCCACATTCAGAAGTTCCTGTGACTTACTGACAGAACTTTTTTATATAAAGGAAGTATTCCTTGCGTTTTCTGGGCTTGGTGCAGTGCTGTAGCTGGACTGAAGAGTAGCAATGAGTGGACTTTGCATGTTCTCCTTCACCACCCTAGCCCGTGGCAACGTTCGCTTCGCTATTCTGTGAACTGTTTGACAGAAAGTAGGAGAGAGACTCTTGTGGAGTCTGGAATCTGATGGGGCATGGGGAGGGCATGGCAGCCTGGCTGAAGCGGGTGAGCCAGAAGGAATTTCTTCCACTTCTGGTAAAGTATCTTTACCAGCATGTCTGTCTTAGGCCAAAAAACATCAACACACACACCAAAAAAAAAAATCAAGTGGCGCAGCAAGAAATTACACTGGCAGCTCTCCTTTTTTTTTCCCTATAAAGTTAGAAACCTTTTTGGTGGAGTCAGAACTTGTTGGAACTCAGATTGATCAGCAAGACTGAAATATTGTGAAATGTTACATTCTGATCTGAAAAGCTCAGTCTCTTTGTCATAATCTACTGCTGGATGTGTTTACTCAGTAGCATTTTTTTCCCCGAGATGCAGCGATGTTCATTTAAGAAGAGAATTGAGAGGGTTAAAGGCACTATTCCCATGAGACCAAAGCCACTCAGCAATTGCCTGTTTCAGTAGCTGGCTTCCTACTGACTTCCTGCCCCAGAAAATAATCCAGATAGTTTAGCCAGACTAATTCCTAACTTTATCCTGTTTTCATGGTGATTCCAGAAAGAACACTGAGATGACAATATAAAATGTTTAATTTGGAAGTATTTAGATATCATTAGTAAAGCTCCAGCTGTTTCTGTTAAGGTCTGGGACCAAGTGAAGGCGTCCAATCCTGATTTGAAGTTATGGGAAATTGGCAAGATTATTGGAGGAATGTGGCGAGATCTCACTGATGAAGAGAAGCAAGAGTATTTGAATGAATATGAAGCTGAAAAGGTAAATGGAAGAAATCTGGGATGTTTATTACAGCTGATTCTTCTAGGAACTGGTCTGAGAAGAAAAATTCATCTTCCCCATGCAGGGGTGTTTGAGGCATTCACGAGAGCCCTGTATGTAACTTAAATGGAAGTTTGTCCTGACACGTCTCTTAGATATTTTTAAATAACTGTGCATCAACTGTGACTGGTCAGTTTTTAGACCTAATTCAAAATGAAGTGTTTATAATTGAGTGTCGATTTTAACTGTTTAATGAATGGATTTGATTGTACAACATCAGTATTGAAAAGATTATCTCAACACCAAAATCCTCTTTCAAAACTGGTGCTCTGCAACTACTGCTGTTGTCACGAACGTGTTCCTAAGAGACTTCCAGTCACGTGGGGTTTGGTTTTCCTGGTGGAACTCCACGCTGTGGCATTAGTGTTTTGTTTCTTAATAGAAAATGCTACCACTTGTAGGGTTTTCTTGTGCTTTTGTTTTGGTTTTATTGATCTTAATGGCAAGAGATGACAGCTACCGTGTGTCTAGATTGGTAAGTGTTGAGCATCTGTACAAGACTGTTCGTGTGATTCTCAGGTACAAAGGGAGAATTGTCCAGCTAATGTGTTGTGCTTACACCTGGCAGGCACCTGAGGCTGTGGGTACTTGGTCAAATCTCAGCTGGTTTTATTCCAAGGCAGTAGAGAAGTACTGCAAAGCTGGGTGCTCTTAGCTGAGAAAAAAAAAAATCCAGGAATTCTATTTTTACCTTGGTAACGATGTTTAGATTGTAAGCTCCTTGGGGCAGGGGCCAGCTGGTTTCTGTTCATGCAGTGCCAAGGCAGAAGGATTCTGGTCCTGATCATAAACAAGAGTTTCAGGTACCTTTAACAATATCGTAGATTGTATCCATTTTTTCATTGGAAATATCTCGAATCACTGCACAAAATCTTAAAAGTGAGATTAAAGAAAGCAATTCAAAGAGAAAAAGTATTTCAAAGAAGGTGAAAATAGTGCTGCCAGGAGGAGACGGGAGTCTGGCTGCAGCTTTCTGTGCCATCCCAGAGCAGGGATGGGTCAAAGAATGGACAAGTCTTAAGTGATTTTGAAAAGTGATTCATGACATATTGCATAAGGAAAGGGAAGAAATCAGAATCACAGATCTAGTTAGAACTCCAGAGAATTACTGAGAATATTTTGTGTTTGCTAATTTCATCTTACCAGAACTTGTTCATAAATGTTCTGAGGTGTTTGAATTTGACATCTCAGACAACAAAGCTATCATAAGACTTCCAGGCAGTAAAACTGGAAAGGACCTAAAAGATCAGCTGTGTTTTTAAAACACGAACGGCTGTAGAAGAAGTTCTGATTTGTAAAAAAGAAAGACTGAGGGAATCTGGTCACTTTTATCTCAGCCAGACGACTCAGAGCAGTTCTGTCTGTGTAACCGCAGACAAACTCTGTGTGAGTTACGCAGAGCGCAGTTGTGGCAAGGTGGGACTCACCCAGTGGTGCAATCAAACCGTGTTGGTCACCTTTCAGATCGAGTACAACGAGTCCATGAAGGCCTACCACAACTCCCCTGCCTACCTGGCCTACATCAATGCCAAGAGCCGCGCCGAGGCGGCGCTGGAAGAGGAGAGCCGGCAGCGGCAGTCGCGCATGGAGAAGGGGGAGCCCTACATGAGCATCCAGCCCGCAGAGGATCCCGATGGTAAGGAGCCCGTGTGCACTCCCAGCGGGACGCTCGTGGCAGGACCGGCCGTGGAGATGCAGAAAACCACCAGTGTGCACCTTCCGCAGCGCTTCACCTGGCTTCGTTTCTGCTTTGGTGCTTTAATGCCCATTTTCGTTACCGCATTTTATTCCCTACAGCTGACTTTGTTCCCAAAAGTAAGGTGGCAGCCGTGGCAGAAGTTATTCCAACTCTTCTTAATTAAGTGTGAAGTAATGCTTAATAGTTCAAACCAAATCAGTCTGCTTACAGATCCGTAATGGCTTTAGTGCAGGCTTTAGAAAAGGCTTAGATGCCTGATTTAATCTGGCTTGGATGGAATGTTGTGCTTTATTACCAGAAGCACATAAATCTGACAGGCAGAGTTCTGGTGTGATTAAGAGCACCTGAACTTTGAATGTGTTCAACAACTGTCATTTGAGATTGTTTAGGGAGTGAGGTGCCCTTGCTGCTGACAAGTTGATGAGAAAATTCTGAAAGTTTATTTGACTGCGAGGAAATGCACCCCACCCAGTGGGAAAAGTCAGCCTCACACACCTCATGGCTGCTTTTAAATTCATCACCAAATACTTGTTGAAACCTGAGGGTGAAAAATGCACTCAGTTACACCCTTTTTTTCCTTCCCCCGTGTAAAAGCACACCCCTGAGATAAAGCTCATGGCAAACAGCACTTTCCCCCGTGTGAGGTAATTGCAACATTTATGTAAATACATTTCATGTTGGAATAGCTGGAACCTGGGCACTTGAGATTGTGTTCTGTGCTACCTGAGCCAAGCAGACTCAGGCAGAACCAGCCGTTACCTCTTTTTTGCTTTGTTTAATCAGGTACCTCAATGAGAAACTTCATATAACACTTTGAAATAAAGAAACTTGAATTTAACTAGTTCTCTTCTTTGGTAGTATCTCCTGGCATGGTGTTCAGCTTCTTAAGATTTCTGTGAATAGTTGGGATAGTCATCTCCAGTAGGAATACTTAATGTAAAACAAATTAGACTTCTGGACTTTTCTACATGGCATTGTTCTGGGAGATAATTCATACTTGTTTCTTAACTGGTTTCTCTTCAGAGAAATACACTTACTAATAAATAATCGAATACTCTTAATACATGACTATGAATTTTCAGTGGTGAGTAAACATGTCTCACTGCTTCATGCTTTCAGTCCTCAGTGTTTCAAAAAAATAAGTGGTTTTGATCTGTGCTACAAAGATTATTTATAGAGGAGTCAGCGTGTCACTGTGCTGCTGGCATTTTGTTCTGGAAACATGATTAATCAGGAATGGGTCTTTTATTTGGTGTATTAATAGTCCCCTCTTCCCATGGAAACGTGGAAAGCAACAGAGTGAATAACTAGGTCAGTGCAAATTTCAGGTGTTGGAAATGCATGTGAAATCAGCCATTAGAGCTGTGCCAGGTAAATACTGCCCTGGCTGCACTTTGTCTCCTTCTCTGATTCCCTGATGCTCTAGTGTGTGTTATTGTGAACTTTGTAACGTGACAGCTTCTGGTGTTAGGGTTCATGCTTTGTTTTTAGTGAGCAGTAATGTGGGTACAGTGTGGCTAGACTTGGCTCTCATTTTGTGGAATCAAAGCAGTTACCCCTTAAACTCCCGTTGCAGATTATGATGATGGGTTCTCCATGAAGCACACGGCCACAGCTCGGTTCCAGAGGAACCACCGGCTCATCAGCGAGATCCTGAGCGAGAGCGTGGTGCCCGACGTCCGCTCCGTGGTCACCACAGCCAGAATGCAAGTCCTGAAACGCCAGGTTCAGTCTTTAATGGTTCATCAGGTAAAGAGGAAGGATGCGGATGCAGCTAAAACACGGCGGTGTTGGGCTGGGCTCCAAGTCTTGGATCATTTGATCACCTACATGACTGTTCTTGCTGGGTGTCGATGTTCTGTGTGCTCCAAGAGCTAATCTCTGGGATTTTTTGGGAGCTGCAGAACACGAGACTTGACCTTCTGTGCTGTTTTGTTATGGAGGATCGTGTCAAACTGTATTTTGTTCTTTGGGATATCCTAAGTGTTAGTTCCATAGTTCTTCATTATTACACAGAAACCTTCTGCATGCAGTGTAAGTCTCGTGGTTAATAGGTACTGGTAGGGTTGTGAATTCGGGAACCTGACGACTCATCTTGTTTGTAATGATTCTTTCTTTGCAGTAAATTGTCCGTATTCTAACATTTTTCACTGAAAGTTAAATTCATACAAAATATATGGTGAAGTCACACCTGCATGTTTCACCTAGCTTTGGGCATATGCCCGTGTTTTCCAAACACTCATATTAACCAAAAGAACCCTTTGAGCATGGTCAGTGTGTGTGTGGGTGAAGCGAGACCAGAATTAGGTAGAGATTTGTTGGGGGTTTTTTAATTACAGAAGTTTTGGAGGGTGGAGGGGGTGGTTGTCCTTCTTTCCTGTGAATTGTGGTCTTTCTCTGTTAGAGAATATAATTGATAATGGAGGGTGTGTCTATACCTGCGAGCTGTGTGTATACAGACCTGTGGGATATGTATACACAGACCTGCGGGGTGCAGAATAGGAAAGAAAATGTGCAGATTTGATGCTGGAAGTTTTACCTCAGATACACAGTGATTCATTTACAATATGCTTGAGCTGCTGCACATACCCATTTACTGTTCCTGCTTTTCAGTATGAACTTCTGAGCTAGTGGGCATCAGAGGCAGGCAGAAGGATGTTTACATATTAGACCAATATTTTAAAATAAACCCATATGAAAATTTGTATGCATAGCTGTACCTTTGCCCAGTTTTTAGGTGACTGCACAGTGAGGTTCTTGCTGTTTGTTTCACTTCCAGCGTAAACTCGAAGCTGAGCTGCTGCAAATTGAGGAGCGTCACCAGGAAAAGAAGAGGAAGTTTTTGGAAAGCACAGAATCTTTCAACAACGAGCTTAAAAGGGTACAACTCATTTTTCTCACTTATTCGGAGGAAGCTGCTGGTTCCACAGTGGTACAAGTGCTTCAGTTCTCTGTTCAGTTCTGAGCAGTGGCCCAGCTGCTGGGGCAGTGCTGTGGTGTGGGTGGTACAAAGCACAGGATGATTCCCTGCTCCTTCAGTGACCTTTAGTGGGGACATCGGGCCAGTACAGTTTAGAAGTGCCTCCAGGCTGGGCTGGGTGAATTCACTCAGGGCAGCTGGAGGAAGGTGGCCTGAAGCCGCTGTGGAGGGCACACTGCTCTCCTTGGCTGCATTCAAATAACAAGTTTTACGTTGTTTATTTATTCCCTCTACTCCTTTTNTTAATATGCCTTCATCTCCCTCCGTAGTTATTTTTAATACAAACTTTGTAAAATCAAAAGGACTGCACTGCGTGTAGAAATAATGAATTCATCATTGCGGTTTACTGATGGTTTATTTCTCAGGGTAACTGAAGTAGTAAAAGAGCTAAAGAGCTTTCCTTTGTTTTGTTTTGTTTTTAATTGCTAGTTATGCAGTTTGAAGGTGGAAGTGGATATGGAAAAAATTGCAGCTGAAATTGCTCAAGCTGAGGAACAGGCTCGCAAGAGACAGGAGGAAAGGGAAAAGGAAGCAGCTGAGCAAGCTGAGCGCAGTCAGAACAGCCTGGCAGCTGAGGAGGAGCAGGCAGCCAGCAAGGGGGAGGAGAAGAAAGAAGAGGAGAGCACTCCAATGGAGACAGGTAACTGCATCTGAACATCTGCTGCAGAATCCTCCAAGGATCAGCATTAAAGGGTCTCTGAGGAGAACGGTTCACTGCGTCTTGGTGAACACAGGCATTTGCTTTCTTCTCATTAAATTACTCGTTTTTAAAAGCGGAGAGGGTAAGATCCCACAGAGCCCCATGTCATGCTTTGTGTGTGATGTACCCGGGGAAAAACACTCTAAACCCAAAGTTAGACTTTGGTTAACTGGGAGCAACTGGGAGTGTTTCCTTGCCCCAGTGTCCGTGTCCAGCCAGATGATGCAACAGCAATGCTTCCTATGCAGCTCTCAGGCAGATATTCCAGCTGCTTTGTGCTCTGGACAGTGGCAGTAGGAAATGCTGCTGGATTCAGGAGTCTCAGTGTGTCATTGCAGCAGGAGCGTAAGGAAAGAGGGACCAAGGAGTTTGAACTCCAGTGCTTCTGCTTTAACAAGGAACATGGCTTTCTTATGGCTGGAATTCTGAGGTCAGGCAGCTGTGGTGGACATCAGGATGCTGTGGCAGGACCACACGCATCCTCAGCACTGAGAGATCCCCGAGCGGTGCCTGTCCCTGCATTTTCTAAGTGACAGAAGTAACTGCTATGGAATACTTAGATTTATTACAGCTTCTGTTTCTTCCTAAATCCTAATTGCACAATCTAAATAAATATTAGCATGTAAATGACACTGAGAAATACTTTTTTCCAGAAGAGCCTCACCCGGAAGAGAGCACAGAGAACCAGCAGAACGGTGAAGAAGGAACCTCCACCCCAGAGGACAAGGAGAGTGGGCAGGAAGGGGTGGACAGCACAGCCGAGGAGGGAACCAGCGACAGCAACACCGGCTCCGAGAGCAACAGCGCGACCGTGGAGGAGCCGCCTGCAGACCCCATTGCCGAGGAGGGCGAGAAGAAAGAATAATCACTGACTCAGTTCCTGTGTCTCTGTAATGAAGTACTGTTTGATTTCAGAATGTGCTCCGCGGCTGTTGTACCTTCCCTGCCTCTGTCACTTGTCTCCAAAGGATACCGGGGCTTAATGACACGTCAGGTTATCAGTGTAGCAATGCGAAGGGGCCTGTAGAGGCACAGGGTGTCCTGCAGCAGGCAGAAAAGGAACCTCATGTGTCTAAACACGGCTGTTGAAGTGTGGAGAGGTGCTTGCATCACTTGGAATTCTTCCCTAGAAAGACACAACTGCTTTTGGCTTCTGTATGAGAAATCAGGCCTTCTCCCTTTCTTCTGGTGCCATGGGCTCAGTGGCAGTTTTCCCCGAAGGCCCCTCCCGCCCCTTTGTGGCAGCAGTGAGGTGCAGGTGTCTCACTGTGCTGCAGTCCTGGCCTGACTGCACAAGGGACCTGCTCCTGGCAGCGGCACCAGTGGCTTTCTGGAGAGGCTGGAGTGTGGCTGAGGCGTTCAGAGCTGATCTTAGTATGGAGCAAAGACCTGATGCCTGCCCAGGGTGTCACCTGGAGCCTCTCCTTACCTAACAACCCCAAAGTCCCCTGTGTCCCACCACTGCTGTGCCCCACGCCAGCAAGGGCAAGTTCTGCTGCAGCTGCCCCAGTCTGTGCTTTTAAAGAAAGCTCTCAGTCCTCAGGAGCAGCTCCAGAGTGAGGCTGAAAGTCTGGGGTTTAGGGTTTTTTGGTGTAACTTGTTTTTGTAGAGTAGCTGCTGTAAGTAGCAAGATGGAAACTTGCTCATGGTCTGTGTGTGGCATGTCAGGAGATCCAGTTCCAAAGGGCTCAGTGTAGTCTTGCAGGAAATGACACATCATGAGGGATTTTTTTTCTGTGGTGCAGGATTCTTTTCAACAAGCCTTTGCTTTTCTTTACCAATTAACTCCTTTATTTGCTACCAAGAGACCCTGGCGTGGCCTCAGCCAGAGAGCTGGCACAGAACAGAGCAGGAGAGCGTTTAGACACGCACATGTTCTCTGAGCAGACAGTCACTGATACAGCACAAATGGTAAAAAATAGTAGTTTGCTTGTCATGAGCTTTCAGAACCTCTGGGGACTCTACAAATGTACTGAAAAGGCCATAATTTGCCCTATATAAGCAAAAGCCCTAAAAAAAATACAGTGAATTGCAGCAACAGCCATGGGCCACTTCTTGACTTTACAGCTGAGGGAACACATAATACTTCAATGAACCGATGTGTATTTGCAGAGCGGTGGGTCTATCAGGTGGTGTTTTTTAAATCTTTTTTTTTTTAATGGTCTAAAAATAATAAAATCCAACACATTTGGTTTTTTTTAAACTCACAGTTGTCTGTTTTTGGCTCTTAAGGTAGTGTCAGTGTTTGGTTCAGAGCTTTCATCAGCTGTTCTGCATCTCAAGCCAGAGGAAAATAAACACACAGGATTTTTATTTCTTACACAGTACCAGCTGCTGGCTGGACTGGAGGCCCCCTTCCCTCCCCTGACCCCGTGGGGCCCAGGTGGGGTTCCACACCTGAGGTGCTGCAAACCCTTGTTGTGCAACAGCTTTTATCTGCAGCAGCCCTGGGTTCTGTAGGCCGGGGGTGCTTTTCATCTGCTCCAAATTCTCAAGGTGTATGTAAATAACTAATTATTGGCAAAGACGGGTGTGTGCGGCTCAGGGTGTGGACCTGAGGGAGTAGGTGTCTTCATGGCTGAAATAACTTGTCCAAGCACATGAGAACGTGAAGGAATGCCTGTGGGCAGCATTGGAGCACTGACCAGCCCCGTGGTGCCTGGCAGAGGTGCCCACAAGGGACAGGAGCATCGGGAACCCAGCACAGGAGAGGGACTGGCCTCAGAAGAAACCTGGCTCCTGCAGCAGCCCTTGCTCAGAGCAACCGGGGGCTCCTGGTGGGCTCCATGCCCACAGGTCCTCAGTGGGATGTTCTCGATGGACCCTGTGCCCACCTGCAGGTCCCCAGCAGGGCCAGGAACCCTTTCTCCCATGAGGAAGAGGCCTCGTGCTTTGCTGCTGGTTGCACTGGAGCTGCCGGTTCCTGGGTGCCCGGTCTGGCAGCTGCTGGGTGCAGGCTGGAGACCTGGGCTGCAGCCGTCCCCCGTGGGGTGCTGAGCTGGCAAGTCCCTCACGCCCCCAGGGGACCGAAGCAAAGAGGCAAATCCAAGCCTTGCAAATCCAAATTCGAGGGAGTTGTTTTCTTTGGTTTGTTTTTCTCTTCAAGAAAAACCAGGGGGTTTTGAGTCTGACTCAGGCGTTGTGACCTCTGACATCACCATGGTGCTGCTGCTGGTTTGCTCTGCAGGCAAAGGTTCTCATCTGTGCTGGGTCGTTGTTAAAAATATGCTTTTATCTCACCACAAAAACACACTCAGTAAAAGTTATTAAGAAGCCTGGGTTAAAAAAAGAACCGATCTTAAAGTTTTTTGTTGGTTTGGGGGTTTGTTGAGGGGGGTTTTTTGCATTTATGTAATTATTAGATTTTATCACCCCCAAAACCTTCTAACCTACAAAGTGGTGCAGAGTAACGGGTACATAGCACAAAGCAGGCCCAAAGGGTAAGTTTCAAAAGGGATTTAGATGTTAAAATATGAACTAGGCACCTTGTAAAGTTGTTCAGAAATGATTCACCAGGTAAAGTGAACCCAGAGCCCGGACCTCCAAGAGCTTCATGCACCCAAATCCCTTCCAAACCCCTCACCTACATACAGGACTGAGCTTGGCTTCCCAGAAAGACAAAAGCCTCATGTTTGTGCAGCAGCTGAACTTTCAGAGAAGCAAAAAAGACTTCTAGAGAAACAAACAAGGGTTTTTTTTATAAAAAAGGTAAAAATCACCTGTGTATCACCTGGACAAGTCTTGCCAAGTTGCTCTGCCTGGAGCCAAACGAGCTGCAGACACTGCTCACAGAGAGGATTATGCTGGTGACAGAAAGAAATAAAACAGATTAAAGGAGCTTTACGGGAATAAAATATCAAAGCAAACCTGAACGCTGGCACAAAGGGGTGGCTGGGGCGGCTCGTGTGTGTCAGGGAACCAGAGCCTGTTCAGAGACTTGTGCTGCAGCTCAGGGCAGGAGCAGAGACTCTGAACCCTGACCTCCGGGGGCTTGGGGGAGCAGGTGGCTCCCCCACTTGTGTGGTGATAAACTGGGGGTGAGGAGGGTCCTGGGAAGGGGAGGTGTGGGTGGGCAGCACGCAGGGAGCAGGGTCAGACCCTGGCTCTGCTCAGGCCTTTGCTGAAGTCCCTCCTCTACCTCCAGGATGTTCTTTTCCATTTCCCGCCAGCTCCAACCAAGTGCAGCCTCTGCTTGCCCTGTTCCAAGGAGCCGGAGATGGTTTATTTCTCCTTTTCTCCCCTCAGGTTTTTCCCTGAACCTCCTGCCAGGCAGGCTTTGCTGTTCAGATTTTTTTAAAAAGCTGGTTTGGATTTTTTTTCCTCAATTTATCACAAGCTACTCAAAGCACGTTTGATCAGCCACCAATCCGCACCACCACCAAAGCAGCACTGTCCTTGCTCCTGTGTGACCTCCCTTCATCCCCTTAACTGACCAGTGTTCCCAGCAGTCCCAAGTGCTGGAACACTGAGGAAAAACACCCCTCGTGGCCGACTGGAGATGGAATCGGTGCAGGTTATGGGCTGGCAGAGGTGTGTGAGCTGGAGCAGGCACTGCCACCAGGAGTCCCCATCAACCTGCCCGAAGAATGACACACAGCCCGACCCTCCCTGTAAACGTGGGCAGCGCTGTTCTTGGACAGGACCGCCAGTGCCAGCAGCCGTGGCAGCTCGTGCTCTGTGTGACTGCTCAGGGCTTGAAAACACACAATTCCCGGCTGGAATTCAACTCCCCTCACCCTGAGGGCTGCGTGTTGTACCAGCTCAGAGTGAGATGCAGTTGTACCAGCTCACACGGTGAGGCATTTGTACCAATTTGCCAAATCAGGGTGAGGTGCTCACAGGTCACTCACCTGCAGCTTTGAGCTCTCCAGGCACCTGGATATCAACTGCGGGTGCTGCACTGCAGAAGTGGGGCTTCAATCATGTCAGGCAGTCAGAGAGGCTGGAATTCCATGTCTTTTCCCAGGCAGGCACCCAGCAAGTTCCGGTTCCATCCTGGACTGTTGCAGCCAAGACTGTTCATGCCTTCAAGGAGCTGCAACACCTGCTCAAGACTTTGAACCCAGGGCTTGGGTCCCTGGGTTTGAAATAGTCCCTGTGTACGCAGTGTCACTGACAGTGACTGTCAGAGGGATCTGATGACCAAGTGGGATCAGGCACTCGAATCTGAAAGCCCAGATCCTGCTTCAGGTCTGTCTAGCTGTTTGTGCTCTCAGTTCCCTTCTTTCGCTTTGACTCTTCTTTTTCCACAGTCTTCGAGGGGTTTTTTGAAGTGGTTTTACGAGTATCAGGCTGGCGTCTTATTTTGTTGTAAATCATCACGTAAAGCTTCACTTCTGACTCCAGAAGTCAGTAATTTCTGTCAACAACCAGTTTCAATTTGCTTTTATCACCCGATTCTGTTTAAAAAGTCAATAAAAAGCCATCTTAGTTCTGGCACTAGTTTCAGGGTGGGGAAAGCCAAACTAGAAAGAGTGACAGTAACAACAACAGAAACCAAGTGAACAATCACATTATCATGGGTTTATTACAATTTTTTAATCCCAGGGATAAGAAATGCCAGATGTGTAACAGAGAGGGCTGGATGAGCCCTTCTTGGAGCAACCACTGATGGGATTATTTCCAGTTTCTATACCCAGTTTTCATCCAAAGACAGTAGCAGATTGGTGTTAAACCTTCCACCTTTCGAACCAGGGAACACAGCTCGCAGGAAGAATGTTTGCTGGACGGTCAAGGACACTTCAACTCTCAATTATTTTTATGGGTCATAATGCTTTATCTCCTTAGTCAATATCCCTTTATCTCCCTAAACCATTTCTTGTTATCTGTCTAAATGATTCACTGCTCGCTACTGTTCGATATCCTGTGGGAATTGCCCAGCAGTTTGCCCACTTGGGTGGGAAGGTTCAAACCATCTCCAGACATAGCTGGTGCTCATATGCTCCACCTTCCCCACCCTGGCACAGTTCCTGTAACATCCCAGGAGCTTTTCTTCGCATTTTTAATCACCTCTCCTTTCCCACACATCATTCTGAGGTGACCACTGTCTCCTTCATGTTCAGGCCAGAAATCCGGATCCGTTTGTTCATCACAGCCCCTCCGCGTACAGCCCAGGCAGTGCGGGCAGACGAGAGGGAGCAGATCCCGTGGGAAGCTGCCCAGCCCTGCCCCGAGGGACAGAGGCATCAGCAGTGCGTGTGGTCAGTGTAGGAAAGGGGAGTGTCGCTGTCCCTGCCAGCCTGACCCCTCCCCACTGACGGCTCCGGGTCTGTTTCCCTCCTCGCGTCTCAATTGCTGGGCTCCAGGATGAGGGAATTGCTTTCATGGAATAGAATCATAGAGTCATTGAGGTTGGAAAAGACCTCCAAGGTCACCAAGTCCGACCTGTGACCGATCCCCACCTTATCAACCAGACCAGAGCACTGAGTGCCACATCCAGTCGTCCCCTGAACACCTCCAGGGATGGGGACTCCACCACCTCCCTGGGCAGCCCCTTGCAATACCTGACCACCCTGTCCATGAAGAAATTCTTGCTGATGTCCCACTGTTTAGTGCAGGGCAGATGCCAATTTGGTTTTGTTTTAGTTTTTTTTTTCTCAAAAAAGAACTGGAGAGCCAGGCCATCACCTGGGACGTGATGTGGGCACAAAGCAGGTGAATTCCCAGTGACACTGGGTGTGCCCTTCTCTGCTGTGGCTGACCACCACAGACAGCTGTGCATCCCAATCAGAGCCTGCTGCTGCACAGATTGCTTCCTCCCTCCAGAGGATAAGGATCTGTTAATAACCTGGTGGTGAGATCACAATCACGAGATGTTTCTCAGGGCATCCCCTACACCCGCTCAAAGAACTCTGCTGGGTGAGGAATCCCAGCTCTGTGCCACTCTTAAGGTCAGGAATTTACTCACAATTTCACTTCTGCTATTTTATATTTGCCTGAGGAACAACGACGTCAACACCTCCCTGGAGCAACTCTGCTGACTTCCACCACAAACCCCCCTGGATGTCCCCAGACGTCAGAGGAGGGTCTGGGCAGGAGCAAGGCCGGAGCTGGGAGATCCCAGGCACCTTGGGTTGGCACTGCCGGGCAGAGGGAGCAGCAGGACAGACATCACGGGCCCTCCCTGACGTCTGTGCAAGAATGTGACTGGGAAGTGCAGCTGGGAAAGGTCCACCCTGAACTCACCAACGCTTCTGTCTGGGCACCCCTGGCTTCCTCCAGCCACGGGGACAAACCTTCCCATGGCTCATGTCAGCCGAAGGGCGGAACAGGGGGACGGAGCCGGTGTTTCCATCTCAAATCACCTAAAGCAAAACTGGTGGAAAATACCAAAAAGTTTTGAATACAGGATGTAAGAACATCCCGTGTTGTGCTTCTCTCAGACCAAATGCCACCTCCTTAGGCAAAGCCCTGAGTTCTGATTTCCAAGGTCCCCCAGCCTGCATGTGCTGGCTGGGAACCTTCTCCTGAAGCTCTGGGATCTTTCCCACCTCAAGATGTCAGTAAGAGTGCGTTGAGACATCCACAGGAATTCCAGTTTTACAGGCCAGGGATGTGAAACACAGAGATAAACTTCCTCGCGATATTCCACTGCTGAGTGAGTTGCAATTTAACGTCAGGTCAATTCAAAATTACACAGTTCAATTCCATTCAAATCAATATTTTAGTTCAAGTGGAACCAACGTGAACTGAACCAAAATCTCTCTCAGCAACTTCCTGTGGAATTTTTCAGGAACTGCATTTTTGTTGAGAAGTTTATGGATGAAAGCTGCCACCCAGCTCCTGCTGCAGCCTGGGCAGCAGGTTTGAATCACTGACTTCCACTCTCCTGGGCACTGGAGGGGGGCAGAGGGACCCAGGGACTGGAATACCTCCTAATTTGATTCTTTTTATATAGTTAATTAACTTTGGGATAACAAAATAGGTTCTAGTAGCACTGTGCAATGGCTTTCATGAGTACAGCTCAGGCCTGGCACTGTCTGAATTTGGTCTGTTTGCTCACACAGGATCACAGTTTTGTGAAAAGCAGCTCATGGAGCGCCTGGGTTCAGGCAATGTGTCAAAGAGATGGAATCACTCGGGCATGAAATAGGCTGCAAATATACACAATCGAATTAAGCAAAGATTTAATAAATGTTCTGAGAACTCCCCGGGTATAAAACGTGACTGTACAAGAAATACAGTGTCATACAAAGACAGCAAATTGTTTATTTTAAATATTCCCATTCTTTTAAAGAAAAACAATTTGTTTGAATGGGCTCTGACAACACAGAACTTGGCATGTACCAAAACCGTGAAGGTGAATCTTGGGACCACGTGCAGAAAACAAACTGCAAACCACCTGCCTGCCTCCCCTCTCTTGTCTTTGGCTTCAGCCAGCGTGGACCCGGGGATGGATCCACCAGGACACTGCCTGGAGCCTCTCCCTGGAGCAGGGTGAGCACAGAGCACCCTGAGGGGCCCGTGCCTGCTCTGCACACCCACGGCTCCCCAGGCAGTGCTGTGACCCCGTGTGAAGCCTTCGCACCCCTGTTACACCCCTTGATTCTGGGTACTCTGCCGGTACCCAAGGGAAGTCTTTCATCTCTGGTCCTCCTTGGCGGAAGTGGTTATGAGATAAAGCTCTCGAGGCAGGGTACCTGCCTGGATACCTGACGAACAAAGGCAAACAGAGCAATAAATAGCTGCAGGGATGTGAACGGCACCTGCTGACTGAGATAAGCGCCAGGCGAGGTGCGGAGGAGTCAGTGCCGCGCGCTCAGAGAGCGCCAAGGCACGGGAGGGTCACCTTGTGTGAGCAGAGGAAAACTGGCACAGTTCTCCAGCCCCGGCCCCCTGCCCCCGAACACCCCAAAATCCTGACCCTGAGTACCCCAGCACCCTGTTCCCTCAGCACCCCAGAATGGGCTCAGAACCACACCAGCACCGGTCCGCTGAGAGGGAAGCACTGGGAAGGATTTTGAGTGACAGCTGGGCTGGGACCATGTCAAAGGAGGGTGTGAAACTGGATCTGAGTCCTCATAAAGGACCTAAGACAATCCACAGGAGCCTCAAAACTATCCTCAACTTCAGATATATTTAATTTGGGCTGGGATTCCATCCTGTGATGCCCTATTTTTCCACCTGGCTGCAGTAACAGCACTGACATAGCGCAAGAAGGTGGAGAGGACAAGATGCCAAAGGCATCACTTCTAGGTGACCCTGGCCTAGGAGGAAGGTGAGTTTGTGAGGAGCTGGAGATGTTTCTATCTGAGGAACAACCCCTCTGTCTGAGGGGTCTGTTCCAAGGGCAGAGCCCTCTTTGACACCCACCAAACGAAAGCTACTGGTTTGCCTTGGGGGAAGGTGTGAGACGGACAAAGTGCAGAGCCTTTTGGGGAAGACAAAAATACACAAAATACCCAGAAAGAGAAAGGTGAGAAGTCACTGCACTGCTGACAGTGTAGCGAGGGAGAAGGGCGAGGGGCTGTTAGCCATGGTGGTCCTGTGCACTGAGACTTTTCATCCTCAACACCCTTCCCAAAACTAGTCTGGTAGATGGGATGGGATGGGATCATCTGTTTCCTCCAGCACTGAGGGCTCCACAGATGAAGCAGGATTTGCTAGAGAGAGGAGGTAAGAAAGAGCCTCCTTCCCCTGTTTCCTTCACCACAGACCATTTCTCATGTGTCAGTCCAAAAAAAGAGCCCACTTCACTTCCCCGAGTGTCAGTAAGAGCTCTGGGTGTGCAGAACACGCCGAGGCAGCACTTGAGCACCTCGAGAGCTCAGCACAGCTCTGAACACATGAGAAGGAGGAGAAGAAGGAGGGTCTACCAAATGTCAGTGACATCAGGGTGCCCATGAGCTCATCACAGGGGTGCAGGAAGTATAAAAGCAGAGTTCCCCGAGGAGGGTCCCTGGCAGGAGCTGGGGACACGGCGCTGGAGCGGGTGATGATCTTGCTGCCTCTGTGACTGGATCCTGTTGGAACCACACCATGGATGGGGGTGAGTACCTGGGCTGCAGCCCCTGGCTGTGTCTTCAGCTTTATTAATGATGCCCAGTCCCTGCCCTATGACACAGGAGTGGAGCACTTCTATCTGAGGATTTTAACAGTATAAAAGACTTTCATCTTCCTCATTTTTACTATTTAAAAAAAAAAACAAAACCCACAGTTCTCTTTTAGAAGCTCAAGAACCTCAAATCACTTCAGAAACAAACGCAAAAAAGAAGTTGGGAGGCAATTTTAAGGGGCTCTTTTGCTCCAAAGCAAATGGAATCTTGCATAATTCACACCTTTTCTTCTGTGTTCTTAATTAAATAGAAAAGAGAGAGAGAGATAGAGAAAACTCTCCCTGGCAACATTTTAATTCAGTGAATCAATCGAGGAATTGGGAGCAAGCCAACCTGAATTCATTTGCTAAGTCCATCCAGTCTTTTGCAAATTATTTCTATTAAAAAATATCTGCAGGAACACTGGGGGAAGCAGGATGTGCTGGAGATGCAGGATGCTCTGAGGATGGTCAGGGGGATGGATGCAGGAGGTTCTGGGGAATAAAAGAGGTTCTGAGGATGCTCCAGGGATGCAGGAAGCTCTGGGGGGTGCAGGGAAAAGAGGAGGCAGGTCCCACAGGACCCTCCAGGCAGGAGCAGGGAATGCACCAAAGGGAGTCTTCTTTCTCCTGAATGTCTCCTCACAGCCTCTGGCAATCAATGGCTTAGGAAATTCCTGGATTTTGGAATCTCTGCATCCAAACAAACACTCAGCTGGATCGGCCCACCACACATCACTCTTCTCATTTAAACTTTTGGCCTCTGCATCATCCTGTGGGCACTTTGTGGGCTGCTTGTTCCAAGGCTGCTCGTTCGGTGTCCGGAGGCAGCTGAACTTAGCTCCTGGGAAAGGTTAATCATGACAGGGAAAAGAAAGAGTTAGTGAGAACCTGACCAGGAACATGATAATGTTCCTGCTTTGGGTTTTTTGTCCTACTATTGTATTTCAGAGGAATATTTTATTTCCCTGGAAGATGCACCACTGTGGCGCTTTCTTTAAAACACGACTGGCTCACTTCAGCAGGAAATTTTTTACTTGCTTCTCTCTTCTTGTCTTGTATTTTGATTCACAGTTTCCTGAAAGGAGTGGAGGTAGATAATTATTAACTTTCTTCTGTGATAGATCAGTGAACACATGAAATAAGGGCATGACTGGGTTTCACCGGGTCCGCTCACTCCCGAGATGACAGTGCCTTTCCTCTGCCAGTTGTGAGGAGGGGAAGGGGGGAGAACAGGCTCTTAACTGCCAATAGTCATTCGATCACTTAAGCATGATTAACTTTTCTCAGAAATATCTGGTTCTTCCCCCAAAAGCCTCCGGTACTGCTGGAGAAGGGGCACCAGAAACTGGTACATGTATAAAATGCAGAGAGCCGGTTAATCACTGCCTGCACGTGCTGAGGCCGGAACTTTTGCTTTGCAATTCCAGATGGCCAAAAAACGTTCTTTCACCGTGAGGGTTTGGCCAGAGCAGGTTTGCTCAGCTTTGCCAATGCTCCCTAAAGCATTCCCAGCTCCTGCTTCGCTCTCGTGCACCCCTCGGCTGTAGCAGCAGCCAGACCCTCACGAGCTGCCCTGGTGATTTGTGTGATCTGATCAGCCACCCTCAGGGCTGTGTCTCTCTCCTCTTCCAGGCAGATGTCCTGACACCAAATACTTCCACTGTCAGAGGCCTTTCTGGGTGCACCCGAGGGGATTCACTGCTCCTGCAGCTGCTCTCACCTTGCTTACAATTAGTAGCTGGTGCCGAGGGAGATCCAGATAAACCGGGAGGGATCTACCTGTCCTAACTCACCTGCCCTCCTGCCACAGCGCGGCCTGAACTGTGCCCCAGGTGCCCACCCCAGGTGCCCACCCCAGGGCACCTGAACCGGGGCCTAAAAACACCTGTTTCTTTCCCTGTACTATTGAGGGAGCCTGAACAGCTCAACAGATGCCAAGGGATGAATCCCACCCCTTGGGTTTAATCTGTGGAGGAAGATTGTAAAACTGAGGGGTTCCCATCCCCTGCCATGAACAGACCCCTTCCTTCCTTCATTCCCATGGAGCAATTTCCCTTTCCACCTGTTTCCAGGTCCTTCAGGACAAGGACAGCCTCGAACCAGCACGTACCAGGCTGAGATGCGGGGGCTGGCACAGGGCTTTAGGGCCAGGCTGACTCATTTGCTGTGGTGGGGTTTTGGTGTATTTTTATAAATGAGGTTTCTAGTGCAACTGGTTGCAGGGACTTTTGAGAGGGTTTTTTTTTTCCTTAATATTTTGAGGAACAAAAATTTTAAAACTTTAAGAAAATACCCACAGCAGCCAACTGCCAGGAGGTGTGAAAAAAAAGAAAGAAAAATAAAGAAATGTACCTAAACTGCCTGATAAACTGCAGAGCAAGACTCATGCCATGGTAATTGCTTCTGCCCACTGCCCCAGACCACAAGACAAGTTGGGGAGATGCAAATCCTGTCCAGTCTGACTGAAACCGGTGACACAAATGTGCTCAAACTGGTGCAGAGGGAGCAGGAGGCGGCAGGGCCTCTCTGGTTGTGCTTTTGAAAACGTGTAATCTGAGGTGGGGGCACAGAAGAGGGGCAGAAACAGCACAGGCTTTCTTCATATTGAAAAGTCATTTGACATTTAAGACACTTGAAACAGCAACTGAAAAGGGGGAGAAAAAAAAAGCAATGATGATCTTCAAAGGAATGATATCGGCTGAACTGTTTCAGGAGTTGGTTGAGTCACGTTCTCAGTCCTGTTTTTCTTCACAGGGTGATAAGAAAACAGAACAGAGCAAAGGAGCCCTCACCAGGGCTGGGTCTGGGACTGGTCAGGTTAAGTCAGAGCTGGACCTGGAGTTCACAAACCAAGCCATGGAGAGCTGGTGGAGTCTGGTTTAGGTGGCTGCTTTTCCTCCATGGAATGAGGGTGGTTCTTCTCTGCCTCTGACCCAGCTGCCACAGTGGTGATTGCCTGGTGGGGCTGAGCTACCAGCACAGGTACTTACCACCCATCCACAGGCAGCCAGGAGCACCAGCTCCAGGAGTCCCAGGCTATTTAGAAGGTGCCACAGAAGACTGAAGGCTGCTGTGGTGTTTGCAGAGTCAGGGACCCCGTGCCCGTACCCCTGGCAGGGAAGGCAGTTACAGTCTGGGCTTGCTTAGACCCACCTAGTGTGTCTCAGTCCTTGGGGCTTTTAGTGGATTTCCTGTGTCTTATGCAAAAGCCAGGGCAGCAGCTTGAAGGGGAGACACCAAACTTCTTCCTGCAGCCTGGGACTGGTCAGAGTGAAAGCCACTGGCTGGACAGAACTGCCACAAGTTTCACTTCACCCCTGAATCCCAGCCTTGCTCTCCTCCACTCCTGAGCCACCTGCACTAAGAGTTCCCTAGGGAACCTCTCAGATACCCCCAGGAGGGTTTGGAGAAGGTGAGGATGAACAAAACTGAGCGCACAGCTGCATGAGCATAAAGATGAAAATAAGGGTGGAAGGTGAGACACAGCTTCTAGGAGACGTCAGGGGAGGCTCTCACACAGGCCTGGGGATGAGCAGTTCGAGTTTTCACACGTGGCTAAGGATCTCTCACCCACACGTCACCCTTACATATTAAAAAACATCCTCACTCACAGGTAACTAGATCTGTTATTAGTGAAGCTTTTGCGTGTAACTTAACACGGGGACTTGGTGCGGTGGGTGCAGTTACCTGTAGTGGAAGTTCATCATCCTGGTCGGGTGACACCTGAGCAGGAGCCTGGCAGAGCAGGCTTCAAACTGAAACCAAGCAGAAACCGAGCAGAAACCGAGCAGAAACCGAGCAGAGCGGTGTCCAGCAGACACTAAGCACAGGAATCAGTCACATTCATGAACAACCAGGCCACGAGGAGCAAGGCAGAGTTCTAGGAGGAACAGGCAGCTGAAAGACAAAGGTATCTCCTTGCTCAGCACCCCAGAGCAGAAAACCCACAGGGAGCGAGGGGCTGCAGGGAGCCGGCAGTGCCTGGAGGGACATCCCGGGCCAAGGCACCCCTCAGGGAGGGACACATCTCCTGCTCACACCAGAGTGAAGCCCGGGGCTTTCTCACTGCCACCTTCCAGATGAGCAACTTTCAGTGGCAACTGCCTGAGGTAGATGCTGGTATGAACTCTAAAACCAGCGAGGAGAAAGCTTTCCCTGGCCCCTGCCCTGCTAACCACAGCAGGAAGAGCTGCTTGGCTGAGATTGCTCTCACCACCATCACACCTGCCTCTGAATTCAGTTTTTCCTCCCAGCTGTCAGCATCCTGTATTTTCACATCCCAGGGCAGCAGAAGCCAGCTCTTGACATTTAGAGACAAGCAATAAATTTCAGCCAGTTCCAGTTCTGTCAGTCCAATGGGAAGCTGAGCTCTCCTCTCCACAGCCCAGGCACCTCATGGGCACAGCTGGGCCAGATTTATGGCCCTCACAGCTGGCTATTTTCACATGGATTAAGCTGCACCCTCACTGCTCAGACACAAGGGAACAGGCTGCTGGCTGCCTGCAGGGAAAAGTAATGGATAAAACCAAAATGGGTGCACTGTGCCTGAGTTAAGAGTCCTCAGCTCTCAGCCTTCACTGGACGAGGTCCTGGGCAACCTGGTCTAATTGAAGACATCTCTGCTCACTGCAGGGGGTTGGACTGAATGACCTTTAGAGGTCCCTTCCAGCCCAAACTGTTCCATGATTCCACGAAGCCAGAGGGGCCAGACTCCTGAGACTCCACCAGAGCTCTGACAGGAACGTACATGACCCTGGGTTATCTTGCTGGCATCTTCCCCAGGTTTTGGTTTCCTCAGCAGTGAGGGTCCTGCAGGGTTCACAATGACCCACAATGGTCAACACGACCCACTGCTTTTTCAAAGTGAGAACCATGTGGAAACCTCCCACTCAGCCACTAACACAGCATCTCCTTCTTCCCTAGGCAAGCAGCTAAAGGTCACCCTTGTTTTCAGCCTGCCGCTCGTTTTTCAGGTAAGATGTTTTTGACAACACTGTTGAAATCCAGCTGCTTTGTGTTGTGGGTAAAGGGAGATCTCAAAAACTCAGAGCAGCCACCCACAGTCCCAGAAATGTGTGGGGACACAGCTGTTCACCCCAGGATCCAGCAGCTGGAGGTGGGAGGTGAGAGCAGAGCCCAGCTACAGAAAAACAAACAAGAGAAACAAAACCAAGGAGAGAAAAACAAACGCAGTGATTTTCAGATGGCTGGGCTGTGTGAGTTCCCTTTTAGCCTCAAAATGAGCATTTCCAGGACAGACAGGAGCACCCCACGCTGATTGCAGGGAGCAGCTGGTTCCTGCTCCCTGCAAATCCCTGGTCAAGGTGCCAGGCTCTGACTGAGCGCAGTGCTGGAGAGGGAAGTGCCCAAGGAGGAAGAGTTCAGCATCTTCCTCTGCCTGTTCTTGCTCAGAGTCCCCTGGCCCAGCAAGGAGGACCCCAAGCACAGAGCTGTGCCATCACCTGCTCCCAAATCGGGGGCCAGGTCCCGGTGCCCGCGGTCCCTCGGCAGCGGTGGCCGCTCCCCAGCCCGTGGGGCTCCCCGGGGCTCAGCCCGCGGGCAGAACCGAGCAGCCCGTGCTTTTCCCTTTCACTGCTGGCGGCCTGGCAGGATGTGGTGAAAGCCAAACTGCTGAGATGGAGAGCACTGAGATGCTCACCGATAAAGGGTGGGGGTATCCAGGGGAAACCTTTCATGTCTGTGCGATGGGGAGAAGGTTCTGGAGACTAATAAGTCACAAAAAGCAGGGCGCAGATACCGCAGGCTCTGTCTGCCCCGCAGGTTATGGCAGTGTAGGAAGATGAAACAAGAACAATCAGAACTGAAATCAGGGGCCTGAATGAGATGCCGGCCCTGCGTCCGCGCCAACACGGAAACAGCTTCCTGCTGCACTCACTGCACTTCCTCACGGTCTCACCAACACCTTCATTGATTTTTAATTTAGCTGAAGGACGTTTTATTTCTCACATTTTATGTTGACAGCCGGCTGTGTACACACAGCTGGAGGCGGGTCCTGGAACACTCTGGAAAGCTGCCACATGTCTGAGGGTTTGCAGGTGTTACTTTGGCTGAGCACGAAACATTTCTGGTGGAATTCCCACTTGGAGCCCCCCAAAAAGCCCCAAACCTCACATATTTATGGGAAACGCTTTCAGCCACGAGGTTGTGTCAGCTCCATTTGTGATGCTGGCATGAGCCAGCACTTGGGAACTCCCTGGGACTTCTCTCCAGGCTTCCTTCCCAGCACGGCCACGCAGGCACACAGCCTTTGTCCCAACACACTCTTCTTCTCTTTCCTGCTCTAGTTCTGTGCTGGGAACAATGTCACTGATGACTACGACTCCAACACCACCATCGACTACAGCATGTTCGAGTCCCTGTGTGAGAAGAAGGAGGTCCGGAACTTCCGTGCTGCCTTCCTCCCAGCCATGTACAGCCTCATCTGCTTCACGGGGCTGCTGGGGAACGGGCTGGTGATGCTCACCTACATCTACTTCAAGAGGCTGAAGACCATGACAGACATCTTCTTGCTGAACCTGGCTCTGGCAGACATCCTCTTCCTGCTGACCCTCCCCTTCTGGGCCACAAGCGCAGTCACGCACTGGCTTTTTGGGAGCTTTGCCTGCAAAGCCGTCTACTGCATCTGCAAAATGAGTTTCTTCAGCGGGATGCTGCTCCTCCTGTCCATCAGCATCGACAGGTACTTCGCCATCGTCCAGGCTGCCTCAGCCCACCGCATGCGTCCCCGGATGATATTCATCAGCAAGGTGACGTGCATCTTGATCTGGCTCCTGGCCTTCATCTTATCAATCCCTGAGCTGATTCACAGTGGTGTGAACAACTCAGAGAGCAATCCTCGTTGTTCCATCATTGCTAATGACTTGCAGACCTTTAACGCTGGCGTGAAAGTGTCCCAAATGGTGTTTGGCTTCTTAATTCCCCTCCTGGTCATGTCTTTCTGCTACCTCGTCATCATCAAAACGTTACTCCAGGCCCGCAACTTTGAGAAGAACAAAGCCATTAAGGTCATCATCGCCGTGGTCATCGTCTTCGTCGTCTTCCAGCTGCCCTACAATGGGGTCATGCTGGCCAAGACCATCTCAGCCTTCAACCAGACCAGCTCATGTGAGGAGAGCAAGAAGCTGGACATGGCAGATGACGTGACCTATACCCTGGCCTGCTTCCGATGCTGCCTCAACCCGTTCCTCTACGCCTTCATCGGCGTCAAATTCCGCACCGACCTCTTCAAGCTGCTGAAGGAGCTGGGCTGCCTGAGCCAGGAGCGCCTCTGGCAGCTCACCTCCTGCCGCGACAACAAGAGGTCCTCCTTCGCCATGGAGACAGAGACTACCACCACCTTCTCCCCGTGAACCAAGCTCCAGGCACGCTTTGGTCAAGCTGAAATGGTTTTGGACATTTTCTCTAGTCTGAACTCCCGGTAGAGCAAGACCTGCCACGCTTCAGAGAAGTCGAGGGGAAAATCCAGAAGCCTCCCCCTATTTCAAGCAGCGAGGACTTCTAGCCAATATGCCTTGGGTGGAGAGACTTTACAACAGAGCTGTCACTAACAGCAAAGCAAGGGAGAGGTGGCGAGTCTACAATTTCTCCTGTCATTTCACCTTCAGCTTAGTCTTTCCCTGTCAAAACGAGAAATGCTTAAAATAGAACATTTACCCTAAAAGCGACAAGTACCAAGAGAAAACAGACGTTGGTGCAGCAGAACTGTCGTTCGGAGCTGAGCTGCCGGGAGCATCACCCTTGCTTTGGATGTTGCTTTTAACAAGACAACCCGTTGCTCTGCAATCCCACAGAAATGCCCTTGCACTGAGTCAGTCCAAGGCAAACTCGCGCCCGCAGCCTTGGGCTCGATCCAACACACAACTCCAGATGTGGAATATCCGAACACACGGCTGCTCTGCCTTCCCCCATGAGAAGTGAGAGATGACCACAGCTAATGCGAAACCCATACAAACTCTAGCCATAATTTCAATTACTTTGTATAATATTGTAGCCACTCACAGCTGTGTCAGGAAAAGTACAAATTCCACTTTACTTTTGCCTGCATTCTGTTTCTGGGCTATCACCTGCTGACCTTGACATAAATATGAATGTGGGTTTTCTCCTCCCTTCCCAGTCCTTCTAGCAGCACTTCAGCTGCCTTTGAGGTCAGGTCTGTATTTCACTTATAAGCTACTGGGACGTGTTTTGCATTGGTGCTGCCAGCACAACAAAGACACCGCTCGCTGAGGTTTGATGTGAACGCAAAGGACGGTCCCGTCCCACCACCGCCAGGGCCACGGCAGCTGAAGAGCAGATTATTGTCATGGAAAGTCAGACCTTGGAGGAGCCCAGACTGTAATTCCAGTTGGCGCTTTTACAGGAAGAGCTAAGATTCCTGACGACAGCTGAACACTCTGGGAACCGCTGTCGTGGGACAGTTGAACGTCAGCTGGGAGGAGCTGCTGCAGAGTCTGGGCAGCTGTCCCTGGTTTTGTCCTGTGTGCTCTGATCCCACAGCATCCAACTCTCCCAGAGCTCACCAGGGGAGAGAGGTCTCAGCCTGGAGCTGCTCTGGGGGCTGACAGGGAAGACATGTCCACCTTCCCCTGAATGCACAGAGCCATGAGCAGCAAAACACTCACTAAACAGACATTTATCCTTTTTTCAACACATGGATTCATCAGGAGTGACACAGACAACTCTCTGGTTCATGGGTTGGACAGCATTGCTTTAGAGAATTGAGGATTAAAATCAGCCTTCCAAGACAGAATTCACTGGCTAGGTCTGAGACAGCACTGCCAGTTATTTACCTGGCTGCCACCCGATCTAAATAAATTCTCCATAAACCATTTGCCTCTGGTGTATGGGATTTTTGCCAAGAGCTGGGATTCGGGAAGAGAGGACATTCTGCTCTGTGTTACCTATCTGTGCTGAACTGTTGAACTCATTTTCCTTTACAATGCCCAGGTAACTGTACAGAAGTGCTGCTTCTCTGTCAGATGAAATGGGGTGACAACTGACACTGAACAGCCACTCGCCCTTGGTTTCCTCCTCATCCTTATTTGGGCAAGACACAGCTATCAAGAACTTGCCAGAGCCAGGGACACCCCTAGCACGGGACACCCCCAGCACGGGGTATCTGCAGTCTTCCTCATCAGTAACAATAGATTGTTAATGTATATTCAATATGTAAAGCTGCTTTACACAGACAAAGTTCAAGCTGTTCAATGATTGTACCCCAAGAACACTCTGCTTCCATGGAACCTTTTTATGCAGAATCCATTCACCTTATTCCAGCCAGGAAACTGTTCCACCAGCACACGGAGCTGTACTTGTGTCCTGTTGATAAAAGCCATTCCCTTCCTGCAAATGGAGAGGCCTTCAGGTCTTTATAGACCAGATGAATTCCAAATAGGATAACACACAGCTGCTTCCATAAATGAGATGCAGAGGCGCCCTCTGGGACAGCTGCAGCTGGTGCCTCAGGAGGCAGTGGTGATGTCAGAGCGCCTGGCTTTCCCTGGTTCAATTTAACGGACAGAACCAATTTGCATCTAATTTGGATGAGTCATGTTAATGCTGGCCTAAGATCCCAACCTGAGGTTCCCCATTGATGTCTGAAAACTGACTGTATTTTACTACTTGAGAAAAATAAATTATAATGATTTAAACAAAATACTTCTGGTTTTCCACTGCATTTTCTCCATCCTTGTACAGTCCTTGTCAATCCTTCTGTCTTGTCAGGAGTTGTTTGATCAGCTCAGCTTCATACCAGTGCTGCCCTGTAGGAAAGAAAGCGTGGAAAATAAACTAAATAGAAAAATGTTGGTTTACTTCACCTGCTGACAGATTATAAAAGAAACAAGTCACCAGCATGTTAAGGAGTTTTTATTTTAAGTATTAACCCACCTGTCTTAATGCTGCTCCACAGCTGGATGTGCCTGATGGCTACTCATTAACCTTTAAGTGAAAAGTCTTTGAGCTGTAGCATTTTACTGTTCACGTTTAATTAAAATTCAGTAATAAACCACCACGTTACGGTGGGAATTGCTCACAGGAAGAGGCAGCAGCTCTGGGGGCTATAACCCCCATCCACACCCAGGGTGAGAGTAGGAACTGCAACTAAAACAATGAACACAATGCTCCTGCCTGACCCCCCCAGTTAATCTGTGCCTCAGAGCACGCGGGAGGGGGGGACCCGTATCCTTCACAAAAGGTGCCTTGTAATTGTAACCAGGGGATCAAAGAGGAAGAAACGCAAAGAACACGAGGAGGCAGAAGTCTGACACCCGAGTGCCAGAGCTAAGGCCCATTTCTGCTTTCACTGAGCGATGAAAGTCTCACGTTTTCTCCCGGAAGAGAAAGGACAAGGTGAGTTTCAGCATCTGGCACAGAGGCTCAAGAAGCATCTCCAGACTAGGGCACAACACAACTTATGAGGCAGAACTCCAAACCCAGGGATCCTTAAATGAACATTGGGTCTCACCACAGCGAGGTCCCCACCTGCCCCAAGAGCTCGTTTGTGCACAAGGTGCAGTCGGCTGAGCAGGGCTTGGAGCCAGAACTGCGGATCTGCAGAGAGCCACGGCACTTTTAACCATTCTCCCTGCTCCTCTGAGGTGATTGTGAGCCAAACTCTTAATATTCAGGAATTTTCTTGATTAAGAAAACAGAAACCCCATCTTAAAGCCCTAACTTAAATCAGTAAAACTTACCCACCAAGCAACCACACAAGATCACAACTTAGGCCACAAATATTGCAGCCAAATCACACAGAACTTGTTACCAAAAAAAGAAGTGTATTTCTCTAATGGATTTAATCCATTTTAGTACCTTTTACCAACAAGAGCTGCCTATTTCCTTTCACAGTTCCAAATCTTCTTTCAAAAGTCGATTTTAAAAGTCTGGCCCTCGTTAGAGAAAGGGGACACAGGTTTGCCTTAAACTACACAAAGGTAGGGTAGGGAGTGACTGCCCAGTCCCAGCTGTGTGGAGTCTGGGTGGTTCCTGCAATCCCCGTTCCATGTTATCGTGGGGAATCCTGCATCACTCAGAAGCCCTGGACTTGTCCTTGCTCTGGATAAGTACCACTGCTGATCATTTCTCCGTCCCTGACAGTTCTTTATCTCTGTGCATGTGTACTTCTAAGTCATGGTTTGAAAGCCCTCAGTGCCAAATGGATCCGGGCTGGGTGGGAGCCAAACTGGAACGAGGAGCAAGTAAACTGGCACTGGGGGAGATGGCAGCTGCTCCCAGCTGTCTCAGAGCAGGGCACTGGTGTGTCCCTTTCCCCTCTGTGCTGTGCCAGGCACTGCCCCCCACCACTCGCTGGTAAATCACTTGATGGGAAAGGGGAAAGCTCTCCAGGCAAGGCTGTAGTTCCTCGCATGCCACCTGGGCAGCTGCGTGAGGGAAGTCCTTGTCACCCTGAAAAAGAATGAGCTGGAACCGAGTGAGGTAAACAAACCCTAAAAATAATGCCCATGGGTGATGGGGAAGGGTGGGGGCACATTGCATCAGCCAGAATAGCTGAGAGTGGGCCATGGCTTCCTCCTCATGACTTCTTTTGTAAGGAAAAAAACCCCAAACTCCTGTTCTGGGGGTGGAGGTGTCACATCTCGGGGGAGAACTTCTTGTACGGCCGACTGTCCTTGTTGGCAGAGCTGCCTTGCCTGGGGCCACCTCCCCCAGAAGGCACGGTGGGGGTTCTGTCCATCCCTGGGCCACTGTTAGAGGGACCTGGGGAAGCTGAAGTCAGCTGAGACACCACCTGCCCTTTGTCTGTGCCATCACCAGCAGCTTCAGGGCTTCAAAGCAAGTGAATCTCAGAGTCTGACCTTTTACGGACATTTTATGGATGAGAAGGTGGCTGCATCAGCGCAGAGCCAACTGTTGGCACCAAGCAGGGGACAAGAACACGCAGTAGAGATATAAGGAAAAATAACCAGATAAGCAGCATCATGCTGCATTCAATGAGGGCAGCACAATCCACTGCCAGACCACCTCAGAGCCCCAGAGCAGGGTCATGTCCCCAGCCCTCCTTTTCACGGAGCCCAGCCCGTCCTGCTCCCTCCTCAAGCACTAAAACCAGGTACAACGTCCCTGGGTCTGTGCCCATACCACACGTGGGAGCCCTGACAGCCTCTGGATGAACTGAACACAATTTCACGTGTTCATATCTAGCAGAAACGCCAGTTTGCAAGCCCAGCTGTGGCAGCCCCCGACCTGCCCAAAATGAAAGTTATTTTTTCACTTTCACCTTTCACTAAGACCCCAGTTCTGCAGAGCTGAGTATTGATATCAAACCAGCAGAGAGTCAAGTGTTGATATTCAACCACCACCTGTCACTGCCTCAGCTTGTTGTAGAAACCTTATTCAGGTCTGAACAGGTACAGAGCCTTTCGGCTCCACGTGCAGGGCAGCTGCAGAGCCAGCCCAGGCATTTGTCACTGCTGAGCCCCTGCAGCTCCTCATGTGCAGGAACCGAAACTTCCCTTCCTGCTGCTTTGTTTTTAATTCAATTGTCTTGAAAAAAAAAAAAAAAAAACAAGCAGCAGAGAGCTGCTTTCCTTTCTGTGCTGCTGAGTGCTGGCACAAAAATTATTGTTAAGTGATCAGGGGTTTTATTGGGAAATTTCTGTGACCGAAGGACAGCACTAATGTCCAGAATCATCCTGCAGGAGAGGAAAAGGCCAAGCAAGTTCCAGTGAAACAGATAAAAATGCCTTCCAGGACTTGGAGTCTGTGCATGGTGTTCTGTACCAAAATCAGAACTTCTCTCACCAGTTCCAGTTTCTGGATCCTGCAGGTTTTACCCAGGGCTTTGCCTTCTCAGCAGGGAATGTCCCACCTCCGTGTGAAGCTCAGTGAGCACACACGTGTCCAGGTGTGCACACGTGTCCCAGCAGCCCTGGCTTCACTCTGGGGCAATCACAGCAGAATCCAACCCCACTGGGGCAAAACCCAGCTGTTGGGGCTGCACAGAGAGAAACTCATGTTTTCAGGGCAGAGTTGACTGATCCTCTGGGAGATAACAAGTTTCTTCTAAGTTTTGGCCACACCAAGCAGCCAGAAAGAGCTTCAACCCCTGTGCCAGGGCGGGGAGTGGGAAAGGAAAAAAACAAAGCTCTTTATGGATGACTAACCCAGGCTCAGCTCCTCGGTTGTGCTGCATGAGCCCCTTTGAAGAGTTTCACACTTCTGCAGCTGGGTCCTGGCTCTGCCTCGCCAGGGGGTCACAGGCAGGGACAAAGCTCCTGCTCAAACGTCACCCCCCGGCCGTGGGCAGGGGTGGGAGGCGCGGAGCACCGCACAGCTGGGCCCCCACAGACGTGGCTTCCCCCAGGCTTTGGAGGGTTGCAGCAGACCTGGAAAGGCACCAGATCTGAAGAAGACTCATCCAGCTGTGCTGCCAGCAGCTCCTGGCAGGCCCCCCAGCCCTCCCCACACCGGCTGCCCTCACGTGCCAGCGCTGCCTGCGCAGCCCAAGCAGCCGGAGGCGTGAGGCTGTTTTGGAGCTGCAGAGAACAACCGACAGAAAAGGTCTCCCCAACATCACAAACAAGCCCTGAAAAGCTGCCAGAGCCTCCTGCCTCCGCTGGGCAGCCTGTTCCAGGCATTACCCAGGCTGCGGCTGCTGGACCTGCACCCACCACACCAGAGAAGGTCATCATGGAGTCACGGAGTGGTTTGGGTTGGGGGGACCTCAGGACGGGGGAGCAGCCCCGCAGCCGTGCCACAGGTCCTGTCCCAGCTGCCCCAGGGCCAGGGCACGGAGGTGATGCTCTGCTGAGACATCGGCTCTGCAGAAAAGCTGCTCCTCCCAGCGGACTTCTGGTACATGTTCCACCCCTGCCAACGAGCTGCTCCTGAGCTCCGGCAGGGAAATGAGCCCCCTTTATCATCACCAAAGCAGAAGGAGCCTTCCCTCACAGGGCATTTCCTCCTGCAGCCATGGAGGAGGTCATGGCACACAGCCTGAAGGGCACCATGGGATGGAGCTCCAGTGACCAAGATGGAAACACTTCCTTCTCTTCCCTGCCATCTGAAACATAAATTAGAGATTATAGGAAAAGCTCAGAACAGACAGAACCTTCCAAAGCACCGGTGACCTCCCCAGGGCCTGAGTGACAACCTCAGGAATGACAGGACAGCCCAGACAGGCTGTGAGTGCCCCACAGCACATCCAGCACGAGTCTGGTCACCATCCCCTTTTGGCTGCGGCCATCCTGGCCCTGGGAACCAGCAGAGACAGAAAGCTGGGATAGGGGAGAGCAAGGACATGATCTCCTCCATGTCCTTCCCTCAGAGCCACTCTCCTCTCCTCCTGCCTTGGGTCATGAGTTCCCTGTTCGTGGGAGAGGGCTCCCAGCCAAACCCCTGAACTCCCCACGGGCGACCAGGACCGACCACAGCGCTCTCCTTGAGAGCTGCTGACACCATGTGGGAACGGCTGGGAAGTGATCCACAGGCACCTCCTGCCCTCCAAGTCAGGACTCCGGGAAAAACTCGGGAAAACGTACCCCAGAAGTAAAGGTGTGGGTTCACATTGTATCAGTGGAATCCTATGGAATCCCTCTGTCAGCAATCAGGCTGAAAAGTGGACTTGCTCTACTTCGATTTAATTTAAATCTACTGGATGTGATTTTAAATGGCTTTGATTCACTTGATTTTTCCCTCTGGACCAGCCCATGCCTCTTCCATGTGATTTCAATAATCCATTCTCAGTGCTAAACTTAATCGTGTTTCTTACATCTTCCCATAAAGATGGCATGTCCCCCAGATCACATTCCACTGGCTTTGTACCCAGATTTCCTAGAGAACTCTGAAAAACATAAATGGCCTTTTCCAGCCACCTCCTACCACATGGGACCCTGTGGGAAACTCCAGTGCAGCTGCTCTGGAAAAATCCCAGCCTGGAAAACGGGATTTGTCAGGCAGCAGAAGATGCTTTTTTCAAGCGAGCTTTACAAACACACCCTCTTCCGCACCAGGCCTCATTGTGCTTCTCAATCCCTCTCTCCCCACTCAAGGACGGGTGGCTTCAGCTTCTAAGTTTGTAGATGAACTGAGAAGAACACCGTCATTTCAGTGATCAATGACTCAAAGACTTGTCACCGTTATTCAGGTGTCAATGAACGTTGCAGAGGTGTGAATTTTGCACGGAGCTGAAGCTACAGCTGGCAGAGGGTGGGGCAGAAACTCTGACAGTGAAAGGTCCCTCTGCTGGGAGGTTCTGTCACGCTAAAGCCCCACCGTGTAAACAAATCGTTTCGGAGTAATTCCTGTATAAAAGATAAAGATCCAAAGCTCTTTGAGAGCATCCAAACGGGGCTGTGAGGATGGTGAAGGATCTGGAGGAGAAGGGTACGAGGAGCAGCTGAGGGCACTGGGTTCTTCAACATCCTCCTGAGGGGCAGCTCCGACCTCTGCTCCGGCGACCAGGGACAGGAGCCGAGGTAACAGCTGGAGCTGTGTCTGGGAGCTCTGTGTTGGATATTAGGGCAAGGTCCTTAACCCAGAGGGTGGCTGGGCACTGAACTGGCTGGGAATGGTCACAACCCCACAGCTGGCAGAGCTCCAGGAGCGTTTGGACAACACTGTCAGCACAGGGTGGGACTGTTGGGATTGTCCTGTGCAGGGACGAGAGCTGGACTGGACGACCCTTGTGGGTCCCTTCCAAATCAGGATATTCCCTGATTCTGTATTTGTCAGCAAAGACACACATGAAAATTTACAGAATTTAGCACAGAAACACAATAAATTCTGTAATTTCAGGCTTGTTTTCCAGGGGCTGGCCAGACCCCTCAGACACTCTCCTGGCACCTCTGTGCTCCTCCTGTATGTGTGAAGAACAACTGAACTCCCCAAAAACCTGCTCCCCACAAACTGAAACCTTGCCGGCTCCACGCACGTTTATCCATTCGGGTTCTGCCTTTTCCCCCTTGTTTGCATAGCAAAAAAAAAAGTCCTTTTTTGTGGCTTCTGCAGAAGACAAACGAACAAAAACAAGCCCGCTCGCCCCACCTATGCCACTGGCTTTTATCTGCGGGGGCCAGAGCCCAGAGCCCACCCCCTCACACTTTATGGAAACAAACACTCAGTGACATCAACTCTGTTTTCAAGGAAACGTTCCCACACCCCCTTACAAAACACTTCAGCATTTTTTTCCCCCACTGCCCACGTTTCTCCCCTGCACGGCACAGCACCGGCACCAGGTAGGGAACCCTCACCTGCCTCCCCGCCGTGTTCACCTGTCCCC
>VWPU01002547.1:142941-242501 GCA_013398955.1 Callaeas wilsoni | reverse complement strand
CCGCCCCGCCCGGCCGGGCCCGCACCGGCGGCGCTGCCCGCCCGCCGCCCCGGCAGGCAGCGGCACGGGGCCAGGCAGTGCCTTTCTGCAGGCTCCGTGCTACGGCTCCCACGGGAAAGGCAGGTGGACCAACTTCCAGCTCTGTTATGAAAAAAAATATGCGTTGTACAAAAATAAGTGTGTCTGACCAAGACTGCGTGATGCGGAATGTTCAGGTAGTCAGTGCCCACCTCTGCTGGGATGTACACGCTAATATGTGCACACTCATACCAAAGCTTCCCCCCCAAATGGTGTTTCTTCCACTGCCACACTCCCACCGATATCTTTCTCCTCTGTGCAGGAGAAGGGCTGCGGAACCCACCTCAGGGCTCTGGGGTTCCTCCATGCAGCAATCTACTTTTGCATCATCTTCAGTGTTGGCCTTCCTGTGTTTTTTGCTTTTTGGGGGAACACACTTGGCAGGTTAATGACCTCCCTCAGCAGTTATCTTTCCCTTCCCTGCACGGTGAATGTCCTCACCTGCACACATTCCTTTGCACTTTTCTGAACGTCTGAGCGATCACTTAAAAGGGCTTTCCTGCTCTTTTTGCCCTTGCCCTCGAGGCCAAGCAAATGCTCCACACTTAGTAGCACTTTAAATAAAGTGTGTCAGGGAAGAGGAGGCACTCTAAAATATCTTTTCCCCTCACTTTTGGAATACTCCTTTTCCCTTTTCTGGTCCTTGGTTACTTTGAAATTATAGGTAGATGAGGTTTTTTGGGAGGAATGCATGGGGTTGTTGTGACTCAAGTGCAGGATCTGGCACTTGGCCCTTGTTGAACCTCATACCATTGGCCTCAACCCCTGGATCCAGCCTGTCCAGATCCCACTGCAGAGCCTTCGTACCCTCCAGCAGACCAACACTCCCACCCAGCTTGGTGTTGTCTCAAGCTTACTGAGGGTGCGCTAGATCCCTGCATCCAGATAAATATATTAAACAGGACTAGCCCAAGTACTGAGCCCTGGGGAACATCACTCATGACAGGTCACCAGCTGGATTTTACTCCATGCACCACCACTCTCTGGGTCTAGCCATCCAGACAGTGTTTTTGCCCAGTGGACAGTGTACCCATCCAAACCATAAGAGTTTCTCCAGGAGAATTCTGTGTGAAATGATGTCAAAGGATTTATAAAGTCTAGGTAGGCACATCCACAGCCTTTCCCTCATCGACTAGGCGGATCACCCTGTCATAGGAGGAGACTAGGTTGGTCAAGCAGGATCTGCCTTTCACAAGCCCATGCTGGCTGGGCCTGATCCCCTGCTTGTCCTGCATATTCCATTTGATGGCACTCAAGATAATCTGCTCCATGATCTTTCCTGGCACTGAAGTCAGGCTGGCAGGACTGTGTTGCAGTACTCCTGTTGTGCGGGCCTCCCCACCCTGTTTCCATGATAGCAACATACCATCGTTATTCCTGCTGCATAATGAGTTCCTGCTCCTCCTGATTGTTGCCCATTCTGCATGCACTGGTGCAGATGCACTTCATTTGGGCTATTGTTCCCACCGCCTTTTTGAGGGTAGAAGCCCTAAGTCCTGCATGACCATTTTCACAAACTTCTGTGATTTCTAACACCTCAACGATCCCTGCACCTTCGCTGCCGCGTGGATCTCCATCCACCTCCATCCCCCTGCCGCTGAGGCAGCAGACCGAAGGAGCATGCTAGCACACCATCTATCAAACACTGATGTACTGCTTCCAGGCTTTTCTCTAGCTAGACTGGTTTTATCCCCTTCCCCGTTCAAATCTAGATTAAAGCTCTTCCAATGAGCCCTTCTAACTGGGCAAAGATCTTTTGAGATCAGTCATATCCTGTCTATCACAAACAGACCTGGTGTCATGTACATTGGCCCATGATCAAAAAACCCAGATTCTGCTGGTTTCTTATCTCGAGTTTCACACCAAGACCACTTTCCTAGCATAGCATTTTTCATTTATTTATTTACACTGCAGTTTAATTTGCTAAAGCACATACTGCTTACTGTCCGAACTCAATTATGAGACAAGATGGGTGCAATTCATCTGATAAAATGCCAGTGTCTGCAGGGGAGATGAAGATATCAGAGCTGGTCATAAGATTGCAAGAGTGTCAATACTGTGTCAGATCAAGAGTTCAGCTCAACAGCCAACAAAGGCAGTAAGCATGGGCTTAGGAAGAGTAAGGAAATGGGGGGCAAGTTGGATAAATCCCCCAAGTTTCTTTCCTAGTTCTTAATTCTTTTTAGATCAGTATGGTAAGTGTTGCCTTTTCAGTAACCCCTAATAGAGCTATCATTCAAGTACTTTCCTATCTTTCTTTGAAGTGAGTTTTGCTTTTGCCATGCTGTTTGCTGATCTCAAGCCACCTAGGCATCCTTTATGGTCACGGCAGGAAAACAGTTACTTTAAGATAGCAATTCATATAAAAGGTGCCTAAAATAGATCAAGAAATCTTTCCTAGGAAGTGGACATTTCTCTGCATTCATTGGAAAGGAGCCTACAGTGACTAAATCAAGTGCAGAAATCTGCTCTGTAAATGCCTGAAGGTAGATGGAATGAATCTCCCTTGAAGTCTCTGCTTATCAAGTCACCCTTGACTGAAGGAAGACTCTGGGCTTCTCAGCAGCCGACCTCCTCAGCACATCCCAGCCAGCCTGGAGTCTGCCCACTGGCACTGTTGGCATCTGCTCTGGCTTTCCCTCGCCAGCACCCCCCAGCTGGCCAAGGGGCTGCAGCAATGCTGGAAAACTCTTGATTGCTTTTTGGTCTGTTGCAAATCCCCATGTGGTTTTTGCTTTGGGGCACTCAGGAGAGACCTGGGGCTGACCTCCTGCCACACAGCATAAGGACTAAAAGCAGGAATGAGTTGAGTGCACGTAATTAGCTAGAGAGGGATATGTACAGAGCCCGGCAGTGGAGGAAGTGAGCAGAGCAGGGAGACAAGAAAAGTCTTATGCTAATTTAGTAGTTTAGACTCCTCTACAGTCCAGGAAAGGAAAGAAACCCTCAGTAAACAAGTCCAAGGGTAGATTTATTTCATCTGGGAAAGCATGCATGAAGTAGGACAAGTAGCAGTCTGTAGATGCCTAGGCTCCCTCTCTCCCTGTCTCTCCTGACTGATGGAAATGAGACGGCTCACTGAGGAAATAAAAGGGAGCATTTAAATTACTGAAGGCAAAGGGAAATTTTTCTACTAAAAAGTTTGGAAGTCTTAAATCTTTCACTTGTAAAAGATGTGCCCTTTACATGTGCTACTCTATCTCACATCATCATCTTTTTTAACATGTGAGATACAGAAGCTGCGTACACACAGATTTGGATTTCACAGCTATTTCAAAATGCATCATTCTTGAGTCATTAATGAAACACAGTATGTTTTACCAAACAAACTTTTAAAAAGCCAGAACTCTCTTTTTATCCAGATTTTACTCTCTCTTATAGTGATGTTAATCTGAAGTAAATCCACTGATCTCTGCATTGCCAGAGTATTTACAATGAATTTACACTAAAGGTTAAAGGTCAGAATATGATTCTAGAGGACTTTTGGGGGGCTTATCTGACTAAATGCAAAAGCCTACAATGCAGGTGTGCTAATATTGAGTGTGTCCTTCAGTTCATGGAGGACATTGAGGGCCACAAGCTCTGGAGGGCATTGAGGGCAAATCTGATCGACAGCTCATGAGGAGTCAGGCAGTGCTCGGTGACCCAGAGCTGCTCTACCGATACTGAATGAAATTCAGTAGAGGACACGTGGGTGTGAAGATAAAGAAGACATTGCTATAGCTTGACTGTAGAAACAAGCAGAAGGTGTAAACACAGTGTGGAAAGGTTCAAAGAGAGTCTAATAAGATCTTAAACTGAACTCACTGGTTTTGCTGAATTCAGATCTTAAAACTGGGTTAATGTAAAGGCCACATCCATCAGATTGCTGCTGACATGCAGGTGCTGAACTAGCTTCAAGTAAAAATAAAAACTGGCAGGCAAGAAAGCTGCTTCCCACAAAACTAGGCAGAAATCACAAGCAAAGCCTGTGGTTTGACAACTGAAAGATGAGGGAAAAGGCTTCCAAATCTGCAGATCATGGAAATGACAAGCTTCTCTACAAATGCTGTGGTCTAAAACTGCTTTAACCCTGCTAACTGATCAAATGGAAATTGCAGATGGCCTGCTCAGGTATCTCAGCTATTTCTTAAACCTTGCATTCTTTAGCCCTGCTAGAGTTAAAAGCCACTTCTCAGCTCCCCATTCAAAAACCAGGACCAGAGATTCCCACAGCATCTGCGCTGTTGCCAGCGAGCAGGGCAGAGTCCCTGCTCACACCCTACCACTGCACATAAATACAGTGTCTCCAACCAGTTAAAAAACATGAGTGCACCACTATCACCTAATAAAGAGATTGGTACCTCAAGACATTCAAGAAGACAGATACATAGTGCCTTTTACAATGAAAAAGGTAAAAACACTCCTGCAGTGACACCAGGGTATATTGATTTTCTTAACTGCTGAGAAAAATACCTGTCACAATGACATCAGTGGATTTGTGGGTGAGGGTGTTGAAAAGGCTTTTGCAGAAACAGTCTGGCTTTTAGCCCTGTCCTGCTTCAAATCTTGCAAAAGTGTCTACCTGGCCTTTGCAGAGCTGGCTAAAGATTCCAGCCTGCCAGCCATGAGCTGCCCAGAGGCATCTGCATAAATTTGGGTATCTAAAAACGTTTCAGAGTATATTTTGGTTCTTTAATAATGATGTGAGGTAATGAAAAGGTTCTTAGTGATGACAAGATGTCACAACATGTCACTGTCAAAAACAGCCCCAAGCAAGTCTATGTCCTAGCCCAGCTCTTGTTTACTGCCTTTATGCAGCAGTTTTTGTTGCTGCATTGGGAAGCAGTGGCAAAGCAAGCTGCTGTAATTATTTTATAGGTGGCAGAATTGCTAAACTGGAGAGATGCCAAGCTAAATTGAAAGTCAGATAGCTCCTCTCAGGCAATCTGCCCTTTGGTGCTGACAGGGTGCTGGATATGCAGGATAGTACTGGTGGTTTTCACTGCACTGGCACAGTTCAGCCCTGTCACAAGCATAAAGAAAATAATGCTGTCTTTTTTCAGCCAGAAGCATGCTGAGCTGGTAGTGTGCCTTGGCAGTACAATCCTTCAGTCTTGCAGGTGACATTCTGCTATCGTGGCAGCAAGCTCCTCAAACACTGTGCCTGATAATAAGTTGTTCAGCTGAGGGAGAGGGCCATGTGGCCTTTGAAAGATTAAAGCTGTGTATGAAAGCAAGGAGGTTCCTGACTTCAAAGACAAGTAAGGGAGAGCATGTTCTTGTCATTATCACTCCTCTGTACAGTAGGACTCTCAGGCAACACACAACAATTGCTCTGACTCTCAGCCCACTCTATATGCACTACTTTCATGCACTTGCAAATAAAAAGAACCAAAAAGTCAATGTCCTGAATTCTGAGATCTGATCCATTGTCAAATATTAACCGCTGCCAAAGACTCTTGCAGTCTGAAGTACACTGGTGTGAGCATTGATGCATACATCACATATATGTGTTGCACATAGTTGTGTTCTGGGACAGAAAGTGAAATACAGTCCAACATAACCACATAAAGATATAATTCATGTGGAATCATAAGCTATTTAACTTTCAAGCATAAACTATGAACAGATAATGTGAAAAAGACTGTAGGACCTAATCCAACACGTACCGAAATCCTTGAGAGCTGCTACATCATAGCCTCTCCTCTGCAAACATGTGCCAAAGAGCAAAGAATGTGGCCTTGGTAGCACCAGAGCCTTTGTAGCATCCAAAAACAACACCCCCCACCCCCGCCTTCTTCACTCTGCTTTTGTAGAGGAGGTGTCCCATGAGTGTCAAAGAGAGAAGGCACCGACAGGATGCTACAGAGCACTGTCAGATGTAGACATCTATCTTGCTCTCAGCCTAATTCAGGTCAAGAGCAGGTTGTACAGGGATCTCATTAGGCTCTGATGTGCCTTCTAGAAGAAAGTAAGCTTTGTGTTTTCTGCCTAATATAATTACAAGGGAAACAAAGTGGAGTTAGAGAGTACACAGCAAGGAGTATTGTACACGACACCCAGAAACACCGTATTGCTCCTCATCCCCTTGGAGTACCCTGGGTGACTGGTCCCAGCAGCCCTCCAGCAGGTAGACAGCTTGGGTATGTGGTATCAAAACTACTAGAATTTGGCTGACAATCGTTTTTAGGAGACACTGCATACATTTTTTCTTTTGTTCTAACATGAGCAGAAATTTGAAATTTGAAAGCAAATAGTTGATTTCTGTTGTATTATAAGAAAGCAGCAGTGATTATATTTTAAATCCTTGATTAGCATCTTTGAGAGAAGCTCAACATTTATGATCAAAGCGTGGAGGTACACACGATGCTGACCGTGTTCTAAATTTTGACCACATTAATTTGACTTATAAATACCAGCACCATGAACAAGAAATAAGGCCATGTACCTTCATCTTTCAGCAATCCTACATAGAGCAGTCAGAAGACTGTAGTGCACTTCAGTACTACCTGTTAAAACATTCTTGTGACCTACTACTAAGGTCTCATCTCAATATGTGCATTCTGATTTTTTAAATTCTATATCCATGTAAGTGGGTTTGGTGGTTGAGTTTGGGTTTGTTTCCCATTAGCAGCTTCAAAACTTGTTGAATTCACGTTTTCTTACAACGTAGTGGCACAAGTTTACAGTTCAATGAAATTGAACTTGGTTGGAACTTTGAGCATTTTCCTTTAAAGCCTCAGCGGAGCTTCAACCGTTGTGTAAAGTGTCTTCACTGACACAACTAAGTGCTATGCAAAGCTCGAAAGAAAATATGGACAGATGAGTCTGCTGGCCTCAGGCTGGCCTAGGGGCTTCTCTGCACAGCAGGTCAGATGCAGCACTTGGGCATCCCCAGAAAGAGCACAGAAAGGGAGACCTATTAACCCAGGCATCCTCAGCTGGACACTCACACCAGTGGCTCTTGCTTGCAGCTTTCTCGAAGTTTTGTGCCAAGAGTCTAGTTTTGCTCTGAGTCCTAAAATGCCTAAAGTCGCTCATGTTTTATGGAGATGGTTCAAGGATTTCTCTCCAAATCCTACTCTTTTCCTTCCCCTAGGAGTACACTGGGCACTTTTAGGCACCGATGCCGCTAGATTGCCAGCACAGTGGATGTCTCCCAGGCTGTTGGCCACAAGCAGGCTGTGGGTGTTAGGAGGGAATGGTTTGGGCAAGGAGTTCATTCCTAGGAGCCACAACTCTCCTGCCACCTCTCCCATGCTCTGGGGATCACAGGCATCAATGGCCAAACTGGGGCAAACCCAAACATTTAGACCTCTTCATCCTGGGAGAGTTTTTTCTCTTTGAACCACCCAGCTTTGGATATTAAACAGCAGCCACAGAACTGCACATTATCACAGAAATCTTCCTCAAAGTGTTTCCTCAGAGATTCATTAAATTGCAAGAACTTTGGATATTTACTCTCACTTTTTGCAGTATCAACTTTCTCAGAGTTTTTAACATGTGAACAATGCATATCACTTGTAAGAAAATAAGTCAGAATTATATAACTATGGTTTGGGGAAATTTAATCTTTTAGTGGGTCATTTTAAATAAGACCAGAATGTCTTTAGAACGAAAAGTTGGATTTTCTTTCTAAAGGGAATTCTCTGACTTCTTCTGTGGACTCTCCTCCAGGAATCAGGCATATCTGTATGATGACCAGATCTTTCAGTGCATTTTCCATGGACTCAGAGGTGAGCAATTAGATGGATTAAGAGAAAAAAAAAGTAGTTTGCTGAACAGCACAACAGATTTTGTATCACGATTTGATTTCAGTGTTAAGTAAGCAAAAATTTTAATTAATAAAAGAAAAACACTAATGTTCTATTTCTGCATAATATTTGAAAGCAGTTTCTAACATCACTATGACACATATCTTATTTATTAATTAATTTTTATTTATGCATATTATTACTAAACGTGTTCTAAAAATCAACTCGCTTATCTAAATATTGATTAAATTACTGCCTTTGACAAACATTTATAGTTTACTACTAAAAATACTCTCCTACAGAGAGTTATTTGTAGCCCTCTTTTATTTGGCTTACTTTATAACCAGATTTATAACACAGATTATATTTAGTTTACTTTACACTTAATGTTTCCCCAGTACGTCTGATGTGGTTTTGATTTCCATCTTCAGACAGGTGAAAGTGTTTCCACAAACTCTTTCAGGAGACAGTGTGGCAAACTCAAGACTCAGATATTTATGCTGTAGGTGTCAATGTTTGGCCAAAGGAGGAAATATATTTTCTTGTCTGAGCTGAGCACTGGCATGCTGTAAGAGTCACATAATCCTCCAAACTATCTCACTCCGGCTTGTCTGTCTTTGAATAGTTTTATTTGCTTCTTTATTTCCCTCTGCCTACCAAGGAAACAAAAGTCTCATCTTGAGAAAAGTGATGACAAAAGTGAGTAACTAGATCTCCTCTCTCTACTTATCCTTGCTTCAGAAATGTTCTTGTGCCTCTCTCCATGTAAAAAATCCTCCATCAGCCTTAGGTGGAGAGGATACAGCAATGTGCAGGCTCTTTAGCTTGTTCTTTTCTTGGGGAAGCTGTATATTTCAAGCAGAAATAAAGACACCACTCTAAGTTACCATTTCTCAGAAGGAAGTACATTATCAACAAGATTTGTGCTGCAACAGAATGATAAGTGCGTTGATTTTTAAAAAGATTTAATTATAAAGAATCTTCTTGAAATATCAAGAATTTTCTCCAAATGCTTTTCAGTTTTAGATGCAATTCACCAAATCTTTGACATGACTATATTGATACTAAAAGGTGTCAGACTCCTGGGGCTTTTGATATTTCAGGACTTCTTCTTATATTAGGTCTGTGTAATCTGCTGATGACAAAGAAGCCCACAGTGCGCAGCACTGTGTTTTCCCGTTTCTTACATAATGATTTAAAAGGAAGAGCCAAGTCGTGATCTTTATTTTAAACTTAGTTAAAATTATTTAATTGAGAATATGGTTGGAAAAGGACAGACTATAAAAAGAATAAAAAATGAGTTAAATGAGGACTTGGCCCAGAGAATGCAGGAGAAAAAATAAAACGAAGCAAAAATAAAGCCTACATCCAATGCCTAGACAAAGCTACTGAGAAAGTTGTGATTGGTCACTATGGCAACAGATTTTTAAATGGAAATAAAATGCTTTTAATACTGCAGGCACATTTTTCTATACAGATCTAGTAAATTAACTCAGACTCATTAAAGTGAACATAATTTTACAATACGTATTCTATATAATGTTGGAAATAGCAGTACACAGAAAATCAAAATATAAATAGCTATAAGATGTTGATGTTTTTACCTTATTACTGGTTCAGTCATTCAGAGGCTTAGGAGGTAAATGGTAACATTACTTATTTTCTTTCCTCAGGGAATATTTTAATAACTGGTGTAAATCAAGGCAACTATAAACTTAAATGAGAAATATTTGCTTTTATTTTCTTGGCTTTTATACTAATGGTCTTGGGGTGGCGAATAAACATATTAAGCTCCATTCCATGATGCAAGAATTTGTTCATACATCCTCCACTCCACACTGATGGAGGTAATTCACTTCTCATCCCCTTTGCTCTGCATCCCACACAACAGCATCAAAGCCGAGCCAGCCTTGCATCATTCATGCACATTTTGGATGTCTGTCAACAAGAGCTGGAATTTCTGCAGCTGGAGCAGGATTTATCCTGTCCACTACCAATAAAACCAGCATCTAAGATGATGTGCACATCCTGTTTTAGACTAACACGGCTATATTGTCACTTCGGCACCTTCGAACTTGATCTGTTGTGCTCGGGAAAGGTAGGGGTGGATGCCTCGAATGTGCAAGCTTAACAGCTTACATTGCTTAGAAATGTAGCAAGCAGCCACCATGTATGAGCGACTGATTTATCAGCAATGCTTGGGAAACACAGGCAACAGCAGAGATTGAAAACATTAATCAAAAACACTGGCACAACCCCGTGGGCGTAGGACGATTATGAAGCCACATCAGACCTGCCCTGTCCCTGCCTCTCTGCTGCCTCCAGCCGTGTTTGTGATGCACTGCTTAATTTGTCATATCTCCTCTTCCCTCTCCACACATTCACCCTTTCGGCAGATTCTTCCATATGCTTTATTTCGGCATTGCTTCAAATTCAGTCCTTCAGAGCAAGAATAGTTAGATTCCCAGGCCAGCAAAGAGCTGCCTTTTCATGTCTGTTTAAAAAATACCAGTACTGCTTCTGCTGAAAGTGTTTATATTTTCATACATCAGCATTTTGATCCAAGAAGACTAGCATTTTAGAGCAGTTTCAGAACAGGAGATCCTTTCACACTTTGGCTGTTTGCCTGTCCTAAAACTCCTGTCACTTTATTCGATATATATTTAATATCAAGGAAATAATTTAATATATAGGAACCATCTCATAGACACCATCTCAGTTCTACACAAATCTCACTTTGACAGGCAAGGCGAAAGTTGTTGGGAAGAGCCTGATGAGAATCTCTCATCTTCAGCCAGCTACTGCCACAGCTCAGCCCCAGCAGGGAGCCCAGCCAAGCAGCAGCAGCAGCAGCCCCGCATCACAGAGGGTAGGGAAGATGCAGCTGCCTGCAAGGCACTTTCTATGGGCAATGAATTATTTTTGTTCTGAAGGAATACTTGTCTTTAAAGAACTGCTTTCCACAGGCTTCGTTGAAACCATAGTCCATGCCTCACTGCATCAGGAGGAGAGAAGAGGTACAGATTCACATTCATATTTAAGTTTGGTTGCAAAGTCTTACTGTTTTACATACTGTTGGATACTCAGACATCGAACTGCAAAAAAATATGAGAATTTTCCACTAAGCATGGATAGGCAAGACTCATCTTCTCCATGTCTCAGAAATACTGTCCACTTGATTTTAAATTCTGTGTACATGCTTCGTGTTTACAACACTCATGCCCTTTGAATCAAAGAGAACCTTCAAGCATTCTGGCTCGGTATCTATTATATTTCTTTTAATGGTTTTGTAGAACAAATGCATTTTGCACATACTTTTAATAGAACAATAAACTAAAAATTATCTTAGTAGTAATTTTTGAAAGATTATTCCTCATGTTAAAATACCCTAAATTTAACAGCTAACACTCCAATGTCAGTGGCTAATCCAACCCTAAGCTTCAGAACATGCTAATAAATACACTGATAGCAAGAACTGGAACAATGTGCAGGAATAAAGGAAATGGATCACTGGGGCTGAAGATGGAAATAGCAGGCATAAAAGCCAAAACAAAACCTGTGGAAAGATGGGCTAAGCTTTTACCTTGAAGACAAGAACCTCCATAAGAACAAAGTTCTGGATTGTTGCCATCAACTTTTGATTTTGTAGTCTGTGTGTACCTTAAGGCTTAAGCATGTCACTTGCTCCATATTTCTAAATTATTCTTGCTTTACTGAAAACAAACCTAAAAGGCCTCAAGTCTCCTATGTACATAGGTTCCCAGTTCCTAGGATCTGTACTTCACTGACTTGGGAAGTTTATGTCTAAATGCCTTTGAGTATCTGAGATGTTTCCATCCCTTGCAAATGAGAACAAAAGTGAAATAACATAACAAAGAACAAGAGGAGGATTCAAACTAATGATACTAAGAAGGTTTCAGGTTAACCAGTCACAGGGATGAATTTAGAGAGGATTTTTCTCAAAAGATGATTTACAGCTGAGCACCTGGACAAGATAGTTTGCACCTGGCAGAGCTAAAGAGCATTTTTCCTAATAAGAAATTAAGGAAGAAGCATGGAGATGATTTATGTAATCTTCACACTCAGAGTCAGCATCCTGGAAAAAGAAAATCAGATAAAATATAACAATGGCTAAAGCTGGCAGAAAGATGTGCAGCACTGAAAAAAAAATCAATATTAATATTAGGAAAGAAAATGTGCTAAATGAATAAGAGAGCTGTGCTTGATCCAGTTTGGGAGCTGAGAGCTGACAAGAAACCGGGGGTATACTTGGCAACACAAGGGATATACAAGGTAACATTGCCCACCGAGTGGGCAGCAGCGTGGCAGACTTGGTCTGATGCTGCGGATGCTGTAAGGGCCACGGCAAAGTGAGGGGGTTGTGATCACTACTGCAACAGTATTTCTACAAGCATGCGCTATTCAGAAGAGATCAAAGTGTGGGATTAACTCAAGGATCTGTTTTTTGCTTCAGGCCCACAGATCTGACGTTCGGTACATTTCCCTCCTTGATATGTAGGGCTTCAGAGCAGAACAGACTGCTTCACAGGTGTGCTCCTGGCGCTGAAGCGGCCCCCGTTAGCCGGCCACCAGCTTCCCTGGCCAGGTGTGCGGGGACACTGCTGCAAGGCAGGCCCCTCTGGAGCTGGGGAGAGGAGGACATTTGTGACGCCACTCGCGTGGGTGACCCTGCGTCTGCTGCTGCTCTCCACACCCCACGGCGCTGCCGCTGGAACAGGGTTGCTGCAGAACGGGCTGGCTGGCTGGGGACTGCCAGGGCACTGCCACGGTGCTGCCAGGATGTTCACTATTGCAACTTGGAGCAGCCCCACGGCTCTGCTTGCATCACTACCATTCTTTGGGAGCATTTCTCCTTTTGCTGGCTTCCTGCCTGCCCCGACATAGAGTTCAGGATGTTGGTTTTCACCTCCAAACTCCATTCAAGCTGTTCCCAGCACTGCTGTGAGTTATGTGGCTGCCAACAGATTACTGCTGTACATCAGCAAGCGCCAATGAAGGGGCGCTGCCTCCTCAGGAATCACACTCTGCACAGTCTGCCAGTACGTCTTTTCTCTCTCTCTGCTTAAGCCTGTCTTTTGTCCTCTTATGAGCAGTCCCAGCTCTGGTTTTCATGCACATTCCTGTGCCACCCATCATCCTCCTAACACCATCCCAATGGTGCTCACGAGCTCACCTCCGGGCAGCTATCCCCTGCTCAGCTCAGCTGCTTGGTGCCCAACCTAATAACGGACATGACCCACTGACATCAGTGGAAATACTTCCCTTGACTTCAGTGGACTTCAGAATAAGCCTGTGATGATGCTGATGGAGAGGGTCCCCAGCAACCCAACTAAAGCCAGGGACAATGGTCCCATCACCTGAAGCGGGATGCAGAGTGCACCTCAAGAGGTTGTCTGCTCTTTTCTTGTTTGCTGTGTAACCTTCAACCTGCTTCTTATGACCTGCTGTAACTTTTGAGGGGCAGATCCAGCCTGTGCCCTGAGGTGCAGGTGTTTGTGTGCCTGTGGTTCATCCTGTGCTGTGTGGCACTGCGTGGAGCAGAAGGAAGGGTTGTCTCCCTGGAAAAAATGTGCCTTTGCATTAGCTCTGTAATTTAGACAATTGATCCTAAATGTGGAAACCATGTTTTTTTACTGGATACACTATGTGAATGCACAGCATCCGTGACAGTGGCCTCAAGTCTAAGTTATAAATATTGTAAATACTGTAACCATCATCTATATTAACCAAGAGATGAGCTATTGTTCCACAGTAAAATGTTCAGAATATTTGGCAGACCTGGGGATTGGATGACATCAGTGCTGACTTTCAAAATCAAACTGCCACCTTTTGGTACGGTGAGGGAGAAGTCAAAAGGAAGGAAATCAAAACCACAGATGTAGAGTAAAAACTGGTCCCTTTTGTTCCCCCCATGTCTTACAGTATTTATGTATTCTTAAATATGTTTTGATTATACTTCAGGTAAATTAATAAAAATATTTATGTCGTGATCTAAAAAGACTAACATTTTTGTGATTGTTTGTCAATTTGAAACATAGAAACATTTTCATATTCTTGTGTGTAATTGTACTGAAACCACGCATATGAGCAGATTTTTTCAAGACTAGATCCAAATGCTGCTTACAGGAAAACACTACTAATGCCACATAGGTATCTATATAGGCTATATACTTATCTATAATTGTTTCCTTTCTCTCTTTTAAACTCAATGATGTTAAGAAAAATTTCTGAAGGAGTCAGAGCAGAGCCACTCACACAAATTGCTGAAGGTGAGCAAGTTGTAATGCATCATCTGGTCTGAGGTGCAGTTCCTTCCTGTGCATGCTCTTGGACCATGATAAATGTAAGGTAATTTTAATCAGCTTTCTCTTTCACTGTGGGCCAAGCCAGCATAAATTACTTCACCTTGCTTGTCAACCAAGAGCAGGCGCAATGGATCAGCAGATGTGCAGTAATCTGTTACAGCAACGTGCTTGTACATGTCAACCTTTGAGCAGCAGAGAGGCATAGAGATATCCCAGTACAATCCTTTTAGTCAAATTGAACATCCTCATGTCATAGAATACTGTTTATGAAAGATGATAGAGAAAAAGCTAGTCCACTCCAAAACGAAAGTGCAGCTGAGGTGAACAATTGATTGCAGCCATATATCACTGCTTTGTGCATCCACGACTTTCCAGGAATATAGTGGCTTAAGTATAAAGTTGCAGGTAACAGGAAGCCTGTAAGATCTGGAGTTGACATCTTGTTCCTCTCCTCATACCAGACAAGCAGCAACAATTTTTTTAAAGCCTGAAGTCATCCACTACTGAAAGTACCAAAGTAAGGTGGTTCTGCAGGAGGGAATTTAAAGGTGTGCAGAGCCTAATGCTGACTCTGCTCTTAAGCCTCAAAAGACACAGATGAGCTGCCTGGGACCGATAGCACCAGGGCAAGTAGTTTTCCAAAAGGATATGTCTATTACAATACAATTAAGGTATTACATTACCTTAGGGAATTAGTTTTTGTAAAGTATTTTTCATTCACAAGAACATAGGTAGAAGGAACTCACGAATATGAACTGCTGTCCAGTACCACCTTTGCTGAGCACAGGTTGTAGGAGAGAGCTAGTGAGCACTCCCACGGAGAGGGTGCTCATGGGGCTGCCCAAGGAACCTGGCCTCTGGAAACCCTTCAAGCAGAGAGACTGCTCTGACTTCCACTGTCATCTGGCTCACATTTCTCCATCAGCCCACTTGGCAGCCAAACTCACAGGAAGGAGAAATATGACGATTTCTTTGCAATGGTAGTTGTGGGGGTGTCCACTTTGCTGGATGATTTAAATCAAGGGTGAATAGTGTCCTTCTAGCTATGGTCTCATCCAGCAGCCCAAGTGGGTGCAGGTGTGAACCACTTCTAAGTGATGCATGGCAGCAGCTCATGCTAGCTACATGTGAGTTTTCATCCTCTAACTGCTGTCAGTACAGGGATGGGCCTGGCAAAGACTGCAGGAAAAAGCAGGGAGGGGGCAGTGTTCAGTGGATGATGGGCTTGTGAGAGAGAAGTTCTGAATTTAGATGAAGGGTGAAGAGGGGAAGGAGAAGAGCCTATGGACCAATGCAGCCTCCTGTGCTTGCAGCCGAGTTAATTCACACACAAACCCCCTGCAGTGTATGAGATCCCCCACCCCACAGCATGGCTGTACAGCCCTGCAGCCCCCTCCTCCCAGCATTTATCCTTCCAAGTAGCACTGCTTGTTGCCCCTGAGCCCAGCACCAACAAGTGGAATGCTTGGAGAAGAGTGGGTTACCTCCCACATGAAGAGTGCCTTGGAGATTTTTTAGATTTTTTTTTTCCTGATTTGCACTAGTTAAAAGGCATCTGCAGGCAGAGAATCACATCCCATTGCAGCCAATAAATCAGCCATGGCAACTCTGAAAGGAAGTGTGGGTGCTTCTCCGGCTGAGAAACAACACCCAGGACTAGTGTGTTTTAATGTAAGCGTATGGGCAGGAGCAGAAGGTAATGAGGTGTTTAATGAAGCTTAATGTGTATGAAGCCCATGGACATAACCCTTATTTTGTTTTAATTGCTAGTGTGTCTGTCCTCGCTTTCATCAAAAGAGTGTGGTGATATCCAAGAGTGGCATTTCGATGCCTGAAATGCTCCTCATATAAATAGAACAAGCAGATCAGCATGACTGAGTGATAAAATTACCTTCTGGTCTTCAGAAACTTCAGCATGCAACTGTGTGCTAGGGACCTCAGTGTGCCCCTCTTCACAGCACAAACAGATACGTTTGGAAATGGATTTGGAGGAGACATACAAAGAGGGAGAGAATACAGAGGGGAAAATTACTCGAGCTGCAGCCGCAAAGTTGGTGAAAAAAGCTTTTCTTGAAGCCCTGAAGTCCAATGACTTTGAAACACTGGAAGAGCTCTTGAGCCAAAAGAAAATAGATGTGGACACAGTGTTTGAAGTTGAAGATGAAAACCTGATTCTGGCATCCTACAAACAAGGTAAATGTGGCAGCATTCACCAGACAGGACGTAGAGGGGTTTGAGTGTTTTCAAGGAACTGTGGCCTTTTATCTCTTCTGAAGCTGCAGCACAGGCCGATCCACAGGCAATACCGTCTCAGTAGGTTCGTATGGTCGGGGCCACTGCAGTAGGGGCGCTTATCAGCTGTATGGGCGTATAGGGAAGGGCAGGCCAGAGCCCAGCCTGAGCCTCCGTGCTGCAGCTGCAGGGAAGCCCAGAAAGAGGAGTCCTTTGCCATTTCCTCGCAGAGAACTTGGGTGCAAAGCCCAGAATAGACTCATACAGGCTAAATGTGGTATATACATTTCTTGCATGAACCTATTCACATATACAGACTATTTAGAAACATAAAATATCCCGTCTTCCATTTTTAGTGGAAGTAAAATGGATTCTCCAGCTCAGGGGAACTAAGGAAATCCTGTGGACCTTGGATGTTGCTGGATAGGAGAAGATTTATTTTTCCAAATGACAGAAAGTGAGGATGTGCTAGTTTATCAAAACAGAAAAATAATCTGGAAAAACACAGCTAGAACAATCAACACAACATCTATTTTGGAGTGTGGAAAATCCAAACCAGTTCCCAGCCAGACACTGAAAGAGTTTCCAAAACCTTAAAACTTAAAGCAATAAACCAAGTTTGCTCTTTGCTGAAATCAACATACTTCATGACCTACTTGCTAACAGACTCTTCGTGTGGATTTAGAAAACAGTAATGATCAGTCTCTGCCAAAAGTTAATCATATGTGGAGACAAACACCTCCAGTAGCAGCAGCACAGCGAATGCACTTTCTCTTCTGTGGCAAAAAGAAGGGGCTATCTCACCTCTTCTCTTTTTCTGTGTTTACCCCTTATTAAATAATTGCTTTCTGCTCTTTTGATTTCTTCAGGGCAAGGATGATGCAGTCACAAGGTACTTCCCTTAGGGACAGTGTATGAACTAAGCCACACAGTGCTGAATTTATCTTAAAATACATCTTTTTCTGTCCTCAGCAGACTAAAATGCAATCTGGTTGTCGTTTGAGACTACAGGATTAATGCATAGATTTTTAATCATAGATCATTTGACTGCAATCATTAACTAGTCTCTTTTGAAGAACTCTCTTTGTTTTCCAAGAAGTAGAGAGAGAGGAAAATGCACCCTTATGGCCTAAACCACACAATTGTATTCACTTTGTCTGAAAGGCAGGAAGCACTTCTATCAACTCTTGTGTAAATTTTACTTTTGTTCTAAATGCTATATAACTGTGATATGAAAGGGGGATTTCCTCAAGGATGAAGAGAGGAGAAAAATTCACCACCCCATCATTCTGACAGTCTGAACTTTGCCATAGCCCTTAGTGATGAAGTGGAAAAGAAATGTCATGGGTGAGAGAGTGACTTTTATTCCTCTCTCCCAAAGAGGCTGAGTTCTCAAAGACGCTGATCTTGCTTGCACCATGGCTTTTTTATGTTACTAACCAGAGAAACAGGTAAGCTAAATGAGGTCTCCCATGGAGCCCACATCTGCTTCCTGCTCAATGTCTGTCCCTGTCCCTCTGAGCTCAGAGATGTCTGCAGGTTTGGGCAGAGGACATGGGAGACGCTCCCTGGGGATATCTGAGCACAACTCACCTGCAAGCAGCATAGGTGACAGAAATAAATGGTGGACTCAGGCAGGAAAATTGTGGCTATAAAAAAAAGTGATAACTTGGCTTTTAAATATCACTTTCCTACTGTTAACATATAATTTCTGGCTTATATCTGGCCATAAATGGGAGACTCAGCCCTATGTGGGGTAAGCTGACAGTGCATCACAGCTCACTGGTAACAAGGGGGAACACCGCACACAGAGCTGGATAGGGAGGGGATTTAAGAAGCTTGCTCTGCTCTGTGCGGAGACTTTGAGATACAGCCCACCTTCTCTGTGCCTGGTTTGAGGGTATATGATGAGAAGGTTGCCCTAACAGAGTTGCCAGTGTAACCAGCACAGTCAGCAGGTTGAGTGTCCTCAGAGGAGGCTGTCACCCTGCTCGGGCACTCCGGGGCCTCAGGGCTGCTGCTCTTGCCATTTACAGTGTGGGTTCCTCAAGGACTGGGTTTGGCAGTCCCAAAAATTTGGTCCTAGAGTAGATGACATGGTCTGCAGTTTCTTGCCCCTGTCTGAAAATATGCTTGCAATTTATCTAGGAGGGAAGAAAAATTTTAATCCATTTCTCCCTGCCACCAGCACTTTGTTTCCTTCTTTCTGGTACCCCATGAATACCATAAAAACTGTATATATATGACATTAGCATTGAAAAACTGCATAAAACCAGAGACTAAAAAGGGAAGGTTTGAATTAATTTGACCTCACTATACATCTTTAGTATTTTTTCTGTGTTTTTTACATGATAACAGATTTCAACCAGGCAGTTGTCCAAGAAATAGATAAATCAAACCCAGAGAATTTTATAGTCACATTCTAGTTAAGATGCAGGTGCTGTATCTAAAAAACCAAAAAATTTAGACTTCTCTTGCCCTTCTGCACATTATTATGATGCTTTACCTTTTTTGAACAAGTGATTATAGCAATCACTTCTGAGACTGTATCTGTGTAGTCATTAAGATTGCAGTCCTATTTTGCGAACAAGTATTTATGTGTTATTTGGTCTTACACCTGTTTGTAAATTTAAAAAAAGAAAAAAAATCATTGTGACATTTTCTGAGAAAAATCCAAACCTTTTGCAGCCAAATTTCATGCTAAAGTGTCACTGCTTCTATTTGGCTCTTCAGCCTAATTTACATCAGCATCCAATCTCCTCACTCCATGCTCCTCAGGGCAGTAGTTGGCAGGAGGACCCTGACACAGCTGCACCCATGTTGCGAGGGGTCATCTATGTGTAATGCATCCCTAGAGGTCTGAATCCTGCTCCCAACATGCAAGATCCTGCCATCTCCCACACAGAAACAGTAGGATGAGCTGTCTGTTGAGTCACTGTCCTAAGTAAATGCTGCCATCTTATTCCAATGCCACCTTTGTTCAGCTATTGGCAGGCTGGAGATCCCACTTCCCCCATATTTTTTAGCTGGTGGCATTTCAAACTGTCTAAGCTTTTTTTTTTGTTGTTTAATCTATACAAGTCACAAAAAAGTCTAATATCTTCTTTCAGAGTAGGTCTACATGGGAATTATCTCTCCAAAAGGCAGGCTATTCAGCACGCATGGTGACAGTGCTTAATGAAAATGAAGTTACGCTTGAGAGAACTTTGTGTGCACTATGCTGGTGAAATTACAGTAAATTACATTAAAACTCCAACCCTTTCTTCCCCTTCAATTATTCCCAGTAGGTGGATAGTCCAAAGAAAAGTCTTTGCCAAGGCTGGTAACACATTCTCACTTTGTACAGGGTACTGGCTGCCCAGCTACAAATTAAAAATTTCCTGGGCAACTGGACTTCATCTAGCTGTCATGTATGGACATCTAGAGAGTCTTTCGGTCCTCCTCCATCACAAAGCTACAATCAACTGCCGGCCCAATGGAAAAGCTGCAATCCACATAGCCTGTGAAATGGCGAATGTTGAGTGTCTCAAGATCCTTTGCAACCATGGAGCTAAGCTGAACTGCTTTTCAATGAGCGGGCAGGCGCCCTTGCACTTCTGTACAACACGAACCTCCATGCCTTGTGCCCAGCAGCTGCTTTGGAGAGGTAAGGTAAAGCTCTGGAGCATCACTCATGGCATGGACACATGGTGGGCATGGTCTGGGCTTTCTCTTAGGAGGCAATTTCTCAAAGTAGATGTGTATTTATCCTTTCCATCCACAGGTGACTCATGTCTTCATCTCAGACTCTTTTTCCTCCTCTTTTTGATCAGAGGAAGTTTCTCCCATTCTGTTTCCTCACCTCATCTATCTTTCCCTTTCCCTCGCCACTGGTCCTTACTCCAGGATTGTTTCCCATTTCGGTGCCTCCAGCTCGCTGCCCAATCAGTCCATCAGCAGAAGAGCTCCTCTGAATCAGGGAGTTTCTATTTCTCTAGGGTTTTTTCCCTGTCTTTTTCATCTAGGTTTACTATTAAGCTATTTTCGCATGAAAGGGCACCCCTCGTTTTTTTTCTTATTCAAATTTTCTGGACAGCAGTAAAATTTTTCCAACCATTCATTTTTTGAGATTTGGCCTTGAAAAACTGGATGCAGTTTTTCGTACCATCTTTTCATTTGTCATGGATGCAGCCAAACTCGTGCGTCTCTGCAGGGCCTGGAGGAAAAAAAGGCTATTATATAAGATTTTTGCTTTCCCAAAGTAAGGTACATTGTGCTGCTGGTCATCTGTAACAAATGAAGCTATAAGATGTAATTCTTCCAAAAATATATTTGTCACACACTATTTCCTGAACATAAGGGTACTGACACAGGACACAGTAAAAAAACCCCACAGTTCAAGTCTTTAGTAACAGAGAGACTCCCCTGCTTATCACACTGTGCCATGGCAATACAAATGATTTTGGGTTGGTTTTGTTACATGTCTTGTTATTGAAAGCTTTTCCTGAGATGCAAAGCCCAAGTGCAAAGTTCATTCTTTGTGGGCAAGACAATCTGCAGTCATAAATGAATAACAACATTGCTTTTCTTCTGCTAGAAAGATACATATTATTTTGTTTGGAAAAGGAAAGGAAAGAAAGGAAAATAAATGCTGCCAGTTGTATCCTGCCCAAAGCAAACAGTCCTGACAGCAGGAGTTGAATCTGCTAGCACAGAAAAGCTTAAAAGTCAAATGTACTCTTATGAAACGCAGCACAGGATGAATGCAAGTGAAAGGGTGTATTCTGCAGATTTTCTCCACCCACCCATCAACAACAACATAACAGCACTTTAAAAGCCACCCTTCCTTCCAAAGCACTCTTTAAACTCTGATCTCCATATGAGCTGAATGCTGAGACTCCAAATAGGATGGGAAAGGTCTGGAGCAAACCGTGTCGGGTGTGCACATTCACAGAGCAGCACCCCCCAAGAGCTGAAGCCAGGGTGTCAGTTAATGTCCCTGCACCAGAGTTTCCAAGATGCATCTTCCACCTGCCATCTCCGCTCAGCGCTGTCCCTTGGGATCCATCCAGGTCATTGCACTTTGTTCCCCCGTGGCTGGGGCGACAGCGCAAGCAGCGCTGATCCCACGTTTGGTTACCACCTCCGAACTCGGATTGCCGGCGCTGTCTCAGGGACATCGAACACGACTAACACTCAACACGGCTTAACAGCATTAGCACTCGGGCTTTCCAGCCCAGAGGCAGCGTCTGAGCGCTCTCCCTCCCTCGCGGTCGCTGCCCGGCTCCCGTGCGGGCCCGGCTCGCAGCTCGGCAGATGGTGCTGTTGCCTCAGCTGCGGCCGCCGCTCCGCGCGAACGCACCCGCTCCCCAGCACTTTGGAAACAGGATCCGGACCCCCAGCCGGGGACCCTGGCAATCGGTTCTTTAATATCATCCGCGGATCTGTTATAAAATGTTCTTTCATCCAGGCTCGCGTTAACGAGGTGCTGCAGGGAGTGTTCTCAGGGTACAGAGCAGAGCAGAGCTGCTCTCCGGAGAAGGAGTAACGCTCTCCTTTATCCACCAGCCCTTAATTTATAGGAAAAAGCATTTTACACAGAAATTTGCGCTTGCGTGCTGCTCTGAAACAGAATGTTCAGATATGGTCTTCCAGCTTGGGGCCAGCATATTACATTTGAAGCTGGATCCAAGAATCTTAAGTTCCTAAGAGTTTCCCTGGAGACTTCAGTAACACAGGGCCCATGCTACTTGCATTTACACGTGTCTTTCACGCCAGTTGCCTGTCCTGACCTTTTCCTTGGGAAGAAGGGCCCAAACACAGAGATGGCCAAACAAGTGTTTCATTGCCTTCATTTTCTCCCATCATCTTTCTTTGGCAGGAGCAAATGTGAACATAAGAACAAACAACAAAGATGAGGAGACTCCTCTGCATGTCGTTGCACGTTTGGGTGTCCCAGAGCTCGTGGCCTTTTATGTGGAACAGGGAGCACAGGTAGATGCTCTCAATGCCTACATGGAGACTCCCCTGGCCTGTGCAGCCTATTGGGCCCTTCACTATAAGGATCAGATATACAGCCAGGATCACCACCTCATCTGTCGGATGCTCCTGGACTATAAAGCTGAAGTGAATGCTCGTGATGAGGATTTCAAATCACCACTCCACAAAGCTGCCTGGAACTGTGATCATGTCCTGCTGCATATGCTGCTGGAGGCAGGAGCAGAAGCAAACATCATGGATGTCAATGGCTGTGCACCCCTACAGTATATAATAAAAGTGACATCTGTGCGGCCAGCTGCTCAGCCAGACATCTGCTACCAGCTGCTACTGAATCATGGAGCAGCTAGGATATACCCTCTGCAATTCCACAAGGTTAAGGATGTCTTCGTACAGTAGGGATATGGAGAGGGGTGGTATCTTGAACAGGAATGAGATGAGAGATCCAAACTTCTGGATTTAGTGGTATCTGGATTTGCTGGAGCCCTGTCAGTGTGGGCCCAGAATGCCCAAAACATTGTGAGATGACCTACTGTAAGAGTGGTATCATTTAACTGAAGTGAAATTACAGTTGCCCATACCAGAAACCAGACACAGATCTAATTTTTGCTCTTAACCAATCTGAAATGCCAAACTCTAAATGCTGGTTGAAGCCTAATTTTTCAGAGCAAATTCACTTCCTTATTTCAAAGAACCCATATCCCTTTGTCAAACCTGGCTTCATATTGGTTTAACTGAGTTACATGAGACCATTTCATGGTCTACACCAAAGATTAGAGATGAGACCACTTGATTCAGTTTGTCACATCTGACCTTTAAAAATCTATTCAAATCTATTCAAATCTATTCAAAATTAAATGCATCTCAATAAAGCTTTGGATTATTCCCAGGAAATGTGAGAATTCAGGGGAAGTGCTGTGCCTGGTCTTATAGCTGATGACCAAGCAAAAAAAAAAGAAAAGAAGAAAAAGTATTGCAGGATCCCTCCCGAAAAATTTTTGAACACCTGCAAAGCCCAAGATGCTGACAGAAGTACCTGAGAGTCTTATTATATCAGACAACTAAGTAAGCTGGCTGAAGTCAGGACTTATTCTCTCTCATCCAGTGCCCTAAGCAACAGCTGGCAGTTCCCCCACTGCATATGTAAAGTTTTAACAAGCCAAGCAACCAGAAGCCTTTGAATAAAATACTAAAATGTTAATTGTGCCCTCTTGAGCCCAGGATGAGCAGGCTCTGTCTACAGCAGAACAATGCTTAGTCTCCTAGAGGGTATTTGAGAGCAAGGTCTGAAGTCTCCTCTTCCTGCCTCCTATTGCATGAAGTGGGTCTCTCTTCCAAACCATCATTTGCCCATCTGTAAAAATTTAGGATGATATTGAACCCAGAGGGATGTTCTTCAGTTTTGTTTGTGAAACCTGGTGACTGAGTGGGACAAAATTGGGTGAATGCACACCTGACCCCCGCATATGAGTGACAATAGACTGGGTTTTGTTCCTGTTGAGCTAAAGTTACTGAGCAGAACGGTTGTGTCAGGGGCCCTGTGTGGCTTGAAAGCCTTACTTCTGAACTGTCTCGTCTCCTGGTCATATTTAAAATTTTTCTTTAACAATGCATTTTTGACTGATATGATGGGATTTTTTTCTGTTCCTGAGCTGCATGAGCTGAAGCAGGAATTTTTGTGCATGGCTTTGCCTGGTGTTGAGTCACTCAACCCAGCTATGAACAAGCTGTCTCTAGATTTGTGTGAGAAAGCCCACCCCATCTAGAGATCTAAGCCAGCACTTCTGTATGCTGTTAAACTGGGGATGAACCTGGGGTTTCTTGCTGTGCTTGCACAGAGTAGTATGGAGGGGCCTTGTGTCTGTTGCATCTCCAACCTTATCCTCTCGTAATTGTTTGGCTGTGTCTGTCTCAGTTTGCTGTTGTGCAGTGCCAAGCATGCAGGCTAGCCCCAGCTTCCTGGTGGTACTCACGGTTTCCATGCATCCTGCCTGCAGGTGCTACAAGCCTGTCATTCCCACCCCAGAGCTGTGGAGGTAGTCGTCAACTCCTATGAACACATCAAATCGACATCTAAGTGGAAAGCAGCCATACCTGAAGATGTCTTGGAGGTAAGCTCTCAGTAAGTTACAACTGAGTAAAATCCAGGCTTATTATTTGCATAGCCCATACCCAACCATAAGAAAGAAAGAAGACTTTTGAAAGAGAAGAACATCTCAGAGGATGGGGACTTCTCCACTTAATATCTCTCATTTGACAAAAGCATATCACTCACTGAAAAAAGATGTATTTTTGTGATATTTTAATTGCAATGTTATCCTTTGGAGCACCCCCTGTCAGCGGTACAGCAAGAGCTCGGCCATCCCTGTACTCAGCCAGTAGAAAGATTCTGGCTGTGATTGGTGTTTCTTCAGATCTATCACTATGTATATTTATATATTTTTAAAGTCAGCAAATATTTTTAAAGTGCCATATTACATGGGTATGACTATGTACCTCTAGGTTCTGTTGCATGGGTCAGATTTCTGTGAACAGGATGAGTTAGCTGCAAATGCAAGGGAGAACTTAAATGAAAAGTAAGAGATTAAAGAGGAAAATATGTTGGCAAAGGGCAAAACTGTGGGACAAACTACATACTTTGTCATAATTATCCCTTTAATTCAAAAATTCTTAGTCCAAATATTCCCATTTCCCTAAAACACGCTTGTGGGGTTTTTTTACAGCGGCACCAGGATTTTTATGACTCTTTGTTCACTGTGTGCAGCAATTCACCACGGTCACTGATGCACTTATGCAGATGTGCTGTTCGGGCAATATTGTCAGAAAGGTGCCATCGAGGAGTCCCCTTGCTCTCCATCCCTCTGTCCATGAAGAAGTACTTGCTGCTGGAACCAGAAGGAATCATCTACTGAGCCACCACAGAGCAGGCACTGGCATCTCCCTTCCCGGATCCATACGCCTCTGCGGGGTGCCAGAGATCCAGGCACAATCCAGACACAGCCCTGTGCATGTGCCCATTTGCTGGCCAGCCTGCACGCTGGGCTGGCATTTACTGGCTCTCCTCAGAGCTGCTCTCTTTCCCTGCACTGAGAAATCACAGCTGCAGGTTGCAGTTTGCACTGGGGAGGCAGTGCTGGAAAAGCCCCTGCTCCAAACACACCCAGGGCCCACACTGCTTTGTTCAGCTTAGCTTAAACAATGCTGCTGCTTCCTTCAGTACTTATGCCACTGCCTGCTAGATAGCATTAGACTAAATCTGAGCAACCTTTGATATTGTTTCACTATTATTTTCTTCAGCTGTCATTTTGGGAGTAAAAGAAAGGATACCATCAAAAAATAAGTCACAGAAATGCTTTCCCAGAAAGAAATAGGCAAGCTGCTTTGAATTGTGACCACAGACAGGCCTTCAGTAGTTTCTGTGTTTTCCTGTGCACTGACCCTCAATTCAATGTTAGTTCACTCTTCACTACCTGTCTGTATCTTATAAAGCTTTGTCATAATTATCCTTTTTAATTGTAAGGATGTTTTTTCCTTTATCAACTACAGGATGTAAAGACAATAGAAACATGCAGCATAAATTTTTGTATGTTGATATTTAAGCCTGGATATTCAAGACAGCACATGCTGTCTCTTTTTCCTCTCTCACTGTGACGAATGTTAAATTAATATCCCAGTGTCAAGAAAGGCAGGTATAAAACACTTGCCTCCGAAACCTGCACAGCTGTACTTATACCCATCTCTGTATCTCTCAGAATGATGTTGGATGTGATCTGGGAAGCATATGACCCTTCTCTTCATTGACTAGAAAATGAACCTAGCCTGCTAGCGTGGACTACACACCTCACTTTTGGCAGCTAAGTGCAGGTGAGAAGAATCCCACATTAGCCAAGAGGTGTGTCCAAATGAAGATGTGTTGGCTGTGCTGTTACAGGCCTGCCAGTCCCCCGATCTGCAATTCCTGTGCTTTTGGACCTGCCAGCACTGGTTTCCTTTTCTTCTGACTGAGCTACTTTCTCCAGTCCAGGTGGATAAAATGCAGGGCAGTGGCAGTTCACACAGCAAGTATCCCACAGCAAGCACAAGTGTGTGATCTGACCTACAGGTAAACCCTAACTTTCTTCCCTTTTTAAGTTTGATACAACCCATCTGGGCTGTTCCACTTTTTTTAGATCCTGACAATTCTGGGCTCTGTGACAAGAGAGGTAAGCCAGGCCCACCACTGGGAGCCAGTAACTCCTGACTTCTCATTGCATCTCTGACTGTGAAGCTGTCAGTCCTTATTGTTATTGTTATCTCTTTGCAAGACAGCCCACAGCACGCTAGGCTCTTCCCAGAGAAACAGGAGCAGCCAAGCTGTTCAAGTGTCTCTGTGTCTCACAAAGTGGCAACAACAGCATTTGAAGAAATGTGCAGATTGTTTAGTGTTACAAATCACTTCCCTTTCCTTTCATCTCAGTTTTCATTAAGTCAAGCTTGTACGCTGTGTACGAGAATCCAGATCATGGGTCTGTTTATGTTTAGCCAGACAGCAATGAAGATTGCTATTTAGCAGTTTCCCATTCCAGTAAGGAATTTCAAAGCGAACACAGACCATGAGTCAATGCTTTCTTAAGCGAATAAAGTTGTAATATAGGTCCCTGTACTTCACTAAGCCCATGAGAGATTTCCATACAGCTGCAGAGATGTCTCTATCAGAGATACTGCAGTAGTCTACTGGGGAGAACAATCAGCACCTGAGACATGTTTTTTATAGAAAAATCTGGCTGAGGTACCTCCAGGCCAATGGGATCTGCTGGATTCTTCACTGCAGAAAAAGAGTGAATTTGGAAGGATGAAAAAGCATAGGTTATCTAAACCCACTGCTTTTCTAGATGATGCATCTCTGCAAGGCATGACGAAAAGGATTTACCAACTGGTCAAGGCAAGAAATGTTTGTTGCTTTCTGAACAGTCTGACAATGGGGCAAGCTGGGCAGTCCAGAAGAGACAGATGGAGGTAGCTGATTTTATTGGAAACACATCCCCACACTGGCTGCTTCTGAAAGTGAAATTCTGCATCTGGAAAAGGGAGGTTTGAGGCAGAACAATAGCAGCGTTTTCTGACCTGTCGTAGCCAGGACTCTCTTGCTGAGAGAGAAGAATAAAGGCTGTCACCAGTGTTCCTAAATTCCCTCTGATCCTCCCCCTCTGCAGCGAACACACTTAATTTTCATTCTGTGGGCACCCAGGCTCACTTCCAAGCTTTGTACCAAGCAGGTGCCAGATTATAGCCATTGTGGCATCTGACAGGGAGCACAGTGGGATCAGGCTGATTATAGTCATAGGAATTTGCAAGCTGTTAAAAACACTAGAGAACATCACTATCACAGAAGAAAAGACCAGATTGATGCACTTTAATTGCTTCTGTTGTTGAAGTTAGAAAGACCAAGAGTAAGCAAACCTTAGTATTTGTTCCTTTTTAGCACTTTTTTCCTCTCTTACTGTACTCTATTCCCACACACTGGATGGAGTTGCTCATGTGACGTGTGGGAGTACCTGATAATAAGATCAGCATTTATTAAATTCATGGGGTGCACAAAGGAGGGGCAGAGGAAGGATCTCTTCTCTGTGGTGACCAGTGACAGGACCCGAGGGAATGGCCTGAAGTGTCAGGGTGGTTTATGCTGGATATTAGAAAAATGTTCTTTGCCCAAAGGTGGTTGGGCACTGCAACAGGCTCCGCAAGGAACTGGTCACAGCACCAGCCTGGCAGAGTTCAAGAAACATTTGGACAATGCTCTCAGGCTCATGGTGTGATTCTTGGAAATGGTCCTGTGAAGGGCCAGGAGTTGGAGTCAACAATCATTGTAGGTCCCTTCCAACTCAGAATATTCTGTGATTCTGAGAGATGTCTTGGAATTTCATACTGTCATATAATTCCTGATCATGCTTTTGTATTTTCAAAGCCACATCAGATTGGATGACTCTACCTGGAAGAGAGATCTCTATACCACAAGTTTGAGCAGAGTCATGACCTAAAATGACAGAAAATTGTTTTCAGGGTTGTTTGGTGTCCTCTGTGAAATAAATTGCTTTTTGCCTTTTGACTTCTTAGTAGAGATGTAGACATGTTTGAAACATTTCCACTGCATTCCATGGCCTATTAGAATATTTAAAGCACAAAGATGGGCACAAAGAATGAACAATCCTTTCCCATTCCTATTGGTGCCCCTTTCTCAGAGCTCACTTAATGACTTCTCAATGGATAACAGTGAGATTCTAGGTTTTGGTCCTCATAATTTTTAGCAGTTGTATATAAAGAGATGTTCTTAAGCCATATGCATTGTCGACAAAAGAAATTACCCATTCTATGACCATAGGAACACTCTGCATTTATTTGGGGACGACTGCTGCTGTTCATAGAAATATGGGCATACTCTTTGTAAAGTACACTTGCAATAATTTTAAACTTAGCCCCTGATGTCTGATTGGGTCCACCTTGACTCAAAACTACAATAATTTATCCATGGAGAGTCTGTAGGTGAAACTGAAGTCTAACAGTGTTCAGGACTGTCTTTCTCTGCAAAAGCTTTAAAAGTCTATTCATAATTGGTCAGCTTTTACTAGATACTAGATACTAGGACAAGGAGTCGAAAAGAGCCTGGATGGTTTATCTTCCAGCATTGCTGCCTCTCCTGATGGCATAATGCCAAGAAGAGAAGACAGAGATTTTGAAGCATCAACTTAGGTCACTGAAAGTGGAAGCAGTAAATGTTGACCATTTCCTGCTCAGCCTCCATCTAGCATTTTTAAACTTTCACAATTTTTCCTTGAGAAAGGCTACTTTCCCAGTGCTGCTGGTGGCAGGAGGGGAAGGATGCATTCTTAGCTGCCTCCTACTTGATGCACTGATATCAAGAGCAGGAGGGTTGCACAAGGCTGAGAGATATGCTAAGTAAGGTCTTCTCTCCACAAAGGGGGCTTTGATTAAGTAAAGACAATTGTCTGCACACAAACTGGTCCTAGAATGTGCCATGCGTTTTGTAATGTGCTCATTTCTGGTACTTTAAGATCATACTCTACAGTGCCACCCATGTCTACTCCAAAAACAAGCTCCCTGATGAGAGCCTATTGCTTGGCTGAATGGCAAGCAATTGGCTCAAGACCTTTAGCACAAGGGGATGCTGTTTCCACCAGAATACAGGGCTTTGGTGCCCCTGGCACAGGCAGCCAGGACTCCATGTCTTTCTGCCCTCAGCATTTCAAAAGCTGGCAGAGGAAGCGGAGGGGTTGTCTGTGCCCCTTTCCAAGCTGTCATATGGTATTGTCTCTAGGGCTGTGTGAAGGATGACAAGGTTGTCTGCATCATCTTGTAAGGTTTTCGACCAAACCTCATGACTACATGAAAGCAGAATGGTGTTGAAATGCCCATTCTGGTTCTGCAGCTCTGTGTGGGTCTGTGTACACACTGGCAAGTTTGTGCATCAGCACACCTGTGCATGTGTGAGGAGACCTGCACAGGGATCCCATTCAGAATCTTTGACCGGGTTTCAGCTGGCGTTTTCAACCCAAATCAGGGTCTCAGAGATGAAATCAGTAAGTTCCCATAAGTGTTTCAGTATTGATGACATTTAATTCATTCAAAATCACTCATCATCTTTAAAAGAAATATTTCTCATCTTTCTATGGGGCAGTATCTTACAGCCAATATACCAGTTTTGACAGAATCAAGTTAACTGCTGTGATCATGAATTTATAGAAATCTCCTAGGCTGGGCAAGACTGACTATTTTTGTAAAATATCAGGAATATAAATATTAGGTGGCAGGGGAAAAGGTCTGGTCTGCCATGAAAGGTGGCAGCTTTACTTTTAGCTGCAAGCACTGCTGGATCAATTAAAATGATCACAGAGGCTCAGCTCATTCATATTTAAGGAACATCCTTTGAAAATGCACTAATGCTTCTGGCAGCAGATTTTGCTCACGGGATAAATACCTTTAAATTAAATATACAAGAGTTCAGTCTTTGAGATTGAAGGGAAGATTGAAACAGTCTGGGGTGGTCTATGCTATTATATACCTTTATTAAACTCTCAGAGGACAGAGAGGGATGCCAGGTTTTCAGTGCCGGAAGGTTTGCAGGGCTCTTGAAAGGCTGCTGTTGTTTTTCTGAAACACTTCAAGATACTCATGGGTCAGATACAACAGTATTTCCATTTACTTTCAGGATATGTCAGTAGAATTTCCCTGTAATCCCTATGGTTTGCTCTTCTACTAAATGACAGTGCAGAACACACTATTAGCAGAGATGCCAAAGCCTAGCTAGTGTCTGACATCTTAACCTCCCCAAGAGTTATAGTAAAGCAGTGGAAAGATGTACCACAGTCTCTCTTTGTAGAAAGGCAGAGACCTCTGGCCCAGCAGACGAGTGGCTCAGCAAAGATTGCTGTATGCACCGTCAGACGAAATCAGTTGGCTGCTCAGAAATTCGTTTCTGACTCTTTCTCCAAATACATCTTAAGCTTCATAGGACACAAAGTGTAGAAGTGACAATGGATATCATGCATTCCAATGGCCTGATTGATTTTAATACACAGTTAACTTTTTTTAGTATGTAGCAGCTGTATGTTGCCCTTCAGCTTGCAGAGGCACCCTATGGAGTGCTGCTAAATTACAATTAAGGCATTTAAAATGACAGCGGGCACCTGATGATTTTTATACCACCGACGAAGCATTCAGTTCTGTTCTTTCAAGCTGGGGCTGACTAGGGATGCTGGTATCAGCCTTCTGCCTAGTGCTCAAGTTGCACCACGCTTAAGCTTTGTAACAGTGCAATTGATGTGGCTGCTCAGGCTGCTGGTACTGCCATCAGTCCTGAATTATTTTATGTCAATAGTAACTGTCAGTGGGGAGTTGCACCGCCTCAGTACAGCCATAAGCTTGCTGGCTGTTTGTAGGAAGGAAGGGAGTTGAATCCAGACAGCTCTGGTCAAGGACAAGGATCTTTACCTATTCCTGGTAACCCTACAAAAATCACTAGTTGGTTAAGAAGTGAGGATAAATAACTGCTAAGGTCTGAGGAAGAAACTGCAGGAACAAAAGAGCAGGAATACTTACAGAAAGTCTACATTTTAACGTGCTATAAAAGAGGGGACAGAATTATGTGCCTTATAAATATATGGCCATTGGTTCATACAGTATGAAAACACAGGCATTACTGAAGGGCAGGGCAGTGCCTGAGCTGGCGACAAGCACACAGCATGCTGGAAAGCGCAGGCAAAGTGACATCACTGCAGTCAGGGCAAAGCCATTTCATGGCAAAAAGTAATGTAGGTATTTTAACATTCAGGCAGAGCAAACCTGGCCCAAAAACCCAGTGGCAACAAAGCCCACTGAATTACACCTACCTCCCAAAGGCTGAGCCAGCCCTCAGGTGAGTCTATCCTGCTGTTTCCAAGTTCCCTGCTGGGGAAAGCACGGCTGTCCTGAACTCAAGGGCACGCTGTCAGCCTGTATCCATAGTGAGCACACCTCGTGGTGGCAGCAGCTCTGAAGTATACCTTGCTGGAAATTTGGACTTCAGTTTGTCATATGGGTCCATTTCTTCCACAGCCCTGTCCTTCCCTTCATGATAAATCCACAGAATTTCACTGATTTCTTTCTTTCTCTTTCCCTTCCCCTTCCTGGCTATGTAGCCTCTGGCACATGACATAGAGCCTGACCTCTACTGCAGCTCTTTCACTACACCCTTTGCCAGCAAGGGCAGCACAGCCACTACCCCTCTACACCCCTGTGGTTCTGCAGGTCTGTGCCATCCTCCACCGCATTTGGATTTCCTAACCCACAGCAACTTACTCATTTACTCAGTCTGCTGGAACAAAATCTTCTCTCAAATGCTCCTCACTCCTGTGGTGGGTGGATGAAACCCAAACGCTGGATGGATTTTGTGGGGCAGGCAGTGGGCTTTGCCTTGCTGAGCACCAGCTGAGTTGAGCTGTGCTCACACATTTCACCTGCCAACATAGTGGGAGGTTTCTACCCTGTAATCGGAAACATGGCAGAGACTCCTTGTTCTGCCAGCTTTCCATTAAATCAAATTCTGCATCCTCCAGTGGTGTGGGAGGAAATACGAACCAGTGACCTTGGCTTCTAACGACACCAGGGTGCTCTAAAGATCTGAGGTCTATCAGCAAAGCCTCTGTTCACAAAGCCATTTATCTCTGGCAATTTCTTTTTGTGCTGCTGGAGCAGCGGTTGCATCCTTCCCCAGCCAAGACTGTTCAGCCTGGTGGATGGAAATGGGCAGATGTGGCAGGGAGCTGTGCCGGGGGAGAGCTAGGAGCTCAGTCTATCCACATGGTGCGGGGGGGAAGAACTGAGAGAGAAAGGAGAGAACTGGCATTAGAATTAGAACAGATATTGTAGATTTTCACATGGTGAATAATGAGTGTCTCAAGAAACCTGTGAGAGCTGCCATGTGCATTTGGAGGCGAAGTTCAACAGCAAATTAGAAAAATGAAAAAAGAAATTTAATGTTAAACAAGAGGATTAAACATTGTTTACTTAACAATGCGAATCCGCATTTTGAGGGCTGTGAACTATGACTTGTGGTACTTGAAGCTGACAGTGTTATTATGAACACAAGACTCCATTTGGTCACAATGTTCCTGTGTGGTCTATCCCCTCAGGCACACCCGAAGTCCTGTCCCTGGAAGCCAGGACTCATAAGCCACCAGCACGGGCTGCAGCCCCTCTGTGAAGAGCAGCTTTCCACTGCAGGGACTGCGAGTTCAAGGCAAACCCAAACATTTTCTCCTGCACTTCAGGGAACCGTAGCAATGGGCAAACAGACGCATATACAGCCCCATCCCGGGCAGACAGGTGGCATTAACAAGCCTGGGCGGAGGCACCCGAGAGGCTCTGGCACAGCTGTGGAGAGCTGGATGCCGGAAGTCTCCGTAACCCAACTCTCTCCTGCTTTTCTTTCCAGCTGCTTGAAACTCCGCCAGGTACTTGACATGCTGTGCTACAGCTGTCGTGGTCCCCTCTTGCAGGGCACCCCACATGGCACCTCCTGCTTTAGGGATGTACTTGAGTTACGTACTTGGTGTCCCTTTAAGCCTTTGACAGGGTGCATCCTGCCTGTAGAAGATCAAGGAGGAGGACTCCTTTTTCGGCTGACCAGGACACACTATCTGCTGTTGCCTGGCCGTGCTGTGAGTGTGAGAAGGTTTGATATCAAATGGCACTGAGTTCTGCCCGGTTGCTGGAACTCGCTCGAGCAGAGGGAGAGCTGCCCTTTCCAACACAGAGCAGGGAGAGGGGCAGAGAGGCAGCCCTGTCTGCCCTTCACTTTCAGGTGACCTGGGTGCATTGGTGAGATAGTGGGTAAGTGACTCTGGGCAGGCAGGAGCCAGCTGCAGGCAGCACCTGAAAGAGAATTAAATGTGGGCTTGGACTTTGATGCAGCTTGTTCCAGCAGCCTGGAAAGGGAGACAGAGAGCAATGGCATGACCAATCTGGGCAGTTCTTGCTGACTCGACATAAACATGTTTTGAAGCTTCCAGTGCAGCCAGCAGGGAACACACTGTCCCTGTGGGTTGCCTGCCTCTGGCTCAGGAGGCTGCCAGAACAGCGGCCACAGGCACCACTGCTTCCCATGGCCTCCAGCCCCAGCTGGAGCAGGCTGTGCTGTATAGGCAGCCAGGGTTTGTCTTCATAAGGAAAAAAAAACAGAAAATAAAAGGATGGAAAGCTGTAAGTAGAACAAAAGAGCCAGCAGCTAGCAGTAGACAGCAGCCATGCATTCCCTGAAGGGTATTTTTAAGGTTTATAATTGTTCACTTCTTATTTACAGTGCTGTTTTGTATCCTTTTATCTAGCTCTAGCTACCAGTCTGCCCTCTGCTTAAACCACACTATTCATGTCCAAGTGTCTGGAGCTCCACTAACTATAGGAGGCAAGCTTCACTTTTTTAGGCGCCTGGCCCCAAACAGCTGGAATAATCTTCCAGCTGTATTGAAGCAGGCCCTCACGTTGTTTGGGGTTTGGACACTCTTAATCCTTTTTTAAAAAAGCCTCAGCTGTGTGAAATGAGCACAAGCTGTGGCTAGTCACTGTCGTGTACTGATAAAGAGTTCTGTCCTTCTCTCTGCAGGCATGGGCAAAACTCCTTTATCTCAGTGGGGCTCTTGGTGGCTGGGGATGCAAGGACAAACTGCCCCCTTTGTGGAACAGGGACACACTCATGCCTCAGACACAATGGTGTCTCTGCACCCAGACTTCTGAAGCGTGGATCTGGGCTTTCGGTCTCACCTGGCTTGAACAGAAAGGCTGAGAGCTGACCTCCCTCTGCTCGGGGGTGTTTGGATCTCAAGCTTCTCCAGTATAAGGGCTGTACTGCATTAAGTAAGGAGGACGAGCTGAAGCAAGAGCTCTCAGCCAGTTCAGTGCATTTAAATTGGCCATATGTGCATACACACATTTCTGTTCAACATATCTTGAAGGTCTAAATGTCAGTCATATACTTCTCTTCCTCTCCTCGGTATGGCTATTGATTTCAAATTCCTCTCACACATCTTACAGAACTCATGACAGGTAACAGAGTGAGGCCAACCTCTTGTCTGGTCTTGCACTCTGAAGGACTTAAAAATTAGTTTGCTTGCTGTTTCCTAGAGACCTTTAGGGGGTGTATGTGTCTCTTCTACATATCAGCAGCTCAAACCATTTTGGCTTTGTTCACAGCTCACTGGTGTCAACAGAGAGCTTGTCACAGATTTCAGTGGACATGATGTGAAGTCTAAAGGTGAATTATTACTACTCTAATATCTATCATTTACATTGTTTAATATGTTGATCCCACACTATATTACATTCTTTTAACGATTGAAAAAGAGTCAGCATATGTTAGAAACATTACAGAAAAGAATAGGGAATTAGATCAGCAGTTCTCAGACATGCTTACAGACAACCCATTGACCCATCATCTATATTCTGTATTCCATACTCACACACTATTAAAATAAGAACAACTGAATAACTGCTTCTGAATCTATTATTAAAAGAATACCTCCAAGAGTGAAAGTTTACAATAATTTACACCAATATACTGTTATTCTTCCAGAAATTTTTACATTATTTAAAACCCCCAAACTTTCCAGTGTAAATATACTTTAAAGAAATGCTGGAAAACATTTATTTTACCCTTTCATTGTCAACAGCTGGAATCTTCTTCTGCTCTTATGAAAAGAAACCACCTTCTGCTGAACCAGCCCCTTGTTAAGGGTAGACCTTTTCATCCCAAAACTCTCATTTCCTAAGGCACTGGGTATGTTTATTCCTGGGAGGAATTGGGAAGATCCCCAGTTCTTCTCTGCTTTGTTTGAATACTATAGTTCAGATTTAAAGTCAAGACACATCCTCTCCCTTAAGATCAATACTCAGAGGTGAGAAATATCATTCTGCTGCAAAGGAAAAGGCAAGAACAATCTGTTGGAGAAGGATGGTAACATCTCTTTCAGGAAGCCCTGAGTACTATAATATAATTTCCAAGGTCTACCTGCATCAATTTATGGCACTCCAGTGAATAATTTTGCCATTGTTTCAGCTGTTCGTACATGGCTGTTACCATCCAAAAGACAGAAGCCTGGGAATATGCAGAGGGTGTTACAATTTTTTTTCCTCAAGTGAACTGACCATCCAGTGGCCTTGAAAAATCATCAAAAGCTTTTGGAAGTGTGACTTATGTCCAAAAGGCAGTTCCCATCCTCTGTTTACAGAAGATAGGCTCAGAGCATGCAGAGCCGGGCATCAGTAGCAGGGGTAGGAAGAACACAGGAACAAGAGGGCAAGGCCATGGAGGAGAAGAACATGAACGAATTTGTACCAGCAGAAGACTTCTGGGCATGTCCATTAATAACATGAATAATGAAAACTTCAGATGTCCCTGGCCAGAGCTTGAAAATGAAGCTTTCTTCATTGTGTACTTATGTAAAACCTGAGGCAAGGCTGACTAGAAGCAAGGGAAAGTTGTGAGATCAGAAGGTTTTATAACAGGCCCTAACTAAGCAGAAGCAAGTGCTTGTGTGTCAACACAAACATGGTTTTATGCCTGAGCAAACAGCTTCCTGTGCTCTGTGAGGCGATGGCACGTACCTGGTTACACCGAGAGTGGTCCAAACCATCTGATCCACCCCTGTGTGAAGGTTGAATTCCACCTGTAATACCCTTTGTAAGCAGGGGAGTGACTCTGGGTCACCAATAGTCTTTGCAATGCCTGTTACTAACTCTGCTGCATGCCACAGTGATTGGAGGAGACGACAAGTAGCCCTGGCAGGTATTCAAACCTGTTTCCCAGTTAATTTGTTAAAAATCAACCCAGAGTGTTGTGGGCAGTAAAGCTGCTACAAAGAGAAAATCACTCTAAGGAATAAACACTACAAAAAGGAGCTTTCAATGCATCTGATTTCTCGGTATGCCTCATGGCATCTAACAGTCAGCATCAGCTACAGTTAGCTCCTAAGTTTCTGTGAAAGGTCTGCTCAGCAATTGGTATTTGGTTGTCCCAGGAGCAGTCAGCATGGCTCAGGGCTGTCTGGCAGCACTGCTGCCTTGTGGGGTGCAGAGTGATGAGCCTCATGCAATCCTCCTGCAATCATGTGGCACTAGGACCAGTCCCAAACCCAGACAGATCAGCAATGTCAGTGATGACAAGCTGTGCAGAGGCAGCTTCAGGCTGACACAGTTTGTGCCAGCAGCCAGCTCATCTGCAATAATCCCATTGGCATTTACTGCAGAATAAATATTGTCTGGGATTTTCCATTATATATCCACCCTGGCCAGCAATGACACAGCAGCGGTATAATTTTGAGCTCTATATTTCCAGTTTCCCACAACCACGCAGAGCTAGTAAGAGGACTTGAGTCATTTACCTAAACATAAATATTCACTGATACTTCAGAAAGCCAGGAGTGTCCATACAAGGTACTTGCATGGGACTGGCAGGCGTGACGAAGGAGTCGTGGAAGACCTCTGTCTTCCAGAGTGACAGATGACAGACAGGAAGAGTACTCCAGCCTTCCTCATTTAGGACCGGGTGTCTATTTTTAGGTAACTGAACAAGCTGGGAGCCAGCTCACAGCTAAAGCCCTCTAAATACAGGTGCCTAGACATGCTCCCCTGTCTGGGATCCCATTACAATCAGTTGAACTCTGCCACTGGAGACAGGATCACTATTCAGGCACCAGAAGTAGGTGTCTGCTTTCTGGAGTCCTCTGGACACGCTGACACTGGTCATGAGAGGCAGCTGGGATATCCAACTCACACCGCAGCCCACACACACAGAGACATGTACCCAGTGTCATGATAAGGTGGTGTACTTGGTGTGCTGAATCCCATGCCAAGGCTCTGAGCTTTCAGGCCCAGTCCAGTGATGTGACAAAGTACAGAAAGCCCAACCTACAATAGCAATGAAAAAAAGTGTCTTTTTTTTTAAACTTGATTTTCTCATTTGAGCCTTGCAGACAGGGCTATATCACATTATTGTAACCTAAAGCATGCCTGTTCTAAACTAGAAAGTCTCTGTCACCTTCCAGGAGAATGTTCAGCAGCTCAAAATAGTGGGATTGGTGGTCACTCCTCTTGCTGTGTTTCCTGCATCACAGTTCTGCCTGGATTTTCAATTGAGCATGACTCCCAGGAAGGCAGAGTGAGACCCATTCCTCCAGGCTGTGCCCCTCTCACAGCAGGAAATCAGACAGATGCTTTCCTTTCTTTCCTCTTCCTGTTAGGAACTGCAAAGCAAGAGCAACACAGGGAAATTGTGCTAATTCTACATGGGCCAATTTTTTGCACTCTGCTGTGATTTTCTTTAATAGCTGCAGAAGGAATATTGAGGAAAGCTGATGAGGAGCAGCTCCTGATTACCACCCCCCCTCCATTTTTCTGTTTATATAAGAATCTTACATTATTAAGAGGCCTCAGGATGTTCTGAAGACCCAGGATTGTGTTCCAGCTACTTGCTTTGACACCCAACATTCAAGATTGCAGGGAAGAATTAAGACTGACCTTTCTTCCCTGTGAGGTGGGAGGAGAGAAGCAGGACTGACTGAAGCTGCCTACCAACACGTCCTTTCTCTTTGCTGACTGTGAGCAGTAGCAGCATCTAGCCAGGTACTGAGTCAGCCATTCTGTCTTGAATGTGTGTGACAGCACAGCTGTAAAAGCCAACTTAGGGCCTGTAATACAGGGTCAGGACACAGACATTTAAAATTATGTTGTCAGTTCTTGGGAAATACAAACCCAAAGATGTTAACCCAGAAGTGTGCCCCTTCTGCTTCACCTTCTCCAAAAATTAGCTGAGCTGAGGGATCATAAACTGCCATGTTCTACCTCCCATTTGCCGAAACTGCTAAAGAACTTAAAGGCAGAAAATTCTTCGGTGTTATACCTGATCCTCTCAAGTCATCATTTCTGCCATAAGGAGAAAAAAATCCAACTGTTTTTGCAGTCCAGTACTGTTTCTTATCAAAGATAGCAAAGCTTGTTTTGAGATAACTCTTTGGGAAGGACATTATTGCATGTTGAGGGCAAAGTCTGGTGGATTTAAAAACTTGGTTAAGTGATAGGGAAATGATGATAATGAACAACTGTGTATCAAGGCTCCAGGGAGATTAATCTGGATATGTGCCCAAGGCACCAGTAACACTAATCAGTAATCAGTGTACACTTTTTAGCTAATGATCTGGAAGAAAAAACACAGGGTGCTTTGGCGTGGTTTCTGTTGACATCAGGAACCTGGCTGTGTAAGGTCCTCATCAGGGGGCAAAGGGCAAAAGTGCAACACCTGCTTATCTCCGGTGAAACCAGAACACTCTTCAGCCGTGGGTAAACGTGATGTCAGTGCCCTGCTGACGTCCCAGCAGCAAGCCAGCCCCTCTAGACTGCAGGAGCTTGGCTGGGACTGATGGTCTGTGTGCAGCGTGCTGCAGAGAGACCTGGGTCTGCTAGGGCCATGTGCTCAACAGAGGGCTGCACAGACAGCAGCTTGGGTCCATCCTGCTGCATTTGGGCATCCCTGCTCCCAAGCCTGCCGTGGGCAAGGTATAGAATGCATGTATGTGTATTTCTGCTTCGGAAAACCTGACAGAAATTATGCAAGTCCTGTCTGTAGAGACTGCAGCACAGTAAAAAGGATGTGAAAACACAATGGGCGTTTTTGTTGTTGGTTTCCTTTTGTTTGCTGTAGTAGTTTATTGAAGTCCCTAGTGTACTTTAGTTCTGGGTTGTGTCTCCCAGCACACCTAGCATACTGGTGTATGTCAGACTGATACATTTCTGTAACTGCAAAATGCAAAACTGGGACGCCATGTGATCTGCTTCCTTGGCATTACAAGTAAAAACCCTTAAGAAGATGAAACCCACATTGTTAAGGAGGATAAACTCAGCACAGAAGGCTGTCACTTGTAGGCTTGCTGCCAGACACCTGGAGGCAGGCTGGTTTTCACCTCTCCTCTTTCAGGTAAAGTATCTACATATATTTTTACAGTTACTCTATCTTAAAATTAAGGGAGAAGCAGGATGGCCCCAGGCCAACACAAGTCTGCTAAAACACCAGTTGCACAGGACTGTTGGATCATGATACCATCTGATTGTTACCATTTTCTTACACACCAGCTATGAAAAGCCAGCTGTCCCATTGCTTCAGAGCTGAAAGCCATCCCTTCAGTCTGTGGAAAAACTTTTTGTTATATATAGACTCAATGATGGATGTCTTTTTTTCTTAGTCAATTTTCATATTCTTTAAAACTGAACAAAAGACAACTATTTTAGAGCGTAGAACACACACTGATGGAAGGTTCCCAATTTCCATCTCAAAATGAATACAGTCCTAATTAAAAAGAGTAAGGAGATAGGTAAGGTGATGCAGTGATTTTAGTTACTATGTAACCTCTCAACCAATGCAACATGAAGCATAAGCAGATCATTCTTCCCATGTTTCTCCCCACGCTGTACCTGACATTGTATGACTGTTGTTTTTCTCAACTCCATTTGGTAAGACATAAAATAAAAAGCCCTTGCTTGCACTAGACTTCTTAAAAAACAAAGATACAGACAACCATTTAAAAGATTTTATTATAAAACTATTTCAACATCTATATCCAAGTAAAAGACTTAGAACTACAGCTCTACTTTCAGAATAAAACGTCAGTGAGTGCTGGAAAAGGTGCTGTGTTAACTAGGTAGATAGCCATAACTTATAATACTACAGAGACTTCATGTGTGTTCCCTAAGTGCTACACAACCTCTGCCTGCATCATGCATGTTCCACAGCTTCGCTCTGCAAGCAGCATCACAAACATTTTTGCAGCACCCATGCGCCCCAGCTGCTTTGAAACAGAAATTACAGCTCTTAAGTGGAGCAGCTGCAGCTGTGTTACAAATGTATGATCAGATCATAACTCAGGTCCAAGCATTTCTGGGTGCAGACAGAAAGGTATAAATTGCGCTTACTCGACAACAATGACTGCCTAGGTATGTGTTTGTCACCTTGTATTCAATACAAAAATCAACAAATATTCAATTATTTTACGACAGTGAAAGCAGCTTTTTTACACCCGTATATTCTAGATAAAGGTATTTCCTCTTTATTAGCCATTTCATTCACTGAGCTGAGCTCAGATGCATGATCTGGTGACCTTTGGTGATGGCAGCTTATTCACTAGGATAAAAACAGCCAGATGCAGTACTAAAGTCATCATGCTCAGCAGTTATCATTAATATATCTAAAATTAGATTTTAAAATAAATGAGGCATATCAAAATACTATTTTATTTTCAATGAGAAATATACCTCAACAGGACTTGACGAATGCAAAGGCAGTTTCCTATTAAAAAACTTTTTAGATTCACAGTGGAATATGGAGTGATTTTCTGTCCAACAAATAGAAATCTCTAATAGAAAACTGTCATACTGAGCAGGATGCTTTACTGTATCTGCAACTTCTTGCGAAGGATCACATAAACATAAGATAGTATGATACTTAGTAAAAAAAATTCAAGTCATATTCTACAGCCCTGATGAACTTTTGACTGGCCAGCTTGGCAACATCCAATAGTTTAGCATCTGTTAAGTTTACCTTGCTTACAAAAGTGAAAACACACAAAGAAGATGGGCAAGGAAGAAGCTTATCGAGAATGGAATATTTTCCGAACAACTCTCTCCCACTGGCACTGTTCCTGAGGGAATTCCCCCTATTCTGCTGTTCATAAAAGCTTTTCTAAAGTTTTCAGTGCTGTTTATATTTTGAAACATTTCCTAAGCCCTTTCCATTGCAATGAACATCTCTTAGAATAAATGTTTATAGCTCCAACACCACTCCTGAAAACCTTTCCAACAGACCTTCAGTGCTCACCACAGCTTTCAGGGTATAGATTCCCTATGTACGTCCTTGAGCTGATGTGGTCTAATACAAATTTGAAAAAGACAATTGGCAGATTTTGGTTTAGTGTATTGAGCCACTAATCTAACAGCACAACAGAAACAAACCACAAGACTGTGTTTTAAACATGCTGTTTTCCACAACATGCTTAGACCTTACGTATTACCAAAACCCTTCTGTTCAACTTGCACGTCTGCCTTCAGTTCTTGGAAAACCCTAACTGACTTACTTGGCACATGTTCTTCACAATACAGGGGTGTAGGCTAGATGTACCCTAACGTTAGAGCTGTTATAACCAAGTAGCTTTCCATTTCTTTCCAGTAGCTTTTAAAAAATCCTGATTTTCTTCTTTACTACCTTATGCATAGAAGCCTTACTTGGCTGATTTCCCACAAACAGCTTAACATAAAATATCTAGCAATGTGACTCATAGACCAAGGCAGCACATAAGAATTATTCCTGGAATACTTTTTTTAAAAAATGGGACTTACTTTTATATGGAAAACACTTTCTCCCTACCTCCCATGGCTCCCTCTCTTCCAGTCAGGCTGTACTTGAATGCTGTTTGTATCTTGTTACAAGACTGCCATGTTAAGTGGATCTTTTCCAAATGTTATAAATACAGCTTTAAATTACAAATGTTATCTATCTACCTGAGAAGTTCTGTAATAAGATAAACTGCTGATAACTATTCTAACAGAAAAATATGCATCAGCATAACTCGTTTATCAGTATTCAGAATTCAAGCATTAAACAGGATTTAAAAATTGCACACCTCTACCACACCAAGTCTTTGATCACAGTAAAAAAATAGCTTGATTTTCCTCTATACACAGCTCTTCTTTAAAGACATAGGTGCTCCTATTTTCCTCATCCTGAAGTCCACAGCAAGGTTTCAGATTCAGTGCATACAGCCTAGGTTTGTAATATTCTTATCTTCTTTCTCCTCTGCTAGTCCTGAAACTTGCTTGTTTGAAGGTAGATGAATACTTCCAAATGCTGCTCTTGAAGCCAGCTTGTTCCCCTTGGGTGTCTCGATACCAATCTTCTCTTCAGAAAGCTGCACTCTGTTTTGACAGATTCTTTGGATCTTTACTTGGGACACACCAGTCATCTGCCTCTGAGGTAGCCTGGTAATGCTTGGAAGCTGATTTGTTAAAAACCGGGAGTTTTTCTACTGATTCTGTTGATAAGGCCTGGAAGTCAAGAAGGAACAGGTTACTTGGTTTCTATCTCTCAATAATGCCATTTAGCAAAAAATTCATTCAGTGTGCCCAAAATGTTAAGCCAGTGACACTGGAAAACAGAGTTACTCACACAAATGTTTCTGCGATAAATGTGGTAGTTTATGTGCTTCAGTATCTATGATTGCTTTGGATAATTTGGTTGGACAAATGCAGTAACATCACATCCTATTTATGCAGTTTTAATAGGCCTTAAGCAGGACCCTCTAACATGTTTTCAAGGTAGTTCAGGAATGCATGGAAAAGGACTTTGATTTGCAACATTCCAGTGAAAATTCCAGTGAAAAATTTTTAATAGAAGTGTTACATATACATAGCTGAGCTGTCTCTTCTTTTCATACTTCTCCTCTGATTGTGCTTCAGTGTTTTCAGTTTAGCAAAAGAAATTCAAAGCAAGTTTTTCCCATGATTAAGCACAGGGAGTAGAAAAGAACATGTAGTGCTGTTTGCAGGTCTCTTATTGAAACAGCAGTGCATGTTATATGCCCAGTGTTCAAAATTACTGGTATCTGAATCCCACAGAGGGGCTATACAGCAGATGTTGAACAGCACCTTGACTCCTTAAGGATTTAGTTTATACAAACTTTCTGGTTTTCAGAGTAAACAAACCAGATCTGTTTCTCACACCTTTACTTCACTCTCTTCAAGTACCTTGTATTCCATGAACAAGTAGGTAACAACACAATCTGAAACTTAACAGGGCTCTCACTAGTAGTTGTTCATTGTTCAAGTAGACCAATTAAAGCCATTACCATTATGGTAACGGTGACAAGTAGTTATCCCACTGCATTAATGGTAGTTATCTTTTATTTAACTAAATTTAAATACATACCTTCAAGTAGATGATAGCGTCTGTCCCATAACCACATATGGAGTAAAGATTTAGATCACCTTGAAAGTATTTAGCATACAGACGAGAAATTGGCAAGCCATACCCAAAGCCGGCCTAAAAATAAAGTACAATATAAAATTAATTATTTTTTTACTAGATCTTATGGCTTAAAGTTAAATAGCTGGGAAGTCTTCAGAAATTTTTAAGTTGTTAAAAAATCCTTTGCATTTCCTTTTCTCTTAGAAGAAAACATAAATCTCTAATCAGTTTCATAGAGAATGCTGAAACTGACCATTAAAAAATCCAAATCCACAAGAAAAAAGATCTCTATGGGAGAGGGAGAGTCTATATACATGTCCCACTTTTACATATTAAATTTCAGTATTTTTTCCTCCCTTATTTTTGCTGGTACAGCTTGAATAGTAAAAGGAGCTTGCTACTGGGAGATAAACAATAATAGCCTAAAAGACTGTTCCAGTTGTGCTTGCCTCCAGAAAGACAGCATGATTTGCAGTAAGTTTGAGGACTGAGTAGAGAGTGAAGACAAAGTAAACTAGTGTCACTGGAATGTAAGAAGCAAAAAAAGGAGTGGGTTAGACTCCGGTTGGAATGCTCTTCTTTGTTTATACCTTTAAAAGCATATTTCTGTCCACTAAGCTAAATATTAAAATTCTGTTTCAGAAAGTGTAAATTCATATTTGTGGGCTCCGTAGTCTCTGCATACTCCACAAAGCAGCAGGATGGACACAGTGCTTCATTATTAACCCACCAACACTTACAATAACCTAACTGCAATATAAGTATTGAAAGTATCTTACAAGAGGAGTATTTCGACCATCATCCACGTTTGGCCTTGGTGCGGTGGAATACATGTAGCTAAACAGCTGCTCAATTTTCCTTACTGGAACACCACCTCCTCGGTCTGAGATCTGATTTCAGAGAGAATGAAGTCAACAACAAGCATGCACAAAGAATGGTATTTAAAATGCTGTTATTTGAACACACCTTCCCAACAGTCACAAATACAAACATTTGTTTTGCAGCATGTTATTTTTCAACTAGATGACTGTGCTACATGGAGGTTCATACCATCAAGAGAATGCTCTTGTGCTCATGCACAGTATCTTGGATCTGTTCTCAGAGACCAGATCTTTTAATAGAATCAGCTAAGCATGTATAAGAACAAAGATTACATTAAGTCTATATTGTAGTAGGCCAACAAAATACCTTGATTGCCAAGTCTTCCTTCCCTAGAACAACTGTCACTTCAATTGGAGAAAGGGTAGGTCTGTTTTCTTGGAATTCAACAGTTGCTCTCATTGAATTCTATGAAAAGGAAGGTTACCATGATCAGAGATTGTTGAATCCATGCACTTCAAAATATACCCCTGTTACATAGAGGCAAAATTACCCTCTGTTCCTATCAGTGCCTAGTTTCCAAGGGACACAATTAGCATTTTGGCATAACAGGAGCAGAGGAGGTCTCACACCTAAAAGTATCTAAGCATAGCCAAGACTCTTCTGAGTGAAAGATTACAATGTTCTTGCCCAATATAACTCAGGCACTGTAAATTAAGTAACACAACTCCCTTAAAGCCAACAGGTTTCTGGAGAAGAGCAAAGTTTGGCAGTTGCTAAAGGCTGCCAGATTTCTGCACATCATGTTGGCAGCACTTAAATTCACCTGCACTCACTACTCCTAAATACATTGTCCACTCCACAGAAAAGGCATCAGGGCAAACCTGCATTTGAAATCTCTAAAAGCAGAAGGCTAGTGGTGGTCACAACCCTACATCTCACTTCACTCTCTGTTTATACTGACATACCTTAAAGAGCTCAAAAAGCATGTGAAAAAGATGAGATGGAACATATACAATGCTAATTGGTTCTCCTGGAGCTTTTCCTAGAGGAAAGAAAAAAACCAAAAGATTTAAAAGGGTGATGACATTTTTCTATATTGTATCAAATTTCACAATGAGCAAGTTGCCAAAACAGACAAAAAATAAATCAAATTCCATTTTTGGTTCTCTCCCCCTCCAAAATTGGCAAACAGCTTTATGCATTCATAACAGTGTTTAGATTGTAACTGCCACTTGCTTAATAAGTTTCTTTTCAAATAAACAAATAAAAAATCAAGTATTTATTCCCCTTTATAAATACAGGATTTCAAAAATTAAGCAGACTGCTGACATCAGACACATGCAGGCAGCTCAGACCGGACCCAGCATTTCAGGCAGCAGCCCCGCTTCCTCACTCCAGATATGTAGGTCCTCTCTAGCAACTTCTCATGTTACTTTAAGTACAGGTTTGTCTGACTTCTCTCAAAACTATAAACGGTACCTCAAAAATTTAGTGTTTAAGATACATCGACATTTGAATTCTAACACAGGAATTTAAATGAGGTGCCTGTAATAGAAAATGAAGAGGAACTAGCCCAAGCCAGATCAACTGGTATGTGCATTCAGGTTACAGAATTGGGAGCCTTTTGACTCAGCAAAAGAAGCAGTTTGGCTACCAATAGAAAGCTCTTATCTTACCGTTCACTTCAGTAAGTTTCAGTTCTGGAGATGTTAAGTAATACTGGTCACACAACATCTTGGAACTTTCATAAGCATCTGAAATAATTATTTAAATAAATGATGCAAATTATGATACTAACAACATAGAAATTCATTCTAATGCATGGCAAAATACAGCTTTTAACTGCATTAGCTGCTAAGGTGTTAGAGAGTCTAAGACATAGCCAAGGGAATGTGTCTCAAGGGAATAACATTGCCTCCACTGTGTGCACTAAAACTTAAGAACAATGGGCAATTACAGCAGCATGAGCAAATCTTTGTACAGTTTGATAATTGTATGGAACTGATGCATCTGTTATCTACCAGTAGGAAAGACCAATCTCAGCACCTCAGACAACTTCAACTCTACCTCATCTGTCACTTGCTTGGACTTACTCCAACACGGTTTCTTACTGTGACTTTGTATTTTAAATTCTGTTCTCTAAAAGCTCATGCTTTGATAACGACTGCTTTCAGCTATTTCATTTAAAGCCAGCCAACATCCTCTACAACACAAGCTGGTACCCAAACCGCTTGCAGTCAGATACAGATACTAATAAGGAAGAGAAACATTAAAGCTCTGAGAATACACACCATTCACTACTTCAACAACATCACAGCAAGGATCAATACTTCCAATGTGCCTTGGGTGCCCCGAGCCAGATTTATCATCAAAAAGAAGAGCTGTTTGAGATGAGAACAAAAACAACATTTAATCCCAAATACTGTATTATAAAAAATGTCCCAAAATTGAGACTAATACACTGCAATCACAACATATAATCACATAAAACACTGAATTTTGCTTATGCCTTTTATGAGTCAAAATGCTATCTACTGTCAGCAAACTATGTTAGCTTTTCTGTAGTTCACATCTAAAGGTTTTTCAGACATAAAGAATGATATCCCTACATATTCTACAGAAGAATTATTTCAATTATTCCATAGTCTAGAAAAAAAAGTTTTCCCATTACTTTCTTAAGTGATAGATTCAGTTTAACTTTTCAGTGTCACACAAAATCATGTGAAGCAGTTCTCCAGCAGTTTTAAGAAGTGCTTACATTAACATGTAAATTTCTACTTACTGTGTTGGTTCATTAGCATCCGGGTGGAAATACGGCTCATGTAAAAACGATCCAAAAAATACTGGATGTTTTGATTGGTGACAGGATCTACTTTAAAAGTGTCCTTGTATTCAATTATTCCTTGTGCCATTGTAGGAACCACATCATGATGTCTGTTTCGGACTCTGATTAGAGTATCTATAAAACTAGGTTAAAAAGAGATCTTTTTAGAACATTATTCTCAGACTACATCGAAGCAAGCTTTGTAAAATGTAATTATCTAATCCAGCACCAGCACAGGTAAGTGCTTAACAGCCTTAATATTAAAATACAGCGTGTTTTTTTTTACTCTTTTAGAAGTAATTCTTCATTGACCTAACACAGAACTATTTGGCATTTTTAAAACAAAAGGTATAATGAACCATATCAAATTCACTACCTGTTTACTCGTTTACTTGAGCAGAGGAAAATGTAAGGAAGGGAAAAAGATCCAAAGCTGACATCTTGGAAAGAAGCAGAGATATGACTTCACAGATAATTTTTTTTTATATTTCTTTGTCATGACAGTTCAAGGGGCAATATGACCTTGAAATTAGGCTGCAACGGGTCATATTTATTTGCAATACTGCTAAACATGATCAGCGATCTGGACTAGCTTCTCCTATGTTCAGCTCTTCCTGCGAGATTATGAAATTCAGCTCATCATGGCTGTCAGTCTGAAGTAAATATATTGTGAGAAGTAGAATGTGAACTAAAAAGTTCAAAGAAACAAATAGAAAGCTTACTCAGATAAGACTTTTTGGTCATCTGGGCTTTTCTGATGGAACTCAACCAACTCCTTTAGGCTCTGGATGTACCTATTGAAAAAGAACACAAGAAATATATGCTATTAATTTGATTTTTATTAATCTAGCAATATGAAAAATACTTTGTCTTGTGCACATCATTAGTCCTAACAAGTCAGCTAGGAGTTTTAAGTATCTTTGAAATATCCAAGTTACAACCAACAATGGAATGACAGATGGACACTTCTTGACTGCCTGAACTCCAGAAGTTTTAAGTCTTTTCTTGTGCCTGCCACCAGAGAGGAATCTAAACCCTCACTTAAGGTACACACATTACAATTCTTGAGAAGAGACGTATTTCAAAAGAAGATCCAAATGACAATGCCAATCAGGAAGCCACTTAAGCAAAATTTTTCCAAATCTGATCAGCTTGGGCAGAAGCTAAGTAGCTGAGCCTCTTGCACTAACATCTGACAGCCTTGACGCATACAACAAAGGCACAACTGTCTGCTATATTAAGAAGAGTTTCTAGATATCACTCTAATACTTCTGCTCTTTATGTCAGCCATCCTGGCAAATGCTGCAACTGCGCCAGTAAACAAGGATAAATCAGATTCAACCACTTTGTCAACTGCAGAGATTATGTTAATTGAATTTCAAACACTTGCTGCACAGGTCAAGGCAATATACTTTGGAATAGAAGCTCTGTTAGTATCTCCATCAGTGAGAGATCAAAACAAGTACATAGCCTGCCTTCCCATTTTGTGTGGGTCTCAGAGTCGGTAATGCTGTGTGGAAACAGAACACATTTTCTTTTCTCTCTTTGTAAAGAATAAGAAGTGAGATCTGCTCTATTAGCTATTTCAAACCGTCAACTTCCCACCCCCCACATCTATTTCAAGATAAGAATATAACCATATTGATTTTCAATTTAATTTTAGTATGCTAGAAAAGGACAGTGTGTAACAGCTCGTAATTCAGATTTGGTGAAGGAACTGCATTTCTTCTGTATTTTTTTATGCTTTCTACTATTCAAAAAAGTCTGTAACAACAAAGTTCTCAAAGCTGTGTTACTTTGCATGCTGAATTCAAGCAGTTCATACTTACCAGCTTTTTACTAATTTTACTGATGGAGTGCCTAGTAATTTATCAGGAAGAAGATCAATTTCTTTCAGGATGTTTGCAAACCGCACAGGAAGTTCTTGCCGCAAAAATGAGAAAGAAGTTCTCTCACATCCATTAGTCAAGCCTATGAGTAAATCCAAAACAAAGTTCTTGTTTAAGGAAGTTTCAATTGCTGATTGCTGACTTCCCATAAACTTCAGGACTCTATTCCTCTGCAATCATGAGGCTTTTACTGGCCAGCCCACCTAAGTGTACATATATGTTTGTGCTGAACGCTGTTGACATGACAGTAAGACACAGCGTGTTCCTGGACGGAATGCTTGTACAGTTCCCATTTAGACATGAGACTTAATTGCAATCCCCTAAGAAGCACTCCGGCCTCTGTAAACAGCAGGTTGTTCGGGGTGACGTCCGGTAGTATCATGTGGGCACAGCCGCCAGAGCTGCCAAAGCGATAATGGAACTGGGAACAGCGCGTTCACTCCGCCTGATGGCTCCTCCCGACTCCGTGTGCGCGGAGCACGAACACGTCCCGCAGCCCGTGTAACTCTCCGTGCCCTCGCCCTACGAACACCGCCGAAACAGCGCATCTTCAGCTCTGGTGGCGGCACTCGCAGCTCTTCAGCGCCTGGCACCTGGCTGGCGGTAACTGCGGCCGGGGGTGCCCACCCGAGGCGACCTCCCTGCCGCCGCCACCACCCCGGGGCCGGCAGATTCCCAGCAGGGCTGGGGATACCCGGCGGGGGCCGCTCCCTTCCTCCGCCCTGGCGCTGGGCAGCAGAGCCGGGGGGCGGCAGCGACCTCAGCGCTGGTTGAGCGCGGACCCCTCCGGGCGGGGATCGCCGCCTCCTCTGTCCCGCACAGCGCCGCTCCCGCACCCCCTCCCGCGGCAGCCCCTGGGCTCGCCCCTCCGCGGGGAAACGAGCCTCTGAGGCCCGGGCTTGGGCTGCCCCCCGGCTCCGACCTCCCCCCGCTCCTCCCGACTCTCACCGAAGTCCAGCAACTGCTTGATGGAGAGCGGGGAGGGGGAGAAGCGGGAAAACTGCTCCACCTCCTGCGGCAACCGGCCGCTGCTGCTGCCGGCACTGGCCCGTGCCAGTGGGGCGGCGCTGCGCAGGGCGATCCGGGCGGCCTTCATCGCTCCCGGGGCGGCAGGTGCGTGGCACGTAAGCGATCGGTGAGTAAGCGGGCGATCCCGCGGCTCCGGGACCGTCGCTGTCCCGCGGCCTGTGGCGGGCGGCTTCACGTGGCGCCTCTATTTACAATCGCGGGGGGGCGGGGCTCCGGCAGGCCGCGCCCCCGCCGGGCCCTCGTGACAGCGCTGGCGGGGTTCTCCCTTGCCCGCCGTCCCGGGGCCAGCGGGCGCGTCGCCAGCGGCACGGGGAAGCGCCAGAGGTGCTGGGCCGGCGGGCGGCCGCGGGGCCAGGGCACACGGAGCGGCAAGTGCTGCTTCCTCGCCGCCCGCGGAGACCTTGGGTACCGGGCAGGGGCCGGGCGAGGCTGGCGGGGTGACCGTGCCCCGCTGCGAGGGCGCCGGGCTGCTCCCACCCCTCACGGGCTGCTGCCGCCCCTCACGGCCTGCGGGGGGGTCCGGCCGTGTACAGGCTGTGCACAGGCACGCAATGGGCGCCAGGGCTGCGGGGGAGCGGGCCCGGGGGAGCGGGCGGCGCTGACGCGGCGCCATGGCCCGGCGTGAGGGCGCGGTGGTGTCCAGGGCAGTTGTGTCTTTGCACTCATAGAGGGGCTGCTGGCGATGCTGGTACTGACCGGGTAACGCCAGCTTCGGCGTAGAGGCTGCATGGAACGCAAAGGGAGCAAAATCAGACCCCAGCCGCAGGGTTCAGGCTGCTGACATGTAGGTCATGGCTGTGACCTGTGTTAATAGTGACCAAATAGCCGAAGACAGCTGTGCTGGTGACGCACTGCCCCCAGGTCGGCATGTGGCCTTTATTTACTGGCACTGGAGCTGACCCAAGAGGGGGCTGACACGGTGCTCTCAGGGACAGCTCATCTTCCAGGGTCACAGTCGATCTGGGAAAAGCCCCCTCACCTTTCCTCTTTGCTGGAGAAGGAGCTTGGATCTCCAGTGCTGCCTGGCCTCTTCCCAGCACATCAAGTCCACTTCACTGAGGGCAGGGTTTGCATAATGCATTGAAGAAAGGAGTTAATGTCAGCGGAGGGCTTTATGACATCCGAAAACTTGGTCTGTAACAGCAGGAGCATGTGGCAGTAAAATGATACAAAATAATAGTGCCCTAATAGTTCCATACAACTCTGCAGTCCAACTTTATATGCATATATTTACACACACAATCATGTAAACTCTTTTTCAAGGGAAGGAAGATCAAATTCCTAACAAGAAATTTGTGCACTTAGTTTAATAGACAGAGGAAAATATTTTAGCTTGTCATTAGACTGGTTTTTTAACTTTATCTTATTTTTGTCTTCCTAGTCATTATATCTATTATCCCTGCTTATGGTTCTACTCCCACTGTACTTTATGTTTTATTATTTTATTGCTCCTTGTTTTATTATTGGGAGAGTTAGTCTGTTATTTTTCCATCAGATATATTCTGGTTTACCACAGTGATCAAATGTTGGCATATGAAATGTGAAATGAAGCAAAATTTAGACATCTAATAGCAACAAATGCAATCACTTTGATTTTTCCTGTCTTTGCCAGAAGTTAAAAATTTGAGAATTTGGGGTTTGCTTTTGACTATTTCAACTTTGTTTGCCTGCAAGTTGCAGGTGACTCACAGAAGTGAAAATATCATACAAATTTGTTTAAACCAAGACACATGGAGGATAGCTTTTGTTTTGTTCCACTTTCTTCCTGAAGCCACTAACTGGTGACAAGCAGGAATCTCAAAATTAACATTTTGCTATAAAATCTGGGTCGAGAAAGTTCTCATAGGCAGTTATTCCAGTTTATAAGGTCACTATTTCTATTCCTATGAGATACTTTATTTAATCTGTTGGTGTGCTGAGCCTGCTTAATATAAGTAACTCAAATAATCTTTGTGACACACCCTGTTCTGAATAGGGAAAAAGTCTACTAAGAACAACTTCTGTTGTTTGCATTAATTTTCTTTAGAGCAACTTGTTTTCTTATTGTTTTACTGATGGTTACATGCAGTAAGGTATGAACAAATATCTTACATATTCAGTTTAGCTCTGAACAAAGGTAAAATTGTAGTTGCAGGAAATACAGGAAGCGTGTTGCCTTCCCCATTTGTTAAAAGGGCAAGGCTCCAGTAACTCAAAACCTGGATGTTTTTCAAATCAAAACAAACTTCTACAAGAATTTTACACATCAGCAGCACAACAACTGAGTTTTATTACTCAGATGAGCTTCTAAAAGAAGCCTGTCTCCTTCATAATTCAGGTTTGCTTCTTGCTCTTCGTAAGATGGTTATGTATTACAGGAGGTTCTGAACAATATGAATTTCTATTCTTGCATATATAAACTATATATCTGTGAAATAATTGTTATGGATGTCCTGGATGTTGAGCAAGACAGCTGAGTTTTAGGCACAAATGTAACAATATATGAGGATTCATCATATATGAATGCTGCAGGTGAACTGTGAAAATTGTGACCACTTCATTTAATGCCTCTGTCTGTCCTATCTTTAGCAGTGTTCTCACTTTATTTCCTCTCCAAACCACCATTTCACCCTTCTGAAACATGTGAAAATTTAAAGTGTGGGTGTCAGAGAACAATATTTTGAACGTGAAGGATAGTGCCAAATTATGAACTGTAGTATTCATCAGAGGGGATCTCATTGCTGCTGCTTAGATATTTTAACTTTCCTCTTCTGAATTGCCCTGGGGCAAGTTTTGAAAAGGCAGTAACAACGCTAGCAGTTGCTTGGTCACAGTAATGCTTTGCTGACTATGCTTAAGAAAATGGAGCTGCGTTAACATTCTGCTTTTTTCCGCAACAGATGGGTCCAGAAGAGTGGAATGAATGAAGCCTGGATTCCTGTCCATTTGTCTCCTAATAGCTCTCCATTGCAATCAGCTGTCTCTCGCCTCATGTTTCTTATGTGCTCACCTCTGCTGGAGACACAACGTGCTGTACTTAGGTCAGAGCTGTGTTCCTGGTCAGCCAGCATGTGTAATAAGTGACCTTGTTGATGATGTCTAATAGAAGGTATCATGGTTGTTTTTGCCCTACCTTTTTCTCTGTGGGGACAAAAATTTAAGGCTCTTTTTCCTAACCCATCAAGTTCTGGAGACCCAACAGGATGTACGGGGATGAGTGCCCTCTCCTGACCAGCCAGAACACGTGGGATGACTACTGGTGTGGTTGCTGCTCTCTAATAGAATGAGTCTGGCTGAGTTTCCCCTCCCTTTTATTCAGTGTGGAGCAAAATTTTAATCTCTCCTCCCTAAACCACCTGCTGGTTTGTACAAAGTTTGTAGGGAGTTGATTATCTATTCAAATTTGGTTAAAATGCTTAGGAGGGACGGTGTGGCAAACAGGTGGACAGGCAACATTATCAAAGTTTAGTTTTTTCTCTTATGGAACCAGACTAACATTTTCTGCTAGGGATAAAGGTATAGATATATATAAAATACAATTCAGCTTTTGTAAGGAAGAATGAATGATAACCCAGGAGGAGCAGTAAGTCTGGGTGGAAGTTAATGGTAGCACTTGGAAGTTTTGAATGTAAGCAGAAGGAGTAGTCTGGTGACAAGTGCATGAGTTGTATTCTCAGCACTTTGTGAAATTTCCAGCAGTACCAAGGGCAAATGACTCGCCCTCCGCCTGCACATGGGTGTGCATTTATGGAATTGGATTGATACTTTAACCTACTAATACGTTAATTTTCTAAATATTTATGTGGCCCTTTACATGGAAAAAAAGACAGAAATAGCATGACAAACAAGGGTCATATCTTCCCATTCTCATCTTTCTGTCACCCAACGCTGCTGCCACACAAGCTGTCAAGCTGCTAGGGGCTCTCAGTGCAGCCAAAACAGCCGAAGTAGGTGAAAGGTTGTGGAGGAGCACACAAACAAGCTGGCATGCCTCTTCAGTAGTTCAGTGAGGGAAAGGTTCTGCAGCTGCTCCAGCACTTACACAATCTCCTGCGGCTGCTCATAACTTGGAAAAGTCAAGAGTACAGTAGCTGGATCATTTTACAGATGGAGCTGTGGCCAGTCAGCAGCCTGCTTGTAGATGTAAACATGGCAACTCAGCAGCCTTGAACAGGAGGCACCCTTTTTCCTCATTCCCTGCCTTTGTTACCCATGTCTGAAATTATCTGTTAACTCCTTTAAAATCATGGAAAATGAGACTGGATTGCTGGTTTCAAAATTGCTTTTCCAAAAAGTAGCTAGAGGCTTGCACGAGATTAACTGTAGGTGTTTAAATTGGGAGTGTAGAGATAGCAGAGAGGGAAAAAACTGTTTTAGAGTATAGCTATACCTTTCAGGAAGTAAAGCTAGGACTCAAACTGTGATAAAAGTAGGACTCAAAGGTGTTTATCTTGAAATGCTTGTCACAATTCAGGAGGCTGCTTACTAAGTAGGGGAATAGTAATCTTCAGCCAAGTACACCATTGCAGAGGAAATAAAGGCAGACTTTCAGAGTGGCCTGGCACTGATCTAAAGTACATAGCTACACACAAAATAATGTCCTTTTCCAACCTCAGCTGACTACTGTAGCAGCTCTTGTGGAAAAACATGTGGCATCCTCCATGAAAGCTGCAGATGCAGAGGAAAATAAAGAAGAATGGTATCATCAGGACAACTGCCACTTTGGGCCATGGCTGCCTTTCCTGTGAACAACCCTGCTCTGGAGAAGATCACCTGGGAAGAAGTGGACACCTTGTGAAAAGTCAGGGAAAAAGTTAATGTTACCAAAAGAATACATCTTTTAAGGTCTAAATATGTTTCATCTGAACAGTTATATTTTTTGTAGGAATATGGAAAGGGAGTTAGTGGAGCAGGATATTTCAAATTAGAAATTTTGGATTAGACATCTTAGGAAACACCTCACTCTGAGAAAAAGGAGTTCTAGCTTCACCTGTAATCCTTACATGGATCAGGGGCTTTGAACTGGAACACATACTGCTTTTGGTTTTCAGAGCACATGACTCTGGGTGAAGAGGAGATGTTTTTGCTAAGTCTTCTGTCGGATGCACTTAATACAGTTGACTGTAGCAGGACAATTGGTAAAGTGGATGTGGTGGCTTGAGTTTCTGCTCTGAACTGGGGCCTTGAACTGTTATGCCAGGTTATGTTGTCTGAGGCTGATCTTAGAAAGCATTCCCAGTTGTTCCCTCTCAGCATTTCCTTCATCAGATATGAAAGAGTTTATTTTCTTTTAGTGTCCACATCGTATGAACTTGAATGAAAAGTTTAGTCTAGGAAACAGTAAGCCAAGACATCATCTAGAAAAGGCTATTATCTATGGTGTTATCTGGCCACTCTTTCAAAAGGCTCGTGGTGTCTCTGGAATGCCCCTTCTCCTTAATGCTTTGGATTACCCAAGGGAAGTTTGTTTTTTGTTTGTAACATCCTGACTATTATCGCTGAAGTGTGAATTCACAGATACTAATCAGTTGTTCTCATAAAGACTGAATTTCCATAACATACTCTACAGGAATTATCTACACAGTAGTCTGTGGGAGTTTTCTTATTTGATGAAATGTATAGCCACAGGTAAGGTGTGATAACTGCATTTTAATATGAAAATGTAGCTCATGTATTAAAATATTCCTGATAAAGAGCCAGTACAATAAAAAATGTTGCACTGCACAATTAAAATGTTTTGCCTTTGGGTCCAAGTAAGTGCAAAATATTTTTGTGTCATGACTAACAGGTGTCTAATTATGGGTAAATTGCCAGTGCAACATTGCTGGAACATTAAGAACAGTCTAAACAAGGGAACTCTCCCTCTCTTCATTTATTGTGGCACTGTTTCAATCTCGTGGTATATTTGACAAAATCCACAGTTTTGCTATGCAGCATTAAGTATGTTTTCTTGTTACTGTAATTATTTTAATTTTTATTTCTTACTCTATCCACTTAGTATTTTAAAATTCAATTTTCAATGTAGTGCTTATCTAATAGTCACTGAAATGAAAAACAAAATCATCAGAGCTATGGTGGTAATTGATTTCCAAGATTTTTGTCTACCTAAAGTGACATAAAAACCCAAACTAGTTTAATATTTCTTCAATTTCACTTACTGAAATTACACCAATATTCTAAATTTACCGTGGTGGTTGCATTTATATGCAGGCATTCATGAACATACATTTCATTTAGCTTCTATATGGGAAAAGACCCCTAGATATCAAAAAATACTGAAGGAAGAAAGTACTGAACTATTTACCTATTTAAAAGTTAAAAATACATGCAAATACAAGTCTTGATTCCCTATTATCTGGGGCATAATACCTGGGTACAAATAATCAGTGATAAGTTTGCAGGCATTGGTTTCAAAAAGCTGCCTTTGAAAGAAAATATTTTAACGTACTCACAGGAGGATAGAGTCTGTGAAATAGAGATGAAAAATACCTTTGTCTGTTGTGAGACCAATTGAATTACAAATTTAGTTTGAAATGTTATTAACAAGGCATATTTTCACTGCACAAAACCAGATTCACAAAAATGTGTAGAATCTCCATTTACACCAGATAAGAAGCAGTGTAATTTCTTCTTACACACTCACACAACTACTGCTGAAGTGAGAGTTGTTAAGCCTTCCATTTTGTGGATATTCATTATGAATATATATTTAAGTAAGGTTGAATATTTGGGCATTTCCTCATTCCCAGAAAGAAATATAAGCTTCTTATTCTCTGTTTCAACAGTACTGGAGAAATATTTTGAAATTTTAATATTCAGATCAAGAAATAAATCCAAGGTAAAGAACCAGAAGATACTCTAGACAAGAGAAAACTTGGTAATCATGACAAGAGCCCTTGCTAGCTTTCATGAAGTGCTGAGAGGGAGGGCAGTCTTCTACCCTGGGTTGGGTGTTGGAGAACCAGTTTTCCTTCTGCTTTTTGTTCCAGATATGTTACATGGAATCCTGAACACCAGTTCCTTATTTGCAACTCCCTATGTGCTGAAGCTTAAGAAAGAGAGATAAGAATGTTATCAACGAAGCAATGTGGGATTTACTTGGAGTAAGATACTGAAACGGATCTTGCATGAGTGTGTTGCCATGCTGAAGTAAATAAGTGTATCTGTGTTTATTTTATTGGTATTTTGGGCTTACAGCATGCACATCAAATGATATACATGCTTATCACCTCTCATGTATGGAAAGAGTTTTTAAATTCTAAGCATTTCAGTTAAAAGAAGTCAAATCAAATCAATGGCAAGAATCCTAGTTAAGCTGTAATTTTTGCGGAAAATTACCTTCTTCAAGGCCTTGGAGAAAAAACCAGAGATTTAATAAAATTGAACAAATAAAGACATTTCTATCACATTTCCCTTAGTCAAACCTTCATTACATTTCCCCTCTTTTTGTGAAATACAGTAAATGGATATGGTATTATTTGCCCTTTCCATGAGAAAGACTCAAAAAATGTTGGACTGCATTTTGAGAAGCAGTCTGAAGTTTTGTGTGAACAGTTCTGGCTGCTTAATAAAGGCTGCAAGACCTTGCAGGTCTGAGGGATTTCAGACAGAGTTATGAACCCATAGCACCTTGAGAAATTAGGTGCTAGGTCTGACCAACATGCTGAATTAAACTGTACTGTTGAAAACGTGGGATAAATTTCCATCTGAAGTTACTCAAAGGGAACAGTTAGAGCATTTTGACTCCAAGAATTTTCTCTTTCAAATAAAAAGTGTGTCTGTATTTAACCATTCCTGGAGAAAAGTATCTAATATTGTACTTTTGAAACATCCAGATAATTCCAGTCCTTTACAGTCAGTCCATGTTTCAAATCTTGTGCCAAATGCTCAAATCCTTGGAGTAGAGAAGACCCAGAGGGAACTCATAAAATTATATAGGAAAGGCACCAATTCACTCTTGCTGAGAAGTAATTTGGTTTGGTTTAGTAACCTGTGAAATAGTTCTGTAAAATTATGAACTTTAAGGAAACTGTAAAGAGTGTGATTATTGACATGTGCTGTAGGTGACCTTTATGTGCTGAAAAGATCACAAGGTAGTAAAGACAAAAAAATTACAACCTCCTTTCCTTCTTCTCTCTAATGGTCTGAAATTGAAAAATTGGATCTATTGAACCCCAGTTAAAGTTAGGACAGCCAAATAAAACAAGGCTACAACCTGCAACTTGCAGTTTTCCAAGTATGTAATTTATATACTTTAGAGACTAAATGCTGCTGCTCCAGGGAGTTGTGAGTCGCCACTCTCACCTGAACATAAATCACTTCACGTTATTTCCATCCATTCACTACCTCTTCCATTAACTTCCCCCTCTATGGTAAGGAAACATATCCCAGCATTTCAAAGGAACAGGTGTACACGTGCAGATCATCCAAAGCTGTCCTGATTCTTTTCTCAGCGCTGTAATAAGGGCTGTGTGCCTGGCTATCTTTCCTACTTCTCAGTATCTTTTCTGGCTGTTCTTTCTTTGCTGTTTGTGTTAACATAATCTAAGGTCCTGGCAGCTTTATGAAATTTGTACTGGTATTGATCAGCTTGCAGGATATGGTGAATGCCTTAACATTGCAGTTGCTGGCATTACAGCAAAATGTAGCAGCTACAATGCATTTCTAGTGCATTAGCTGTGCAAATGACCTTTTAACTCTCCTTAAGAGCATCTCACAGTTGCCCTGAGTCAGCGTGCCATTTACCACAGTAATCTGAGGGTGGCATTTTAAGTGTCCCTCATCATCTTGATAAGGCACCAAAAAGGCAGTAGCATGACAGTGGGTATGCCCTATGACACAGACATTGCCTGAGTGTGCTGGGAAGGGGGCCCAGACCAGAGCCAGAATAGCATTGCTTTCCTTCATGTAAACATCCCCTAACAATGCCCCTGTAATCACGTCAGTTGAATTATTTTTTTACGCAGCTCCCTTTGGAATAGGACCCTGTCTTGTCTTGTCCTGTCCTGTCTCACTTTTTTCATTTCAATAAACAGGTTTTCCAGAAGTACATTGAGCAACACGACTAGCATTGAGATATGCAATTGCCTTCTTATTCTTTTTTTTTTTTTTCATTAAGAATGTTATTAACATTTGCATTTTCTAAAATTTAATTTTACGGCTGATACACTGATTACAGCATGGTCAAAAGGATGTGTTTCCCCATTCTAGTAGAAGTGTATGGACTGTCTGATCCCAACTGCTGTGTGTATTTGTACATAACCTTGGTTTGGCCTAAGAGAAAGCCTTTATGCTTGCAGAACAGATTTATTTTGTGTCATGACTAGGAAACTGGGCTGTCACCAGTAGGGTGCAACACAGATTTTCAAGTGCTTTTTAAAGTATTTGGAGATTTGACAGCTGTGTCTGAAAATACATTAAGGAGAGGTTGTTTACAGGAAAGGACAGGCTTGGTATGCTCACTAAGTACTGCATTGCTGAAGAGCTGGCTGTAATGTTCTGTACTCAGAGTTCAGATAGTAACTCATGAGTTGTTATATGAGTTAAGTGGATGATTTTCAGCAGGATGGTGGGAAATCTTCTTGCCAACTGCACATATTAAGTACTATGCATAGTACTGCAGTGTGAGATATTAGAGGGGATTGCCCAGACATCCTTGAAGTGATGGGTTAACTTCTCAGCAAGAGGGAAGTTGTACATGTGTTATTTCCGGTTACTGGACTGTGTGTGAATGACAGTGAATGAAGTCCTAATCCAATGTCCACTGCATTCAGTTAAATGTTGCCAGTCATTTCAGCTGTAGTTTTAAGTGGGAACTGGATCAAACCTCTCTCTGTAAGACTGGAGATAGCAAAAGGCACGCTGAAAGGAAAAAGTCAGTTTTAGGGTTCATATTTTAATTTTTCAATAATTTCTAAAGACTTCTAGGAAAGTTTTTTTTTAAGTTTGATTTGCCCCTTGTTCAGTTTTGTACATTATGCATAGATTACTTCTCTGAGTTGAATTTTTTTTCTTATGGCTGTCTAACTTGAGGAAGTCAGTAACTGGGCCACCTTTGTAGCAAGGAAAAAGAAACCAGACATTCATATTCTTGTTTTGAAATACTTTTCTCTGTATGCTTTGTTCTTTCTAGCTAAAATAAGCAATACTTCCATCTTAAAAGTGCTCTGCCAATGTCATGTCCGTCACTGCTCATGTCAGAGGAAACATGGGATATCTTAATTGAGAAAGACCCATCGGGGAGATCTGGTGCCGGCAACCAGGGGGCAGGAAAGGAGGAAGAACTGATAATTCCCCCATGTGAGGACCAACATCTGAGTGCACTCTGTGAGAGGAGCAAAGCGAGGGACACCTAACCCTGGAACTGCCTGTCTCTTCTCCAGATGTAGTAAGAAAATATTAGAAAGGTAAGGTGGAGCTCTGCAGGAAAATTTTTAACTGATTGAATGTTGCTTTATGCAGGATCTCAGTGAAAAGAGCCTCCTGCTATTTTAGTCAGTTGTTAGGGCCACCGTGTTCTGTCAGACAGCTCTTGTTATCTTCCCAGACTAGGCATGCATGACATGTTGGGTAGCTTCACTGAGCCATCCCACCTGTGTCCATACAGTGTAGACTCCTAGGATGGATATCCCACAGAGAGGTCCTATCAAGGCCTTTTTAGCATTCGTACCACCACATACAGGACTCTGATTAGCTGTTGCTATTACGCTAAAGCACGTCATAGCTAATCACTGAGATGATCTCGTTGGATTTTTTGGTATTGAGGAAGGGTAGGAAAGTGAAAGAAAATGTGGACTTAATACCCATACTCAAAACAAGACTAGTCAAAAGATGAGACATGGATTGTAAGTTGCTGCACACTTTATTCCTAGCAGGGCACGTGAGCCTTCTGTTTTTTTCTGGTCTTTGTTTTCCTTACTTCTTCAGATTTTGGGTAGATGCTCTCGCTATCAGGATGAACAGTGTTTTGGGGTTTTTGTCATGACTCAGTGATGTATGTATGTTTAGAAACTCCCTAGATTTTTTCCAGGTGTAACTGTTCTCTACATTAGCCTAAATTCTGAAACTGGGTACTCAGCAGAGAGTCAGATACAGGCTGCTACTTCAATCCAGACAGTAAGACCTCACGAAACATGGGAAACGTCCCTAAGGCCCTTCAAGGAATTGCATAAATTATGTGTCCTATAGCAAGTCTCTAGCTCTAAGCTAAACAAAATTCTTTGAAAGGTTTTCACACCCCACCCTGGCCTTTGTGTTAGCTCCCAAATCAAGACTGTCAGCTTTCTGCCCAGTTAGTCAACATCTGGAGGGAACAATACACAGATACCATTTGCTGCTCACTGCAGACATTGAGACTGAAGATTCAAGTCAGAGAAGGCATCTCTCACTGTAAATTGGTATCCAAAATGAGCAGAAGCTGAAGATTTTTTAGAAGAAAAAGTATTCTGAGCAAATAATCACAAAAGAATGAATCCAACATGGCTTGACTGCCTCTTTAAATCAATTAGAGGAGAGGACTAGGACATAGCTGACCTCCCTCTTTGTGCTAACTTAGGAATGGTCCCATGGATATTGTGAAGGTTGGCATCCATACAGGCCATTGAGTTTTGGTTGAAGTTTGGCACCTCTCTGCACTTCTGAGTAGAGTAGGGAAGAGAGTTGATTTGGGGAATAGGGTGAGGGTCTCTGAATGGAAGACCTTGTGCCTGATCCTTTAGGAAAAGTCATTTTTCAGTCAGCTGTGCAGAAGTTTCCTGTTTGGCACAGACGATATTGAGGGATAGAAGAGCTCTGCTCAGCTTTGAAGAGACAACAGCAAGCATGGCTGGAGTGAGGGCTGGACTTGGAAGGCACTGAAGGCATGCTTTTGTGTGAACCCCTGTGACAAGGGCTTTACAGATTGGAATAGGATTGGAGTGAGTGTGAAAGGCTCGTGGGTCTCAGGTGGGCCTAAAACTTCAGTCTCAGCTCTCATTGCCCTAGGGCAGTGTTCAGCACTGTGTTGAGAGCCAATATCCTATGCTTTATATTAGGATGGGTAGTGGTTTTAGAATTAGGCTAAGAGTTACAGTTTGGGAGAGTAAAAAAAAATTGAAAGAAGCTAGATACCATCATGTCTCGTGGGATCTGCTTGGACATGGGCAGGTCTGGTGTTGAGAGTGCACTTAGACAACATTTTCCATCAATGTATGCAGGTCATGTATTTTCTTGTGGGCGCTAGTCTCTTTGCTATTTTTACAGCTTTATGTTTAGGGACAGAAAGAAACAGAGCGATTTTATACTGCATATATAATTTAGAGTTCAAATGAGGTTTAATAGCCATACAGGGCAATGGTTTGTTACTGATTTCTGTGAAAACTTTAGTCCCAAAGTGAACAGTAAGATTTTTGAGGATATCAATTTTCCATAAGTATAAACTCACATGACTTCTTTTCCTTGGCAAAATACTGGTGAAAACTGACCCTACTTCTGCAAGAAACTTCAGTACAATTCTGCATTAAAGATACGAAGTGTGTAGGACAATGAACAAGAGGGTATATTAGTATATTATTGTCATTTACTTTCCGAGCAAACAGGTTGTGAGCATTTGAACTAGCTCTAGACATAATTACAGCCTGGATTACATCTGCTGCATGACATAAACCTGAAGTGACTAGCTCACATAAACAGTAATTTGTTAGTTTAAGGAAGATATGAAAGTGATATAAACGTAGCTCAGACAACTTAGTTTCTGTCAGAACCATGGCAGTTGTAGTTATGGTACATTAGAAACAGGCTGTTCATGAAAACTAGGCAGCCACGCAACAGTATGGCATTGCTCTTTTACTCTGGCAGACAGTACGTAAATATCATCTTGCAACTTAACACAATAAAATGAGAAATGTTTACTGTTCCATGGACCTTTTCTCCTCCTTATGGCTGAATTTATTGAAGATACATTATTTTTCTCATTTGTGAAGTGTCAACATTTCCATAAGACATTTTTTTTTCCCACTGTGGAAAGAAGCAATTCCTCATTCACTGGCATTTGTCTGAGAGCTTGGCATGCCTACACGTGACCAAGTATCCACATGCAGTAGGGTTTGTGTTTTGGATCTGAGCAGAGGTGGTAAGGGAAAATATGATATAGGTGTACAGAAATAGACTGGGTATTTAGGATTCTAAACAAGTCATCAGATCTAATCTAGGCCTCTGGTAGAGCTAAATCTATTTTCTCATTTAACACAGACATTCTGTAATATTCTGGAGGAAGATGCTATAGAGTTGAAAATTATTATTTTCGTTAGAATTGAAAATAATTCTTCTGATATTTTTCTATACATGCAAGTTTTATATCTAAAATCAAATGAAGGAAAGATTTTAGAATGGACAAATGCCTTTTACGTGCCTGAGTTTCTGGGAGTCCAGCTCAAAACATCTTAAATGGACAACTAATTGTTCTTTCAGAAAACTGACTTCCAGACTGATGCTGAGCAGACAGACACTACTGTATCCCCAGTCTCTGGCATAGTGAAACTATCTGCTAGGGAAGCTGTTGCAAAATAGAAAGGCTCATTCTTACTGGCTCAGAAAGAGCAAGTTTCTGCTAGGTGCTTTTAACTGGAGTTTGCTCCTGAAATGGGGAAAATCTTGCTGTGCACTGTGCAAACAAAATTTATGTACCTGTTAGAAGAAAAGGTGTGTTGTAGCCATTCTTGGTGAATAATCAGAGAGAAAACTTTCTAAGTTAATTATATTCTAATAAATTACAAAAAAAGAAAGCAAAATTTTGTAAAACTAGTGTTATTTTGTCTAGAAGACAAAAGGTTTTGAAACGGGCAGTAGACATTATTGAATTTGATGAATTCTGTTTGTGTTCCTTGAGACATTGTACCCCAGCAGATTTCTGTGGCAATACAGGATGTCATGACAGCTAATCCCACCTAGGTTAGATTTGCCTGTGTGACATTGTCTGAGCTCAAGGATGTTGCCTGCTGAGATCCTGAAATTTTTTCTTCTTATAATGCTGATCCTTTATTTTCCCTGGTTGCAAAGTCATACGTGAGACTCTTATTTACTCTTTTTTTTTTTTTCCCCAGTGTTTAGGGTTGGTCATTTGAATGTATTTGGTGTTAGCTAAAGAATTATTTAGGTGTATTACGTTGAATCATAATTGAAGATTTCTGAGCAAAACTAACAATTTTCCAAGAAAAGTCTTCAGGCTACTTTAAAGGTACCTTACATTTTACATTTCTGCAGTACATATCTGTCACCAAATATACAAAAAACAGCCTGTCACAGTATTAATATATATTACCAAGAAACTGTTCTATAGGGTGTAGTAAATCTGCAAGTACTTTGGAGGTTACTTTATTGCAAATTCCAGAAAAATAATCTTTATTTTTCCTGAATATTTTTCCCACTGTTTTCTGTATTATTTGCAGACCATCTCATGCTTCTGATGGTGGCAGTGATGTCTAAAAATGAAACAGGATTCTTATCTACAGCACACATAATAAAACATAGTAGAAAAGGTCCAGTCCCAAGTCCAGTCCCTACACACAAAGAGATCTTCAGATGACATGGCAAAAGGAATCTTGGGTAGTTCTGTGGATCCTGCACAAAGGACTGCCAAAGCCATTGAAGTCAGTTCATGTCAACAGAGTAAAACATATTGCATAAGAAGTTCAATATACAGCACAGATTTAGGTAGTATTACCTGCACAATAACAGCGATAACAACACTGTAGAACATAACAAGCCAGGAGGTTCCTGGAGGGCATTTATGGTAACTTCTTCCTCCAAGCCTCCCAGTGGTAGAGAAGCAAATTAGAAGTTGGGGAGGATGTGGTCCAGTCGCTGCTGGACCACATCTTCACCAAGGAGGGGCTTGTTGGGGAGGTGAAGATCAAAGACAGCCTTGTGTGCAGGTCAGCATGCAGTGACCATGAGATGGTGGAATTCAGGATCCCAAGGGCAGGGAGGGTGGAAAAACAAGGTCAGAACCCTGGGCATCAGGAAAGCAGACTTTGCCCTCTTCAGAGATCTCGAAAAAAATGCTGTGGGATAAGGTCCTGGAGTAAAGGTGGGGCTAAGATAGATGGTTAATATTAAAAGGTTACCTCCTACACACTCAAGATTGTTCCATCCCAATGAATAAAAACTCAGACAAAAATTTCAAGAGGGCCATGTGGATAAACAAGTTGTTCCTGGCCATACTCAAACACAAATGAATGCAAGGATGGGTAACCTGCGAGGAATACGGAATCATTGTCTGAACACTGAGAGATGAAGCTTGGAAAGCTAAAACCCAGCTGAGTTTGAATCTGATCAGGGTGATGCAGACAATGAGAAGGGCTTCTGTAAGTACATAGTTGACAAAAGGAAGAGTAGGAAAAATGTGGGCACCTTGCTTAATGAGATGAGGCATCTGGCTACACAGGGCATGGAAGAGGTTGAGGCACTGAATGCCTTCTTTGCTTCCATCTTTACTAGCCTTCAGGAATCCCAGGTCCCAAAGACCGGGAGAAAACACTGGATCAAGGAACACATACTCTTGGTGAAAGAGGATAAGATCAGGGAGTACTTCAGCAAACTGGACATACATGAGTCCATGGGCCCTGATGGGATGTTGAGGGAGCTGGCAGATGTCATTGTGAGGCCACTTTCAATAATCGTTCAATGATCTTTGATTGTTCATGATGACTGGGAGAAGTACCTGAAGACTGGAGGAAGGTAAATCACTTCTATCATTCAGAAGGGCAAGAAGGAAGACCTAGGGAACTACAGGCTGGTCAGCCTCACCCTGATCCCTGGGAGGGTGATGGAACAGCTAATCCTGGAAACTATTCCTAGGCATATGAATAATAAATTTAAAAAAAATCACTAGGAGTAGTCAGCATGGCTTGACTAAGGGGAAGGGCTTGACCAACTTGAGAAACTAGTATGGTGGAGTGACTGGCCTGGTAGATGAGGGGAGAACAGTGAATATTGTTTACCTGCACTTCAGTAAGGCCTTTGGCACTGTCTCCCATAAGATCCTTATAAACAAGCTGTTGATATATGAGCTGGATGAGCAGCAAGGTGAGTTGAAAACCAGCTGAATGGCCAGGCCCAGGGGATGCTGATCAAAGGCATGAAGTCTTTGCTGGACTTTCTTCAGTATGTCCATGTCTGTCTTTTACTGGGACCTCAGAACTGGACATAGTACACCAGGTGTGGCCTCAGCAGTGCTGAGTGGAAGGATCACTTCCCTTGACTTGACGGCAACACTCCTCCTAACGAAGCTCAGGATCCCTTCTGCCTACCTTGCTACACAGGCTGGCTTATGTTCAATTTTGCATCTACCAGGACCCCAGATCTTCTGCAAAGATGCTTTCCAGCTGAGTGGCCCCCAGCATATACTGGTGAATGGGGCTGTTCCACCCCAGATTCAGGACTTGCCCTTTCCCTTACTGAACCTCCTAAGCTTCCTGCTCACTCATTCCTGTCCTGGTCCCTCTGGATGGCAGCATGGCCCTCTGGTATATCAGCCACTCCACCCAGCTCCCAGATTTGTGTCATCTGCAAACTTGCAGAGGGTACACTCTGCCCTGTTATCCAGACCACTGATGAAGATGTTGAACATAATTAGACCTAGCCCTGACCCCTGAGGTACACTGCTAGTTCCTGGCCTCTGACTAGACTCAGAGAGGCCTCAGATGTTCAGTTTTCAGTGTATCTCACTGTCTGTCTATCCAGGCCATGCTTCACTGCGTTCTCTGTGAGGTTCTTATGAGAGGCAGTGTCAAAGGCCTCACAGCAGTCCAGGTAGACAATATCTGCTGCTCCGCCCTTGTCTTGTACTTTCTTTATTCTTTGCCTCTAATTTCTATTTGTAACTCCCTCACTATGGCTACCAGGGTGGCAGAGCTAAGTGCACCAGTACACAGAGTTTTCAAAACAGTGATCTTCTCAAAGAGAGGACCAGTTCCACTGGGGTTTTAAAGCCTTTAATGGAGAAGTGTAAAAGTGTAGACAAAATTATCCCTCAGTCCTTGGGGGACATGAGCCACAGCGAAGCAAGCCTGCTGTCCTGCTGCCCGGGTGGAGTGAATTGTGTCCCTGACACCTAGTGGCAACATGGCACTGACTGTGTAGCAGTAATTGAGTCTGTGATATGCTTTATTATGATGCTCACACTTCAAGGAGGTGTTTTATTTTCCTTTTCTATGTATTAACCCCCTTTGTACTAATGGAAGATCAAGCATCAGTCAATGTCTAATGTCTTAATGGAAGTTCTGATATATAATGAGAAGCCTGAATAAATATGAGGATCGAGAATACTGAGTAACTGTATTTTACTAGCAGTGTATCAAACATGAGTATTTGAACAAATTCAAAATACAGAGGTGAGTAAGGAAACAAAAGTGGTGTTTTTGTAATAAGGAATGATTTATTAGGGCTGATTTTCTTATCTCCTGTAATTTAGACATAAAACTTAGTTATTAACTAAGAATTTGAATGAGAAAAAATTAAAAATGAATGGTGGCTGTCCCAATCACTCTGTTATAGCTTGTATATGTTCTGCCATGGAATATAACCATACCCCTTCATTCACCCATTGTATCTTCCTGAAAAGTTTGATGGTTAATAAAGCAATATATAGTGAAATGATTTTTGCAATAAGAATTAAAGTGATGGGTTCATGGATTAAGGAAGTATTCATAATCTAAGTATACAGGTACAGAATCTATGGTTTGTATGATGGAGAGCAGTATCATCAAGTGGATGAGATGCTGGCTTTTCAGGGACTGGTGCTGTGGAGCAGCTCACTCTTCTGAAAGATCCGAGCCACTTCATCTGGAAGACTGAACGTCCAAGTGCTTCCCATCAACCAACTTGCTTGACTCTGACTTACCTGAAGATGATTATGAAAATGTACTATTTAGACAGAGGTGGGAAAATCACTTACAGTGGAAGAATTCCAGTGAGCATCTCTATGGGGAGAGATCACAAAACATGAAAAAGGCTGTAGTTTTGGGTAGCAGAACATGGGACGGATATCAATGGCACAAACCTAAGGATCCATTTTATGAGGTTCCCAAATGCAGGCCTCTCTCTTACAATGGCCATGCCAAACTGATCTCATAGCTTGAGTCACTTTGTACATAACTCAGCTTATCTTGAAGGAGGGTGGTGATCTGAAATAATTGCAGAGGCATGGCAGTGGTAGGTAATGCAAAAGCTTCTACTTCAACATGACACCAGATGGTGATGCTACATATCTGTTCGGTGTTAGGTTTTGCACAATACACATTACATGCACTCTGAGCAAGGGGGGTTTTGGCACCGACTTCCGTATAGTCATCATTGGCTCCTGTACAAAGACATGAGCCTGGGGCTTGTCACTGGAATGTTGCATACTTACATGTCTCATAGAGCTCACTGCAACTTTTTGCACAATTTGTTTCACAGCTTATGTGCACGTCAGAGGTTTAGGGACAAGGATAGAATACTCTCAAATATTAATAAAACCCACAAAACCCAAAATACATAGAATTAAATAACAGAACTATCTCAGCATGCATTGAAATTCAATGAAATGAAGTTTCCTGTTATACATAGAAAAACATTGTTCAGGTAAACCGGGAAGATGAAATCTTTATTAAAAAATAGAATATTAGCTGTCTTTAGGCTAGTCATTAAAAAAAAGTACATATCTAGGATAAACCAGAGGAAAGCAGAATATCTGGTCATGCTCAAAAAAATATTTTTATTTACTGGAGAGAGTTGTATGTATATTGTCTAGACACATACACAAAACTATTTTTATTTTCATCATAGTGATAGTGAGAAAACCATGCTGAGGTGAGGATACATTCATCTTCTTACTGTGGAGTGCGACATAGGTAATGGTTCCTCTGGTTCAGTTTGACATTTTTCACAGATACTTACTTTTCTGTTAACTCTGTGACACCTTTTTAGTAATACCACAAGGGTTGCTTTTTTTGGGGATGTGTTGAAAAGCAGCATGCCTTTATAAATTCATCTACGCTGGTTAGTGGTTACAAACACAAAACTCCATCATCATACTTATGTAGCATAAAGTTAGCAGTGCCCTTCTACATCTTTATGAGATCTGCTGTGTTTTCTTTTGCTGTGTGACCATGGAACAAGGATTTTTTGGATGTGTAATACAATGGGGGGGCAATTGCAGCACCTTTGTACTCCTAAGCTGCTTACAATGCTTTCAACATAATTTCACGTAATCATCATTTTGCCTTGCCATGGTTGTATTTATAGCACATTAATAAAACCTGCTGGTAGCGAGGAGGATTTTACATCTGTACTGTACTGCAAAGCCTGACAGTTAATTTTCAAAAACTAATTCCTGCTAATGAGTTACTACTCCTAGATGCTTTTGGAGAGGCATTAGCAATATGTGCCAGACCTGGCAGCTGTGCTGCTGGGAAATGGTGAGAGGCAGGAAGCAGATTTGGACTGCAGGCAGCTGTCAGGCAATTATGTAAAGGCAGGTATCGAAGAAAACACTGCACAGCAGGTGCAGACCAGGGAAGAAGGGGCAACAGTAGCCACCGACACAGAAATGGCAGAGGTTGCTGAGATATAAGTTGGTGGCACACCATGTGAAATACACAGTCTCAAGGCTGCAGCAAAGCCTCTGCCTTGCCATTCGCTGTGACTGCGCAAGAGCAGGCTGTGACAAAAAGTGAATCTCTCACAACATGCACTTACACGGTATTTTACAATGGATGGGTACAGTTGATGTGTAGGTCATCTGACTAAAAGATGTCATCCACATTTAGGCTACAGGCATCTCCCAAAGCCGTGGGAGACTGCGTTCAGTCATGCAGCAGGTACCTCCCTCCCCGGCTTATCCAGAGGGAAGCCTGGAGGCATTGAAGGCTGCAGGTGGAGCTGTTCAGTGCTCCAGCATCCCTGAGCTGCTTGCCAAGGTGGCTGCAGGGCAGCTGCTGAGAGACCCCTCTCCCATGTACCATACATAGCTCTCCTGCAGCAAAAAGACCTTGGAAGCCCATGTTCTTTCCCAACAGTGAGACCCTCCCCCTGTAACACAAGGTCTCAGAAATGCCAGCATCACTGCAGGGCTGGAGGGCAGCAGCACTGCTAGGGACAGCAGATCTCCAGCCTCAAGTGGAGGATTCTCACACCTCACCCAATCACTGCTTTCTGCCAATAATACATATGTCAAGAAGAAATACCTTATCTGAGGAATATCTGGGGTAGGACAGACTTGCAGCAAGGCACAGCAGTTCCTTGGGCAAATACTGCACAATAGTCAAGACAACACTGACCAATTTGTCTGCTGATAGACAAAATTTCATGGGAAATTTTGTGTTGATCCTCAGTTTTTGTTGAGGTCCTTCTTTCACATTTTCTCCAGACTCTTGGCACCATACAGCCAATTAGACTCATGGCAGCTCTACATCAGCCCTGATGGATGATGCTAAATAGCTCTGCTGTAAGCAGGTCAAACAGTGTGCACATATGAAATCAGTGCCTGTCTTAGCTACTCCAAAGCATGGTTTTTCCCTCCTCCACAAGGAAACAACCCTTTCCAGGAGGTCAACAGTGTCGTGCGGGGCCTCTGAGATGACATAACTCTGGCAAGAACTCCCTTTTCTCCTTCACATTGGGCATCATGAACAAACAGACAGTTTTGGGATTGTCACATGCCCTGCACTGTGCTCACATGGTCCCACAAGGAATGTGGGTCCATGAGTTTCCTACTGTGGCACCTGACTGATGCTCCACTCTGCAGCTGCCTGCACACAGACAAATCTGGGATGTGACAGCGTTGCTGCAGTGAGGGAATAAGTTCATAGGGCAAGACACAATTTATTATAACTCTTTGTGTCCAGCATGGCTGGCAGTAAGATACTAATGCAGACACAAGGTATCTGCTAATGACACTACTGATCTCTCATCACTGAGACACCACCAAGCCAGTGCACAGTACTTCTCTTCTGACCAGACTATACGTTTTTCCTTTCTTTCTGCAGACCACTGCCAGATGTCTCACAGGCTACATGGGAATATGGTTGTGGATGGGCATTTATATGATTTGGCCACCACAGAGTCTGACCACTTTTAACAGCCCAAGAGGTAAGAGAGACTTAGGAACACCAACCTCGACCTCCCTAATACTCTCTTTCTCTCCCTAGGCTCCATTGTAGCTCATCACTTCCAGTGTACAGAAACAGTGTTCCCAGAAAAAGAACTCTTCTTCTGGCATGACCTTGATCTTATCTTCTCCATCAAATGTTTCATATTTTGGGCTGTTTTCTACAGATGTCCAACGTGCTCCAGAAAACAGAGGCCATCAACTATTCCACAACAAAGTGCTGAGGCTCTTTGGCACTGGCAGAGCATTGTTACAACTGTGTAATTCCTTATGGATATATTTCCCACAGTCAATTTCTATCCCAACCCTCCAAACAACGAGCTCTGTCAAGCTGATGTGCAGAAAGAAACCCAGCACTCAAGTGAGCACCTGCTGTACTTGATGATCACAGCCTCAGAGGTAAGACAAGTTGCCACTGCTTGGGACCTTGAATTTCAGGCAGATACCTCCTCATTTTTTGGATAGAAGTACAGACATAGTATCTTTCCTCCTTCCGCTGCTGTCTCAACATCATCTGGGCTGTACTAGATTGACATCTAAACTTGACATCACAGCAGCAGCATCTTTGAAATTCACTACCTCTCCCTTCACCACTCAGGGAATGATTGTGCTGTGATTGCTGTCATTTATTCACAGAGAACCACTCCTGGAGCTGCTGTCACCTCAGCCTCTGCAGCAGCTGCCAAACCTTTCCTCCTCATAAGGCTTAGGGATGAGTTCCTCCACCACAATCCAAGCAGACAAGGCAGGTGCCACAATCACTTTCAGGCCCTCCCAGTTCTTTAGGCCTATAGCTCTTGGACCCTTGCCTGTATCTTGCAGAGCTGCTTGTTCTGGCCCTGTCCAGACCTAAAGTTCATCCCAGGACCTAACTCTCCCTAATCCCTATTTACTCTAACTGACATTGGCTTTATAACCATCTAGTGTACAATTTCCTAAGTAAGCCTTCTGCCTCCATTTCTTCTGCAGTCTTCACTAACATCTAAGTTAAGTAGAGTGGGGCAGGAGATTTTATTGCCAGTGGATAAGATTCATTCTTATCCCTGGCACTTCATTCTAGAGATGCATTTTGGTGCAGACAGTTCTGTGACACCTGGAGAGAGTAGGCAGGCAATCCTTGAGAATGGCACAGGGCATGAAATGTCTACATAATAAGGCTTAGTGGAGATATGTTAGCTGTATGTACATGAGAGTGACATAGGCATCCCTCAAAGCAAAAATGTCAGAATTGTGCTGCCTACAAGCACAGACATCCCATTCAGGACATGGGTGTGTTAAAAACTGTGGGGAAGTCAAGGTGAATAATTGTCATGCACCACAATGTCTAAGCTGACACTGGATGCCTGCCTACTTTCGGTTCCAAGTCAGAATCTCAGTGTCTTGTGAGCTGAGGGATTCCAAATCACCTTACCTGCTACATGCCAGACATGCAGCACTCTGTTCCACCGTGAAGTGAGGACAGAGAGCCCTGTTCACCTCATGCTAAGCAGTCCTGTTCATTTTGGCTGTGTGGAAGCAGCCTTCTACCTCTGGATGAAATGTATAATTGATTTGATTTTCCAAAAGCCTGGGTATGAAGGCCACTTCTCTGCTGAATTTTAATTTGTCTTGTCTTGGTGGAACAGTCTGTGCTGCCATATCTTTTCCCTTAGGCTTCCTTGCTATGATGGTTGCTGTGTCTGAAAGCTCATAGCATTCAGTAGAAATTTTCCCCAGCTCCTCCAGTATTTATTTTTAGATTTCAATGAGAAAAAAAAATACCCATCTACAACTATAGGCAATGATAGCTATTTGGGATCAGAAGCTATGCTGAAATAATCATGCTCACACAGTGCAACAATAAATTCCCTTAACCAAACAGCACTTTGAAGCAGTGGAACAAGCCCACCCCAGAACTGCTTTATCAGCTATCCCCTTTTAAGAAGATTAAGCTGTTACATTTCTCTGCTGCTTCTTTCATCTTCCCTCTGTGAGTGCCATCCAGGCCTCCAGGCAAGCATAGCTGCTTATCCTCATCTGGAGACTTTAAGTAAGGAAAAATGAGGCTGAGAGAAAAGAAAAATTACAGACGTATTTGTCAATAAGCAGTGGGTATGTATGAGAAGAGCATGGTTAAAAAATGGAAGCCATGGCCAGGGCTGGATGTCTCAGGCCCCAGGTAAGTGGTTTACTAACACTGCAGCATAAACTCAGAGCTAGGACACTGCTTGAAAACTTTCATTGTGCACTGACACGTTCATAGCCACTTCTACAAAGATGCAGATCACTACTGTAATTAGCACCTAGTGTTTTTGTGTCTGTAGATGGGACATTAAGGCCAGAATTTTCTATTAATTCACACCAATTATTCCACCCAATTCGTGGTTAAGGCATAACAAAAAGGCAAGCAAATATGACTGCCTTGGGCAGAACAAAGTATGAAAAATAAGGGACATTTCAAAGAGACATTTTAGATCAATACTTTCCTGTAGAATCTTCTCTTCATAATGCATTTCTACTTTCAATTGTGTGAGCAATTTGCCATAAGGTTCAATTTTTTATCAAAAATAGCAGTTATCTGCTTTCATACATTTTAATACATTTTCGTGATGTATGACATTCATGCATCACCTTGTAGGTACTGCTGATTTTAATTTTGGTAAAGCTAAGCTTTACCAAATTTAAATAATTTACCAAGTTAGTATTTGAGAGGTCTCAGGAATCCTATAAAGGACTATCATCCTTTGGTGTTTGCAAAATTGCAAATTGTTGTTGTTTTAAATCAAACATAAAGGTGTGGACTTCAAACCAAAGGTGGTGTGGGGAAATGAGACAACCTTTTATAAAAAGAACACAATAATTGTAAAGATAGCTGGGTACTGCTGGTAATTCTGTAAACTCAGACATTTCTTTTGTTCCCTTCAACAAAACGATTGAGTTCTCAGGAACTCGAAACAGAGGTGAATGGAGACAACTGTGTAGTTTGGTTTTTAAGAGAGCGTTTCAGAGTCTTTGTTCCTAAATTGTCCAGTCCTGCCCCAAGCCCATGTCACTTCCAGGAGCTGCCAGTCAAGCTGTGGAGCTCTCCTTTTGCAGCTTCCTCAGTAATTCAGAACATGAGCACAGTAACAAAGCACAGTAAAACCCTTCAAGCCTGAAGTCCTCTCCATGCTGCTGAGTCTGCATGACCATTACCAAGAACTTGGGGAAGTGTCTCCCAGAACATTCCACCTCCTTCCCAGGTTAGCTGCTTTGCTGACATGTTTCCAAGCCCTTCCCAGTACACTAAATCTTTTCAAATAAAAGGAATTGGTTGCATTACATGGCAAGCACCTGCTATTTACAAAGGGAGTAACAAAATTTCTGGAGCCTTTCTATCTTGCAGGCCATTTCTGTACTTTGGTTACAAGTGCAAAATCAGAAGCCCGGGCAATTACATGTTTTAACAGGAAGTCTCAGATGTGAAGTCAAGTTCATGATTCCTGTTTCAGATGTACAGAACTGTTGAGTTTTAGGACAACAACTCTTTGGTGACAATGTTGTAGGAAAACGAAGAACAAAGCAAGAAAAGAGGCTTAGAAAAGAGCCTATCACTAAAATAATTGTTTCTAAGAGCACAGAGTTGCAACATGTTTGGAGAGTAACCCAAATCCAGAACAGCATGGAACTCACTCATCTGCCACAGATCTCCCTTTACCTTCTGCTTGTATACATCGTCTCTTGTTTTTGATGTTTTTCCTGAGAAAGAATTTATCCTTTTTAAGATACATGGAGGTTTTTTGGCTTTGTTCATGTGTTTGGGCAAAGATCTTGGAACTGGCAATCAACCAATAGGAAATCAATTGACACAGGAATTATTAGTGACTGTGTACCATACACATTTAAAATCTCCATTTGTATTTTCAAATGTATTGTGGATATTCAGACTTGCAGAAATTTCAACTCAGTGATCTGCCTGGAGACCTAACTGATTTCAGCAGTAAAAAAACCCCAACAAACAGTAAAAAAGGCTCTCCAATACTTTGTGCTTAACTTTTTTTATAACTGAGCAACCACCCATGCATTTCCTACATGAGTAACTAACTAGTTCACTTGGGAAGGAAAGATTTCTGAAGCCATGTGGAATAGTGCTCTATAGTGACTTTACTGCTGTAACAGTAAACCGGACTTCAGAAGTGATATTCCTCACTTTTTCTAAAGCTTGCTCTCATTCTGCCTTTTGATCCTTTGTTTAAATCATTGCTTTTGAAAAGCTGGAAGGCATTTTGTAACATCCTCTGTTATTTGCCGAGCCCAGGTTATGCCTACCATGCAAAGTGTCTAAAATGTGCTGCCATTTCCACTAAGCCTTAGAAATGTCTGCTTTGAAATTAATTTTTAATCTTCCAGTGGCACAAACTTCCTAGAGGGTTTGCTCATTTATTAATGCCCTCTGTGATGTAGGAGTTGCTGGTGCCTAAGGCAGGGAAATGCAATGCACTACTAATTATTACTAATTATTTGTCTTATGTTGCATCATAAACAGTTATTCATTTGCCAGAGCAACTTATGCTCATCTTCATTAATAACTTAAATGTGAACAACTCTATATAAAGTAACTTCAAAAAGAAAACATGTCAAATTGTTTTCCCTTGAACTTTTCCAATCTAGCAATTAACCACATATCGCACTTATCGATGTGCATGGAAACCTCTACATTTTACATGTGTGCAAGCTAGAAGAGGGGAGACAGGCAAGCAATTAATTTTTGTAGTTTTAACAATAGCCTTTTTCTACACAATCCATGGTCTGCGATGGACCTCAAACTTTCCCTTAGTCTTTGATTTCTCTTCAGATGACAGTGTGGTGGCTGTGTGTCCATGTACAACTGAGCTCTGCTGCAGGGAAGGCATCTTGTCAGACATCCGTAATTGCTGACCAGTTTGCCCTCTGTTGTTCTCATAAAGCAGTCTGGGGCTACAATAACCACCTTCTGAACTCACTGAATGAGAACATAAAAGTTTTGAAAATAATCTTAACTGTGCTACTGCACATTCACCTGATGATTAAGACATATATAATCAGATAATGCTACTAATAGAATATATTGAGATGGATAATATTATAGATTTGTGTTTATTGGGAAAATGTAAAATTAGTACATATCCTGGGGTATACTGAAATGACTGGATATTTTTCATTAAAAGCAGTTACAAAGACATTATTGATCATAATTATTTTGTTTTGAAAAATGTAAATGATCATATCTTCTCGGTGTATGAAGATTTTATCCCTATCTTGTAAAATTAGTGACGATACAATGTGCATGCCTAAAGCAAGAAATCCACAAAAATAGTGAGATGTTTTGGTGTGGAAGATTAGAGAAGACAATGGTGAGATTGAGGTCAAAGAGGACAGAGCATCACTTACAGGGAAATTTGTTATTCTTTCAGAAAACTCCTTAACTGGGCTGCTCATGAATTTTTCTTGAGTTCCTGAAGGTTGTTACTTGTAGGAACACCTAACCTATACTACCTAGGATTGCTTCTCTCCTAATTTCCTAGGATTGCTTCTCTCCAAATTTCCTTACAATAGTTGATCCTGAGGAGACATTGGTGGGTGTTTTTATATACTACTCTGGCCACTGAAGTTATTTCTGAATGCCTCTGTATACAATTTCCCATTTTTTAATAATAATTTTTACTAAATCTGTCATTATGTTTGCTGAGAGTTTTAAAACTCTTTTTCCTTGACGCATACATTTCCAGCCTTTATTTTTATACTTTCAAAAGACTGAATCACCTCTGGCAAATGTGAATATAACCAATATCAAAATTGTATCCCATTGAACTGGGGTTTTTTTTTACAGGGTTTTTTAAAGAAATATTTGATGTAGTTGTTTGCTAGAACACAAAATGCCATTACTTTGTAACAAACAATCTAGGGCTTAACAAGCTCTGGAACATATATCTTATGACATATATTAGTATGCCTGATATCATCATACAATGTGATGTCATGATATGTCTGTGGTACCATGGCATCGTGGTTATATGGATAGGAGAGCATGTTAACAATAGCAGGATCTCATCAGGCCCCATGGAGAACCAGCCTCATCTGTCAGTTCAGGAATACTAAATGACTCCAAGGCTCTCTTAGGTCAGGAACAATTTAAAGCAATCCGCTGAGTTTGCAGGGAATTTGCAAGTGACGCACCATTCAAAGGAACCTAAACAAACCCTGTGGCATTTAAGTTAAAGCTGAGACTAAGGCCAACACTTCGACACTTTCAAAAGCAAAAAAACAGTTTCTGAAGTTCAGTTTTGGGTGTCTGATATTGAAAGGGCCTTATTTTAATAAAGGATTGCAAATCAAATGCTCCAAACTCAAAACTTTTCAAACTGTGCATTTAAAACCACAGGGTTTTTTTCCACATGCTCCAGCCTGCAGAAGAAGAAGATGTTGCTCTTTAAGGACTTTCACAGGAGAGAAAAAGCTGAATCTTTCCTGGTTCAACTCCAGTTAAATTGAGAAATGGCTATTTCATCACTGTATCCTCTCCAGCAATGGAGGCTTTTGTTCCTCTTCAGGATTCTTTGTCTCCTGGCCAGGTGCGGTCTGGCTGGGTCTGGCAGGAACTGGAGCTGATGTGAATCCTCCATGGTTTTTCAGTGGGCTGGGTATACCTCACTCTTCAAAAAGAAGGTCCAAAACACGCCCTAGACCTCGAATGACAGTGGCTGGAATTAGTGTTTCCCACCAAAAGAAAACAGCGTTAGGCTCCAGGGACAGGGTTCTGAAAGGTACCTTTCCTGCTCTCTTGGACCAGAGGGATGGAGAACGGTTAGTCAAATGTCCAGGACATCATGTTTTTAAAGGACAAACCATGGTACCAAAGAGTACATGTTTTCCTTGTGTGCGCGGCAACATACCTGTGTGCAACTAGGGAGAGGGAGGCTGGGTTATCTACACTGGAGGTGGGTGTTATTTACAGGAACATGGACTATCTCCAACAGCTGTGCTTGGCTCTTCTCCCCCAAGAGATGGATTATATCTGTGCGTGGAGAGAAGCAGGGGCAATGCTAGAAGTCTGGCCCTCCTTTGTGGTACCTGTCCCCACGTGAGTGGTGTGAGGAAACAGAGACAAACCAAAGCCTCTGCCTTTGGGCAGTCTTGCCCTTTTTTAACCATGAAAAGCTTGGTCTCGTTCATCTGTTCTGGAGCTCTCCCTGTTGTTCCAGAAAGGGACAGGACTAAGCAGGAGCCTGGTGCCCTGACAGTTGACCAGGCTGCTACGGGGCTGACGGCCAGGCTGCCGTGGGGGTGATGGTGAGGCTGGCCTGGGGGATATCCTAGGCAGCTTAGAGGGTGGTGGCTAAGCCGTTGTGGGGCTGCCAGCTGCTGCCGTGAGGATGGTGGTGGGCATGCTGCCTCGGCTGTCGTGGAGCTCACGGCTGCTGCCATGGGATGGTGTCAGGGATGCTGTGAAGGGGACGGTGGATGCTGCCTGGGCTGCCGTGGGGCTGCCGGTGGTGAAGCCGGTGCTGTACTGACAGCCGGCCAGCCGCGCAGCTGCCGGCTCGGCTGCTCCTGGGGCGAAGCCTGCGCCACTGTGGGGGTAACAGCAAGGGCAGCACGGAAGAGCCGAGCGAGCGCACTTCAGGCCGGAGTTGCTGGGGGGCCGGGCGGGGACACTGAGCTGGCCCCTCCGCCGCCACCTGCCCCGCGCCCCCCGCGGCCCCGCCCCGGTCCCACGGGTGGCGGCGGGAGTGTCGCTACCGGGGCCGCGCGGGCGGAGGAGGAGGAGGAGGAGGAGGAGGAGGCGGGAGGAGGAAAGCGGCAGCAGCAGCTCTCGGGAGGAGCCTGTCCACCGTGAGACAGCATATTCAGCCGGCAGCGGCGGTCCTGCCGCAGCGGCGGGCGGCTCGGCTCCGCACGGCTCGGCTCGGCTCAGCAGGGCTCGGCTCGGCTCGGCAGGGCGCAGCTACTGGCAGCAGCCCTTCAGGCAGCGGGGCATCCCTCTGCTGCCCGGCAGCGAGAGCTCGGTGAGGGCTGCAAGGCGCCGAGAGCCGCTCCGCATCTCCCGGGCACCGGCGGAGGTGAGGCACCCGCAGGGGCGGCGGGGCCGGGACGCGGCGGGGCCGTATCGGAGGGGCGAGCGGGGGCCGCCCTTGGGGCCCGGCGCTGGCGGCGGGGGAGCGGGGCGGGATTCGCTCCGCGGGATGCGCAGCGGCCGCGGAGCCCGGTGTGGCCGCTGGCGGCGCTCCCTGGGCAGGCGGCCCGGCTGAGCGAGCGGGTATCCCGTTTGGGCGAGCGCGCATCCCCGGCTGGGCGAGCGGGCGTCCCTGGCTGTCCGCTGGAGCCGGCCGGCTCTTGCTGAGAGTGGGCTCTTGCCGAGGGTGGGCTCTTGCCGAGGGTGGGCTCTTGCGGCCCGGCGGCTCGCCCGCGGGAGGGCTGCGGTGAGCGAGCCTCGCCGGCCTGGGCACCTGCTCCGGTCCCTGGGGCGCCTCTCGGCCCCGGCTGCGAGTGGCGGCTGCAGGCTCCCGTCTGCTGCCTGAGCTCCGAACAGCTTAAAGCAAAAGGGGGTGGTAAAAGTTTCTCATCTATAATTCTTAGCTCACTACAGCGTGAGCGGTAGTGGGTTTACTCAAGTCCAGGACGTCAGAGGACGGTAAATAGATCTTTTCCCCTTCCTAAGGTAATTCCCTAAAAGGGTGACAGAAGGAGGGAGTCAGCCAGAGGCCTTTTTTCATTGGTAGTCCATTTAAATAGATTTTCAGTAGGATATTATTACAGTTACATCGTCCAGGGAATCCCCCATGGTCAGCAGAGAACATAAGGCCCTAGATTTCCTAGACAAAGCCCCCGTTTTATGGACTGGAACAAAGTTTGTTTTTCTGTCAGTATTGCCATTGACAGAAAGTACAGATTTGAGCTATAAATGCATATAACATAAGGATTCTCAGCAGATAAAGCAATCTAGCCTGCTAACACAGAGGGCATGAAATGGAAGGACCTGACATGAAGTTGGCACGTGACTTTGGAACTTGCACCTGGCAATTTATCCTGACATACAGAGTTTTGTCAGTGCTTTGCTTCTGCATGAGGACTTTAAATTACATTGGAAATTGGACTAAATATCATGAAGCACGAAACTGCAAAACTTGTTTCAGAATGAAATCCCATCTGTCTCCTGATAGATGCTGTTGTCAGAACAATTGGGAATTTAATTTCTGTTACAACCAATGTGCTTTGTTGAAGTGCCTCATTTGTTCTTGCTAAGTTAATGGGGGAAAGTTACATGTTTGCTATTCTGATTCTTTTAAGCTCTTTTTTTTTTGTTTTTTATTTTCATTTGAGGTAGCATCTCTAGTAACATTCTCCATATTTAGTGAAGGCAGATAAAATTCCTTTTATAATTTCTCTGCAGCATTTTTCTGCAAGAGTGTTCTTCAACACAAACCTTGGGGCTGCATCCAGGTCTTCTTCCCGTGGGAGTGCTCACTGTGATACTCATCCTCTGCTTTATTTTCTTTTCCCAAATCCATCTACTTATAGTCCATAAAAATATAAAATGTGGTGTCCCTTCTGTACCTTTTCTGTGAACAGACAGTTTTGAAGATTGGAACTTGCCATCATCTTCCTTGATAAGTGAGACTTCTGAGGGCTAGGTATGTGGAGATCCAAAAGATGTTTAGAGTTGGATTGGCTAGATTTCTCTCAGCTCTAAGCACCTTTGCCTCAGATTAGTCTACCATAAAAATGCACTAACTGTAGTGCTGCCTTATCCACAGTTTAAGAGAGGAATCTTTAAAAGAGCAACAATAAACCACATCCTACACATGCAGTAATTATTGGAAGTTTGGAAATCTGGCTACTCAAATAATAGTCAGGGAAATATTCTTTTGTACCCTGCAGATCTTAAATTAAGAAGCTGACCTTCCAGCTCTTTCTATAGAAGGAAGGGCAGTGAGCTGCCCTCCTTTGTGATGCCTTTCAGTGGCTATTTTTTTCATTATTGAAATGTATTTGTTTTCCAGTGTATTTTTCCAGCTTCAGGTTTCTGGTTCCTGTTATGCCTCCCATAGATAAAAACCTTGCTTTAGCAGCCGTCTTCAGTGGAGGTACTCTAACCGATGCAGCAAGAACTTACCTGCCTTATTTTCAAATAAATTAACAGATGAAGTCCCTTGGTCTTGTTTCCTTTTGTAAGACAGATTTCAAAAAGCATTCCTTGCTGCCCTCTGTTTTCCAGGCTGCTAGAAGAGAGAGGGGAAATACTAGACAGAGCTGGTTGCACTGGGTTGTGTTAGATGTACCAGCATTGCAGGATATTGGACAATGATGTGAAATGGGCTGGAAGGGAAAAAGATAAGGGATTGAACTAGAACAAACATAAGAGTATAGAAAGGCAGTATTGTTTTTCAAAGCTTCACTTACTCCTGCTAATGATTCAGGTAATCTTGTGGTATCTTTCCGCTCCTCAAACTTCTCACAGAGATTTTAAGCATACTTGTAGTCACTCTCTAGGACTACTCAGGCTTATTAACCAGGGCTGTGCCTCGAGTGCCCTGTTGGGCTCCTTTGGCTTGCTTTGACCAGCAGCAGAAGTAGTAATTAGGAATCTTTCAGAGTTACCAACACTTAGTGCCAAAATGAGTTACTGCTTGGAGGTGGTGGTGGGATGTTACCAGAATGATCCTCCTTGTCCTATCCATGGGCTTTAATTTTCAGAGAAGTTGGAGGGAAGTAACACTGAAATCCTCACTGAGGTGCATGTGGTAATTAGTATCTGCAGAGATACGGTCTCAGGCTTTCTGCAGCCATAGTCAGACATTATGACCTCTCAGTGCAATATTCATCTGATACTTTCAGATTTTTATTTTAAAAACCTTAAATGCAACAAACCATAATGACTCTAGATGTAATCTGTGTTTAAAAGGGACATTTCCCAGCCAAAATACTGATGGAATATGATGGCAGAATGCCCTTCGTACAGATGCAACTTGTGTTAGTAAAACTGTGCTTTTGACACTGCAGCTTATTTCTGTTCATCAGAGCAACACAAGTCCTGCAGGTGAGTAAACATTCACTTGTCCATATGAGGGCTTGCTTTCCAGATGGGGGCTCGAATGGTCTTCCCCTCAGCTGTTTGTGAGCCGGCAGAAATGGTAATGCAGGAGTGATACTGCTCAACAAAGAGACCATGACTCAGTCTAAATCCCAGATCGATGCAATATGTCCCTTTTGCTACTCGGTAATAATCCATCTAAAAGTGTGCTAGCTCTTTTTAGTTAGAGATGACATTGGGAGCTGTTGTTCACTTGGCCATCTGCAAGCCTCAAAATAAGGCAGTATACATGAGCTTGCTCCCACAGTACTGTTCATTTTACGTGGCATCATCTTGCCAACTTTTCTGGGAAAATGGCTACTTCCAGGCAGATGGCACGAGCTGCAGGAGGCTGTGAAGCAGACTAATGTGTGAGCCACTAGATCTTATAGATACAAGGTACCGCTGATCATCTGTGACAGGTGATGTACCAACTCCTCCTGAGCTTAAAACTATACCCCTTGTTTTTTTACTGTTCTTCTTCAGCACTTTTTGTTGTACTTTTTGAGGCAAAAACGTTCTGATGTGTATCTAGGAGTGCAGTGCAGCATGGAGAAGGCATGGAGCAGGAGTGACAGTTTCTTGAAGCCTTTTGTGGGCAGCACACTGTAACTCCATGCTCAAGTTTAAGAACAGAGGTCTCAGCCCTATCACTGCTGACAGTAGTAGGAGTTTCTGTCTGACTTCTCTGGTGGTGAATCTAGCCTCCAGAGTGATGGCAGAAGTCAGCTGCCCTCATTGCTTAAAAGCCACAATACTTCTCCAAACTCTATTGAAGGAAATTAGAGTTTTGCATTGACTTAACAGAGTTTGTGTGTGTCTAACTGCTGCATTGGCCTGTGTGCAGGTATCTATGTTACCTGATGAGTGATAGTTGCTTATATGTCTCCTGTGATTCTTGGCTCTTAGTCTCAGAGTAAAAGTACATGTTTTGTATTTAACACTGCTCCCATGCATGTGAATCAGCTTACCTGATCTGGAGAGACAAGTTATATCAACCTGAAGAACAGACCTCCTCTGAGCCCTTCTGGAGCAGTGCAGTGCTACCTTGTGTGTTCCCCAGGTGCTGGCTGACTGTCCCTGCTTGGCCCTAGAATAATTAATGAATTATTCGATAAAAGGAGAAGGCTCCTTTATTGCCACTCAGCAGAAAACAATTACGGAAGGAATCTTTTAAGGATGTAACTTTTTGTTTACAGTGATACCTTTTCTTCACATTTCCTTTCCCTCTTGCTATCGTTCTTTGAGGCTTACCCTTTTCTCTTTTCCTCAATACTTGTCTTAATCACATTCCCTCCTTGCTGGCCTTGCCTTCCCCTCCCCTTTGTTTTCTCTCCGTGGCAGAGAAATTATATTAGTTCCTTGTTCTTTTCTCCCTCCATCTGTGATGTGGTACAGATAATTCCAAATCCTGCTCCTCAGTTATTAATTTTTCACTTCAGCCCAGCAGAAAGATGCAGTGTTTTGTGTTCAAACAATGGAGAGTTATAGTAAGGCAAAGACACAGAACTGCCTAGTATGATTAAATATAAATAAGTATAATAGAGGATATATTTCTTATCTGTTTATATCACTTTTTATCAAGCCTTCCTTGATTCTAATATTTTCAGGGTGAATTTGACAGAAAAGCTATGCTATGTTAGTATTGAAACTATCCTGTGTTAGTATTGTAAATTAATCACTGTAGGTCTTAGACCACATGCAGGGGAAATATGGATTTCTCTTGCCTTAAACTATTCAGCCCTTCCGTTTTGTATCCATTAACACAGATCTTAGCTTTTAAAGGGCATAGACAACCATATTAAATCCTTACTATTCAAGGCATGCCCTTGTTTCGTGTTTTGCACATTAGGCCAGCACTGTTAGGATCAGAGTGGTTACCAGGTCACTTGGTAATTGGGGCAAAGACATTTCAAATGATTGCTATTGTATATTTCCAGAAATTAAAATATTTAATAAAATAGGGTTTCAGGGAAAAAAAAAACCAACTACAACAACAACAACAACAAAAAAACCAAACAAAAAAACCCAACCCAAACTATTTCTGATGTTCTTATATTTGAACCTGTCTGTCCTGGCTTAAAGACTGTTCCACTGACACAGCTTTTAAAAGAATTTCTTCTCAGATTCTCACAGCACAAAGTTGGGGGACTATCTAAACTCATGTGACTTGTTTCATAATACATGTTTATCTTCTCTTTAAGTAATATAAAAGATTTGCCATTTTTGTTAATCTCACTATTCAAAGTCATATGCCATTGTTGTTTCTTTCTAGTTACATTTTGAGCAATTGCTGAACCAGAAGGTGGTTTGTATCATAATTCTGATGTATTTCAGATCTTAGCTTGCCCCTACATGAATGAATTCTTTGTCCTTTTTAGCTCAAACTGCTCACAGAACTTTGTCACACGCTTATAGCACTTTGTTACAGGCTCTCAACTTCTGCCAGTCTTCATTGCCTAGGAACACAAATTACTTCTGCAAAAACCAGAGAAAAGATAGTTCAGGTTATATGTACTTAGCACTGTAAACTGTGTGGTGCATTAAACAATGAATGGCTTAAAAATCTATAACCTTTTGGACTGAAACAAGAAATTTGACCTAAATCATACCCCCTAGTGTGCAGTTAGCTATTCATGTACATAATCTGCTGCACTTGGCAAAGCCTGTGAATGTTGTATTCTTGCCTTTCACTATCTCCACAGTAGTAATAATACTACAACAAAAATTGTGCTGATGGGATAGGAGGGTATTGTACTGGAGACAAAATAAAAAAAACAGTGATGCCATTCTCTCTTTGTACTGAAAGAGCCCGTGGGAAAACTGTCCCTTTATTTCCCACAATATTTTCTCTTTCATAGAAAGTTGAATTGCAAGAAAATGCAGGAAAGCCTAGTTTCTCAGCCTTTAAGGACCTCTGCAAATATTTTAAAAACACCTTGTGCAAATTCAGTACTTTATCTGATAATTATAAAATAAAGAGCTTTAGGACTTTCCCCATATGTTTAAAACATAGAACTCAAAAGATGACAGTAAATTATATTCTCTGTAAGGGGCTAAGATGGAAAAAACCCCGTGTTTCAGCCTTACTGCTGGTGCTGTCCACACCTTTTAGAGCAGCCTTTACATACATAACACATCAGGTTTTATTGTTTACTTATCAATGACTCAGGGAACGGGGAAGTAAAAATCTCTAGACTTCCACGTTGACAAACATATGAGTCTTTTTGAACAAAATTATAATAAAATGCAGCCGTAATATTAGTTAATACTAGTATTGATTTTGATTTGATTTGAGATCATGCCTCCTCAGTGTTCATTCAGTAAAGTTAAAAATTAAGCTTAATTTTTTTCCCCAGAAAGTTTCTGATCTCACTAAATCAAATGATGTATTAGGAGAAAGTATGATGAAAGTTGGTGGCCTCCCATTTTTTTGTGTTATTTTTCTTGAGGTACTGTGTATGCATGTGTATATATGTATGTATCAGCAAGACTGCTGTGCGTTCTCATATCATATAATGTCCATGTTTGCTAAAGGATTAACTTTAACTGTTAGCCAATTACTCCTTGTTTCTCTCTGCTTCTCTCTTGTAATACGGCAGTTATTTGTAGAGTTTTTAAAGTATGTTCTGCTCTTAATCCTCAACACTACCTGTTGGAACCAGTTTAACAGTTTGATGTGGCTGAAAACCAGACATGGACCATTTCTGATTGCCTTGTGGACCTTCAGTGGTCCAGTATTTTGACAGCCACTAGTAGGCGTTGATTTATTTTCCAAAGCTATCTGTATCACTTTCCCCATTTGAAGAGAACTGGTGGTCTCTAACTAATGTCTTGGTCTCAAATTCTGGAGCCAAGGTCCTGATGTAGTGGGCCATGCACTGAGACTTGCTTCTGGAGGGAGTCCTGCAGTGTGCTCCAGGGGTGTGATTGCCCCACCGTTTAGGATGGCGACTTGTTTGCTTTTGCTCTCAGTAATTTGCCAAGCTTCTCCTCAGTGGAAGCCAGGGCATTTGAGAGATGTGTGTATGTGTGGGAGAAAAGAGCTCATGTGCAGCCAGCCTTGCCATTGTAGGAGGCAGTGCTTAAAGTGCAGAGCATGTCCACATCTCAAACCTGGAATGCATACTTGAACTCCCCAAACTGGAAGTTCTTACAGTGCCTGGGAAGCTCAGCTGCATCTAAACTGACAAAATGGTGTGGAAACAGAAACTAAAATTGCTGTCCTCAAAAATCAGCTTGGCTGTCTCCTAGCTCCTGAAGCATAGGCAGTCTCTAAAAACTCACTTTTTCACTTTTTTGCCCTTTTCTCATGTGTTCTTACCCTTGAACCCCCAGATTGAACAGCCAAGGTGTCCGCTCTCTGCCTCCCCGTGGCTGCTCCATCTCGTTTACATTCCTGAGCCCATCTGCCAGACTGTGTGCTCCATGCCGAGCTGCAGCTGACAGCATCTGCTCCTGCTTTTAGTGGGCCCTGGTTTTAATGAGACTCACCTAAAGTAAAGGAGTCTCAGGTAATTTTTACTTTTGCTTAAAGAGATATTTGCCTTCATCTGTGCTCTGACCAGCAGCCTGAGTGTCTTCTGCAGTAGGTACCTCTCTGGTCTTTCTCGCTGAAGCTGCTTCACGTAAGTCTGAAGTATTAAAGTTTCTTTGGGTGCAGCAGAGCATGTGGGAGAAAGAGAAAGGACTCTTCAGCACCTTGCTTCAAATGCTCAAAAAGAAAGAGGAGTCTTTGGCTCCAGATACTAAATACAGCATTGTATTGTAAACTAAACAGTCACTGCATATAATATAAACTAACCCTGAAACAAAGACTAGAACCCAGGGGCCTCTGTTAGGGATTAATGTTCGCTCTCTTGCATCTGCTTCTTCTGGTCCAATGAATCTTTGCAGAAAAGAAATTAACAGAAAATAGCTTCAATGGTTAAGAATGCAATCTCCATTCCTCCAGTCCTTCTCAATCATTAGCCAACAGTCACCCTAGGAATGTGGATTTCAGTCTTCTCAAGATAAAAAAAGTCCAATGCCCCCCCCAAAAAACCCCAAACAAACCACAAACAAACAAACAAACAGACAAATCCCAAAATATGTTTCTCCTGTTTGGGTGGAACGCTTTAACCACAGAAAAGATAAATGGAAGAAATAGATTTCTTGTTTCTTAGTCCTCTCTCATATTCAAATTCTTTGCAGATGTCCTTTAAATTATGCTGTTGGACATCTGCATTTATCATCTTGCCTTGTTATCTGGACATACCTTTTTTTCTCTCCTGTCGATCAACAGGGATGTTTGGCTAAGGCAGGCTCTGAGCATTCATCTTGCCTTGTTAGTACTGCCAGGTAAGCCCTGGGAAGTACAAAGAGAACAGTAGTGTTGTTTATTCTACTTTTTTTGAGAACTTTCTGTATATTCCTTACAGCCAGGGCTCCTCCTTGTTTTCTAAATCTTTAGCTGTCTTGACTTCAGAGCTGAAATCAATGTGTAATATTTTTAACCTAGTTCCATCCTTACAGACATCAGCGGCAAAGCAAAGCGTATTTTTTTATAAGAAAGAAAGCATATCTGGGTAAGTCTTCCAACAAAACCTGTGTGATGGCAGCACAGCTTGTTCTTTGATGTCTCTCTGGCAGTTGTCATAACTGGGTTAAGAAGCAGACACTAGAGCATGCATTTTTCATGTTTTGGTAAATGGCTTTAAGTATCACTTTGCTGGCCATGTACTACTAGGGTTATCTTAGGAGGAGGGTGGAAAAGTCAGAGGGGTCAGTTTTACACCCCATATGGAATGAAAGTGTGCATTTCAATGGCTGAAATATTTTCAGGGTGGAGAAAATGAGTCTTTGTTCCATTTCAGGAGAGACTAGCAGACATCTTGAAGCAAAATTCGATGTTAGGTTTTAGTAAGTCATTAAATTGACCCCTGGGAGGCACTTTGATACTGTTATGATGAGCAAGATATTTTATATAGGTTTTGAAGACGTGGTCATATCAATAAGAGCAGCAGATATCATTGACATGTGATCTTTGTATAAGAAATACATACAAAAGAAATTGAAATCAAAAACATGAAACACAAGGCTCTTATTTTTCTAGATAAGTGACCTGCAGCTTGAAGTTTAGATTGTTACCTCTCTCACATCGTCCATTTCTAAAATCTTACCAATTTACAACTTGCATTTTGTTGTCTTTTAATGTCAGAAAACATCTTTAAATTATCCTGCTAGGTCACAGAATCATAGAATGGCTCGGGTTGAAAGGTACCTTTGAGATCATCTAATTCAAAGCCCCCTCAGTGGATAGAGACACCTTTCACTCAGAGCTCCATCCAAGCTGGCATTTAAACACTTCCAGGGGTGGTGCATCCACAGCTTCTCTGGGCAGGCTGTTCCAGTGCTTCACCACCCTCACAGTGAAGGCTTTTTTCCAAATAGCCAATCTAAACCTACTCTTCTTCAGTTTGAGTCCCTTTCTCCTTGTCCTGTCACTTCATGCTGTTATAAAAAGTCTCTTCCTCTTTCTTCTAGGCTCCTTTCAGGTACTGGAAAACTGCAATTAGGTCACCCCAAAGCTCACTCTTTTCCAGGCTGAACAAATCCAAATCTCTCAGCCTTTCCTCACAGGAGATGTACTCCATCTCTCTAATGAACTTAGTGGTCCCCTCTGGACTCACTTTAACAGGTCCATGTCCTTCCTATGCTGGGACCCCAGAACTGGATGCAGTGTTCCAGGTGGGGTCTCACTGGAGCACAGCAGAGGGGCAGAATCCCCTCCCTCACCTTGACGGCTACGCTGCTTTTGGTGCAGCCCAGGACATGTTTGACTTTCTGGGCTGTGAGTGCACATGGCCGGGTCATGTCTAGGCTCTCATCCACCAGCACCTCCAAGTCCTTCTCAGCAGGGCTGCTCTTGATCTGTTCATCTTGTAATTCCTCTCTGGAGCAAGCTGGGAAATTCACAGAAAATAGCACAGTGCAAAGAGAAAGACCAGTTAATGTGTGGGGAATGTATAGTCACAAAATTTGGAATTTCGCCATGTCCGTTCCCAGCCATATACAGAGCCACATATGGAGCCCTGCGTGTTACTGCAGCCAAGCAGTAAAAGATGACAGAGACAGAAGCTGATAGAGAGGGCAGTGACCAAGAATGCTTAGGAATCTTCTTTTCTACGAGATCCAAATGTTGTCAAGTATGCAAGGGGTTGTTTTGTTACAAACATCTGTTTTTTGTAACTGGGGCACAATTCCTCAGTCAGATCCCTGGGAAGTATAAATCAGTATTGGCTGCTGCATCGAGGAGCATCTCACAGTAGCACATCTGAAATAATTGTGCAGTTATAACTATGCTCATTAATGCTTATTGAGAGAAAATCCAAGACATTTGAAAATACCTGTTTAAAATCCAGTTTTCTTTGAGGTGATACATGCAGTTGGTTCGGTGGAACTCAATAGAAAGGGAGCATGTTTGGTGCAAGATGTGCAGCAGTTTTGCTAGAGTTACGTGTTAGCATGTAATTCTTGAGTTCATTCTGCTCTTCGCTGGAATGTTGTGTCTTGCTTGCTCGTCCCCAGTGAGTTGTTGCTTGCAGCTTCTTCCCTTCAACCTTGATGGCTCTTCCATGGCACTGTGTTTGTTGGAATTGAAAAGATCCTGGTAAATTTAAGAGACTAAAGGGGCATGAGAGAAGAGGATGACAAGAAAGTGTTGCTTCATTTACACCACTCCTGGTGCTGGAAGAATGGGCTGTAGCAGAGTTCTGCTCATGTGCTGCTTTGTGGGGACCCTACAGTTCTGCTGAAACGGAGTTAATTTTGTAGTAGGACCATTATGGAAGAACAAGAGTGAAAAGATTAGATGGTAATAGATTGTAAGGGATGTGTAACTGAGCAGTTGTGGGTACATATCTTACACCCTGTCACCATCAAAATAAATAGGCTAAAGATGTGCTGACCTGTTGCATAGCAACCAGGAAGAAGCACAGAAGCAAATCTCTGGATGCTTGTGATTTGTAAACCTTTTCAGAATAAAGTACAAGACCTTTGCCCATCTGCTAGAAATGTTCAGAAGCTGAAGGATAAAAATGGTACATTCCGTGAAATGTAACACTTGACAACCATTTTTATTTATAGATAAATACACAGATGCAGTGTAAAAAGCCTGACTATTTTGCCTCAAGGTTATGTAGAAAAAATACTTAGTCTCCAATTTTACTTAGTGTTTTCCTGAATTCATCACACGCAGGAGATTCCTTTAAATACTGCAAATACTGAGTTTTTGCAGCTGCAAATATTTGCTCATTGTTGGGATCTCATAAACATTGATATGCCCATTTAGCAAAATTATTTATGTTATTCGACTGAAGTCAAGTGCAAATTCTGATGCATGATGAAAAGAGGCACTCATGTTTATTTAAAAATTGCCGTTGAGATGCTTCTAGCCCCTCTTTCCCATTTGAAGTGTGTTTCAAACATTATTTTCAAATGAATGCAATGTATTAGAATGTATTTATACTAGGGTAGCAACTCCCTCTGGTTTCTTGCAGACCAAAGATGTTTATCTGCTTTGTACAGTTTCATACTTTGCATGCACACTTTACAGCTGCGGAAGTCGTAGGTAGATCTCATGGGAATTTTTTTCTATTGTAAAAATATATAATATTCCTAACTGTAGGAAAGAAGCTAATTTGTACCAAGTGGAGATAAATACAGTACATTATAGAAATGAATAATTTTTTTCCAGTGGAATACTTCCTATGTGAGAGCTTCAGTAGTAATAATACTCCCACTCTATAAATCCATTCTTTAAAACCAACATCACTGAGTAATATATTTTATTGTGCAACATCCTTTGCATTTCACACGAATACATTTTGCAGTTTTGAACTTGAGTAACTGGCTATTTTTGAAGGCATATGAATAATACATGTACAGCATCTCTAAATACTAGATGCTGCCTGTTTATTTTAGAGGAGTATATTAATGAATCAATTATTTATAATTAGTTATATAGGATGACTAATAACATATGTAACAGTATTTAATGAACCCCTTTGGTAATTGCAATGGAGATAACAAAAAGGACAACACAGGAAGTCACAAACCAGGAAAGATCTCAAGGGTCATGAAGGGTGATATTTCTACTCCTTTTGGAAATTTTTACTCTAGTGCAGCCTACTGAATGAACAGCATGTAAAAATCCCTCAAACACTAAAAAGCAGTAAAATTTGTAGGCTTTCTTTTATGTCTCCTACCAGATTTGGAAACTTAGGTTCCTTTTTAGATAAGCTTGGTGAAAGCATGCAGGCAAAATGCTGTTTTAGGAAATATCAAAAACAGGCTTGAAGAGAAGGGAGATCTTACATATTGTTTACTTTTTTTACTTAAAAAGTGTGCACTGTTGTAATTGTCTTTTAATTTTATTTGTTATAAATTGGACATTTTGGGCTTATTATTTCCTATATTTAATCCAATCTACGTACACATCTTGCAATTCTTTGTACTTGTTCTGCTTTTATTACTCTAACAAATGTCAACTTACTGGTACTGAAATTCAAGTAAACCTTTTTAGAACCTGTGACTGTTTCTGCTGTTAAGTGGTCATATAAATGCTTTGAAAAAATATCTGCTCAAATACTGTGATACTGATCATTGATAAATACCTTGTAGCTTATAAACTGTAGTAAAACTGGCTTGTACCTGTAAAAGTACTTGCATGGCATTTAGTCCAGTGGAGGATAAAATGCTGTTGTTTGCATGTTCATATTCTTACTGCTACCACAAATGAAGTTACTACCTGTGGAGCAGGTGGAGTAGTTTGGCATATGTTCTGTACAGCAGAGAAGTTTGTGCAAGCATCATTATTATTTTAGGATTAATGTAAATTGTCTTTCATATATCTTGTTTAATACACTGGCAAGCTAAAAGGAACTGCTGGGAGCATTTTAAGGACAGGATTCTTCTCGCCCTGTCTGAGACATTTACAGTGGAGATTTCTAGAACTTAATGTAGATCAGCCAGCGCCCTTTATCATCATTAAAAAGGAATTGGTGACTTTGGGGCATGCTTAATCTTAGCTGCTTTTAAACATCTGCTTTAGGAAAAGTGGCATCACATCCTAGAATACCCAGACTCTTGATTTTACCTACTCTGATGGTAGGGATAGCTCTGCATGTACACTGTGGGCATCCAAGATGCTGTGAGCTAAGCCAGTAGATGGTGAAGTCCCAGAAAGCAGTCCCTGGAAGGCAGCACTGCGTGTGCACAGGCCTGGGTAGCTGCCATCGTGCTGGGTGTGGTGTTTAAGTGGAATTAACTGTGTTTCCAAGCCTAAGAGGGGACTCTAAGGCGTCTTTGATGCACATGGGGAAAACTCACGTCTTGAAATAGAACACTCCATTTCATTGAAAGTCATGCCATGAGGAGCCAGCTCCTTTCTTCAGTATCTCAAAGGAAGGAGAATTTTCTCCAGGTATTGAGAGTTCAGACAAGTGCTGTCCGTGCAAGGTCCTGATAACAAGAACCTGTGCTAGCACGTGTGATAAGCTCTTCTGGAGTGGGAGGACTCTCTCTCCCCTTTTAAGCCTGTGACAATAAACTGGGCCAAACAAATAAAAATTGATCTAAGATTATGCATCTCCCTTGAAGAGGGGAGCCCCTGGCTGTTGCTCTGCTATGAAGATTATTTCTACACTTACTCAACATTCAATGTGTTTGTTCCTATGTGTTCCTTGTCCCACACAGGGGATTTAATTGCTTCAGTACAAAATGTGCTCCTCAGTGATTCCCTCTGACCAATGCCTTCTCCCAGGCTGGAGATTAGGTCGTGCATAAGCCTTGGGCTGTCATTCTGCACCACAGAGAATGTTAAAAGTAAATCTTTTTTACTGTTTGCCTTTATCTCTCTTGGTGTGGCATGCCTTTTGGCACTCAGAATGGCGTTTATTAGAAATTTGCTCCCAGTAATGAACAGTGTTAACTCCACGGTTAGTGCCAAGCAGAGTGATAAGTATATTTGCCTTCTTGCTTGCTACCAGATTGCTGGCATCTGAGAAAGGTGGTTAACGTACTCTTGGTGTTTAATTTGTGCTAAAATTCTAAACAGCCAGTCTGCAGGTTGGTAAGCTGTCTGGGGGGCTCAGGCATGACTGTAATATATTCAGGATGAAAGTATATAACTGAGCTCTGGCAACATTCTTTGAAGGAAATTTAATACACCGTCTTTGTTGTATGTAAGATCTATTTTGTTAAAAATAGAGCAAAGTTATAATAGGATTTGCTCACCCTGACTGGAGCATTGTAAAAAAGGGGCCAGGCGCTAAACCATTGATGCTCAAATCAGGGGAAAAGCTAGTTAGCTTCCGTGACATTAAGGGAATGAATTTTTAGAAAGCCATTCATTGATATCTGACAAACAGCTTGAAAGGGATGCCAGACCCTCAGGGTTTCTGTCAGGAGCCTTAAAATGCATCTGCATATTTTTTGCATGGAAACGGGAGCTCTCTCTCTGTTGCCAAACTGCTGAACTAAAAGGATGCCAAAACTCTATCTAGTCCAAAGGGCTCTGAGGGGTAACTTCATAAGCAGAATTCAAATGTGTGCAACAGATTAGGAAAATGACTTCAGATGGGATTTCAACCATATCTTCGAGAGACACAGAAATCCTGAACAGATTGGTAGGCAAAACACTACCTGCACTGCCATTAAAATGCTTGGGTTTTTTCCTGACCATTTCTCATGTAAAAAATAGCTCACTGACGTCAACTGGTCACACGGATTAATGTTGTTTAAGGTGCTACTGCTTAGCTCTCTGGATATCAAATGCAATTTTTTTCTGACAATTTTTATTTTCTCCAATTGATAGCAATAGCATTGTGAATAGGATGAGAGTGATGGAGGAATAAAGAAATGGTGGTCCTCCACATGCAGCCAGTGTACCCAGTGGTCCTGTTGTTTGGCTTCTGAATGTCTTTCCTATCTATACCATCTGCTGGCAGCTGTAGTGGATTGAACGAGGAGTCCCCTGGCCTTGAAAGGGTGCCTTGCCAGCATGGGCAGCTCTGCTGAAGTGCAGAATCTGTGACAGTGTGAGCTGGAGTTTGAGCTGCTCTTACGCCTGTCCTTTTCATTAAATGGTTTCCATGTCTGATTCCAAATGTTATTCTATTCTTTCCTTAGAGGAAAATGCTTGCAAAGACAACAAAGCATTTGGGGCCGAGATAGTGCTTAATGTGCAGGTGATTTTTTTGTTGGCAATATCCTCTATGTCACAGGCTAAGTATGCTTTTATCATTTTGAAGAGGAAGCTGATGATTGCAGAGAAATTCATGATGGATGAAAGTGCCGTGTGATTTTTAGCATATAATTTTACTCTCTGGTCATCCACCCACCTAGGCAGTAATGTGAGTAGAGCTCTCATTGTATTAACGGAGAGCTGACATTCAGATTTCCCATGCATCCAGTGAACAATAGACTTCTATTGTGTATACGTGGCCCTGCCATTGATCTGATTGATTTTGAGTTGCAGCAGAGGATATGGTCAGTGATGTGTGAACAAGAAAGGCACAGTTAACTCTTTTTGTCAATGTCTATATTAGTCAGAACTGTCTTTGAAACAAAGTCCTAGTAAGAAAATCAGTATTGATACAGTTAGATTACAGTTCATAATGATTATGATATTAGAAAATCAATAAATAATCTGTGACTTAAGTTATGGATTTGTGCAACACTGGTGGAATTTTAGAACTGTAGAAAAAGATTCATATCATATCTTCTTTAAAGATCTGGCTCTGTATCTGTATAGTATGACTTTTTATTTCCTTACCCTTCATTTTCAAGGCTTATGTACATCATTGTAGGCTGACAGAGATTTAAAAGACCAAGAGTATTTGTGACTTCACATCACTATACTACAGAAAAAAGGGTTTAAATGGTGGAAGACGTCTTTCAGTCTGTCTCAGAGGTCTATCAGGTCTCTCTCAGAGGAAATGTTTTTGCCAAGTTTGTGTGGTTGGCATCAAATCAGGAGTGTCAGGCATGTCTCCTGCCTCTTGGAAAGATGGTCTGCACACAAGACTGTTGGCAGAGCAATGTGCTGCTTCATTAAAGAGAAACTTAGATTTGCTGAGTTGCCTGGTTTTGTGCCTTGTCTGCAGCTTCTGAGGGGAATGGCTCAGCTTTCCCTGGAAAGGGTGGAGGAGATTCCTGGGCAGGATGGCTCCTAGCTTGGTGAGAGTGCTGGCTGGAGGGGTGAATATGTGAAGGATACTGAGACTGAGCTGATGGTCTGTGTGGGACTGTGTTGGTGGAACGGGGGATCCTGCCTGGCAGCTGTGCAAAGCACCTGCAGAAGCAAAAGCTCTCCTGTTGCCATTTTTTGCAAGTAAAATTATTACTTGTCTAAGAAGTTTGGGACTGTTTGGGGCAGCTCTGATTCTGGTACTTGCAATCTATTTGTGGATCTGAGTGCTACAGTCTGGCTGAGCTGCTGAAGATCATGAAAATCAAAAGACTTCAGCTTCACTTTGAAAGCATTAAAGCATTATTTTGAACAGTGTTTTGCTTCACAAAGATAGTTTCCTAGTAGAGATAACCTGAAAATATATTTCACATTCGGTGATATTCTGGTCTAATTTCTTGAAATGAAAATTGTGAAAAAATATTACGCTTTCTACAATGTCAGTATAGTCCAAGGACCAGTGTTTTATAGAAATGTATTTGTCGCAATTTTAGAAGCCCGATATAATTAACTATCTTTTTGAAATAATTAACTATCTTTTTTTCAGTAAATAGGGAAATCATTCAATTTTCACCTTGATTTCGATTCTTTTGTTTCCAGCAGAGTCAAGATGTCAGATAAAAGTGATTTAAAAGCGGAGCTTGAGCGCAAAAAACAACGTTTGGCTCAGATAAGAGAAGAAAAGAAACGGAAGGAGGAAGAAAGGAAGAAAAAAGAGGTAAATTTGCAAAACTACCTTTTAGCTAGCTCATGCTTGCACAAGGGGCTTGTTGAGGTTTTGGCATCTCAGTATTGTATGCCCCAAGGTATCTGTCGTGTGGAATGAGATACTCAAACCCATGTCAGACTAACCTTATATTCAAAAAGCTTATTTTTAGTCAAGAATGTTGGGGTGAGGGAATTGCTTTTAAAACCACAGCACTGTCAAATGACAACAGTTTAGACAACATGATGTGCATGTGTATGGAGAAAGAAAAATTGATTTGCCACAGTGCTTTTTCCTGGGCTCTCCTTCAATGGAAAGGCAGTGGAGAGTGGGGAAAGACAGAAAGAAGACTTACATTTTTTCAAGCCATTACAGTCTAAATATGTATTTTTGTACTCTGAAGACTAGTTTGATTACTAGCTAAGGTAACAGGTTTACAATTATTATTCTCCAGTAAAGTAAAACATAATTGCAATTGCATTTTCATCTTCTGGCATGGGTGCATCTTTCAGTTCTTTTAAAGTTTGATTGACATATTAGTTTATTTGTCCTTGACAATATGCATTAGGTTTTTCATTAAGGGATTTGTACTTCTTTTTATTCAGTCACTTAGTGGAATAGAGGTGAGAATTGACAGGGAGTGGATATTCATTTTCATGCAAAGTCAGAGAAGCATTAAGTGATTATGCTTCCTTTCCTTCAAATGTCAACACTTACTATAGTTTAAAGCACCTGTTATCCTTTACTAATAACTGGTTTCCTTTTAAACTGACACTTTAATATTGTACATGAATTTCATGGAATTACCGTGGAAATGTGATGTGATCCAAGAAATCAGCATTCCAGTTTTGGCTGCCTTTTTAATCTTTTTCCATTTGAGCCATATTTGTGCGGTTACAGCACACGCCCCAGTGAGGCTGCTGGAGTCACTGGGGAAGACCTCCATAAGCAGACCTTTAAATGGTAACGCTTTCAGCGTTCATTACTAAAGAACTAGAGGGAAGAGGGCCAAGCTAATGGCCCGAGGGAGCTAGTAGGTCCTTTCTCTTGGTCCCTCGACTCTTCATGCTTCGTGGAGATCTTGTGGTGGTTGAAACTTTCCATTGGCCCCCAGAGCCACGTCTGCAGACAATGCTACAGTGCATAACTGTGTAAATGGGCTGTGCTGTGGTGCCAGATGGGTTCAGGAGAGAAGGCTGACACAAAAGTGCTTGGCCGTTCATGCTGGTGCAGGAGAGCTGTCCACAACCCTGCTTACTGTGAGGTGGTTCATGTGAGGAGCTGAGCACAAGAATATGCCTGGACCTGGACTGTAAAATCAGTCTCCCAGCTGTGTCCAAACTGGAGATAACGGGGATGCTTCTGAATTTCTGGGTTTTCTGTTGTGCCTGCACCAAGAAAAGCACCAGTCTGAAGAACTGTACAAGTCCTCTTTGTCCAACACTCTGGTTTCAGCAGAAAGGACAACCTCTTTTGGGATTCTGGCTAATGCAGGTGCTCCTACTGTTTTTAGATGCCCATAGATCAGAGTGGGAGAAGGCTAATGTGTGCAATCTCCAAGGAGGTAGAGATAGCTAAACAGAGAGGGAAGGGTCTTGTGGACTTCTGATGGGCCAAGGGCTGCCAAAGTCCTAGTTTAGAGATGTCAGTTCTTTCCTTTGCACCTGTTGGGTGTTGAAGTTAATGTGAAAGTATTTCTTTTCCCAACAAGTGCATGGGATCAAATGTAGGACCTTAAGCTACATCACTGAAATCCAATGAAATTTTATTCTTGATCATGGAGTAAGTAGAAAGGGGCCAGTTTATTCAGGGTAATGATACCTGTTGTTCTATGGTCAGCTTTTATGTTAGTTGAGTAAGTTGCGCCTAATGAGTGAGAGGCAGAAAATTTCCATCATTGTACATCCTTGCAAATATCCTTGCAAAGAGCAGTTTTACCATCCATTTAGGGTAAAATACTGTTACTGATATATACAGCATAAATTATCTAAGTTATAGATTACCTAAATGTATCAAAATGAATTTCAAAGTGTACCTAAGCAGTAATGCATACAAATAATTCCACATACAATTTCTGGAGCTGATTATATGTGAAATAATTGCTAGAGCTGATTATATATGAAATAATTTTTTCGATTTTCTTCTGGTTTAACTCAGGCTGATCTACAGCAGAAGAAGGAGCCAGCTCAGGAAGATTCTGACCTAGACCGTAAAAGAAGAGAGACAGAAGCTTTGTTACAGAGTATTGGTATATCCCCAGAACCACCTCTAGGTATTTAAGAGAAGCACACTGTAAAGCATTCAGCTCTGCCACAACTAATGCTTTCTTTCTACTAAAGCATGCTTGGCTTTTTTGATTTTTGGCTGTATTAGTGAAGTGAACTCTTCTGTTTGAATGCCTGCCATACCATTCACATATACAAGCTCATGGCATTTTGAGTATTTGTCATTGCCAAAAACATCTGTTTCATTTCTTCAAGAATTTTTTATGAACATAATGCAGGTTGGTTTTGCATACCAGCAGTGATTTCTTTTCTGATGGACTGTTTTCTCTTCTCACCCAAAAATATAAGTGCTGTACTTCATTAGCCCCAAGTTTTGTTTCAAAAATTCAAATTAAGTATTTGTAAGGAAGGAGGAGCATAGTCATGTGGGAACTCCCACTGAGTTTCTTTTAAAATCAAGCAAAACTGGAGAAGGAAAATAAAAAAACCCCAAATCACAAATAGAAGGACATTTATCAACAGACACTATTGTAGATTTTTGCTCTGGTTTCATGTGCTTGACCTGTTTTTTGGTTTTGATTTTTCAGTTCTAGAACTTGAAGTCTTCAGTTTATAAATATATGCAGTATCTGAGTATGGGTTGCCTTGACTAAGATCTGTCTTATGTACTGAATGGTCCTAAAGCAAGAAATTCCCTTCCCTTCCCTTCCCTTCCCTTCCCTTCCCTTCCCTTCCCTTCCCTTCCCTTCCCTTCCCTTCCCTTCCCTTCCCTTCCCTTCCCTT
>VWPU01002547.1:0-142782 GCA_013398955.1 Callaeas wilsoni | reverse complement strand
CCCTTCCCTTCCCTTCCCTTCCCTTCCCTTCCCTTCCCTTCCCTTCCCTTCCCATTCAGAATCACTCTCTCTCTTTAGCTGAAATCTTGGCCTCTCTGGAGCTACCAAGCCTTTTCATTTAGTTCACTGTGACTGAATCTAGGATTTAACTCCTGGTTATTCTTGCCAGTAATACATAGGAAGAACTTCATATTTGAAAAAATATTGAAGGCTTGATTTAGGAAAGCACTTTATTCAGATGCCTGGGTGCATATGCAAGTAGGTAATGCCATTCTGAATTGGAATTTGAATTAATTACTTGCATCAACCAACATTTATAGAGAAAAGTTACTATTTTTATAAGTTATGGTAGAGTGACTGAAGCTTTTAAACACCACTTCTTAGAAGAATTGTAACGGTTAGGTTATTTTTATGAATAATATGTTTTTAAAATTATATCATGATACAAAAATAAGGTCCAAGATAAAATCAGATATATTTTTAATGTATAACATTTAAAATACTCATTTTTATATAAGAATGAGTATATATGTCCGTATCATTTTATTAACTAAATACATATATTCATGTTGCAAATTATCACTTTTTATCCTAGTTAATTTTTTTGTGTTTGATACTGTCAAAAGAATATGTAAATTCACATGTAAGGTGATTCCTTTTAGTTAAAAATAGTATTTTGTTCTCTTTTGTTCCCTTTACATACACTCCCAATTAATATACAAAGGAGGCTTTAATTCCACCTTCACACGATGCCAGGTCTCACTGTGAATATGGAATGTATAAACAGCCAGACACACCTGTAACCAGCCAAAGGGCTGTCTCGAAGATGAATTCACTTTTCATGCTGCAGTCATTTCTGTGACAGTCTAGGGAGAATCTGTATTAAATGTTTGACCACATGGAAAATCTAAATCTCTTGACAGGTCTGTCATTATACACAACAAAGTATTTTAAAGTTTTACTGTGTTAAATCTAGAAAAAGAAATGCACACAATTTAAACCAAATGGGAAACTTTGCTTTTGCATTAGCCCCCCTTTTTGTGTTTTATTCAGTGTGACTGCTTTGAAGAATACTTGCATTAAATCTTGACTGGAGCCATCTCTTAATTTTTAATATTTTTGAGAAACCATTTTAAAAGAAATCAGGATAGTTCTACTCTTTTATTTGTTATTTCTTTGCTGAAGAGCTTTAACTCGGGCTGACCTTGAGCTATGAACTTCCTTTCCTGTTTCAGGAAACAAAACTGCCTTTGCATGAAATATGCTTCAAAAGCCCTGGCAAGCCAAAGAGAAAATCATTTCAACAGCTTGGGCAAATAGTGTCTAAACCAAGGGAAACTTTTCCTTGAGTGTTGAAATCATGTCCCACCCAAAATGGAAATTTTGTATGACCTACATTACTTAAGAAAACAATCACCAAGCAAACTAATGTGTATTCTCAGCATCTTTGGGAAATGATTTTAACTTAGCTCGATTTCTTTTTTTAGCTTTTATTTTGATGTCATTTCCACACTGCAGCCTTAGAGCATATCTAATGGACACTGGCTTTTGATTTAAATTCAGAATTTGAAAAGTATGCTTGTTCTGTTGCCTACTTGACTTTACCAGAAGAGTTCACTTAGTTTTTTGGCAAGACAAGCCCCTGATATTTCTTCGTACCTTTAAAATCTTTTGCAAGTCAACTTCAAACCAGACTCAAGAAAACAAGTGCTATTGTATTTCCACAGGTATCTTCTCCATTGATTAGCTGTAGATTCCCATTGGGCTTTCAGTCCTGTCTAAATACATGTCAGTTTTAACACTTCCAGAAGACTTAAAATTCACTTGACTCTCTTCCTTTTCTTTTTCTTTCCTTCCTTATTTGCTTTCACCATTTCAAACTCTCCTACTCATTCATCCACTATCATTTTGGTCCATTGGTTTTGATTTGTCTGACACTGCTCTTCATCAGTGCAGTCGCTGCATGTGTTAACATGGGATACCTGTTATTTTCATTATTTAGTCCCAACCCCTATGTCTCCCTCTTCGAAATCAGTGAGCACACCCAGTGACGCAGGCAGCCAGGACTCAGGGGATCTGGGACCCATAGGAAGGTAAGACACAGAGTTAACAGACTTGAATAAATGTGAGGTTTTTCCACTTTGCTCTTACTTGCCCATTTTTTCCTTTTCTGCTGTAAATAAGAACATGCTGTATCGAATGTGTACTTTTGTTTCTTCATTGTCCACTGTGTGTTACCATCCAGTAAGACTGGTCTCAGATGTGAGGTAGATAAATACCTTCAGCAAATGGATGTTAAGCTCTAAGCCCCAAACCTTACAGTGGAAGCATGAGCTGAATTTACACTTCTGAAACGGCCTAAAGAAAGCTCTCATTCTGTTTGGAAATACACTAAAAACAGGGAGACGTGCCCGGGGTAGAACCTGTTATTCATGTTGACTTATCTTTGTTCACATAACCAGTCCCCTTGGAATTCCTCCCCTGTGTAACACCAGGTTGCCACAGGTTCCTGTGACTGCTCATTGCAGTGTGTGTGCCACTGACAGTGGCAGAGAAGAGCTTGGACAGGAACAGGCTGAAACATCCCAGGACCCACTAGCAATTCTGCCTTGGAAACTGGATATTGGAGAGTTTCATGCAGAATGGAAGGGAAGCAGCTCTATTCTTGTTGGAAAGTGGAATGTGTGTGAGGGAGGGAAACGAGAATAATCTTGCTTTTGTTTCCATGGCGGAAATAAAAAATGAAGTGGCAATCCCGAAATAATTCCTTCTCTGGAATAGAAAAGAAAGGAGAATGTGAGGATGCTGCTGGTAAAGAAGGATATGTTCAAGTAAGAGGAGGTGCAAGCAGCTATACTGTATATTTTGAGTAACGTAAAAGATGGATCCTAGTAGCTCTTTTTGTATCACACTTATTCAGCGTAGAGCTGAGCTGCCAGCTCATCCAAATCTGCGAGCCAAGAGGCTGCTAATGGCTTGAAAGCACAGTGATTGCTTTCTGTAGTTAACAGTGCTCAGTAGACATCATATCATACCAATCCAGACATAGACTGTAATGTGACAGAGCTTCAGGTCACCAGACTTCATGCCACACCAGCCTTCTGCTTAGAAAAATCACACTTCCATACGCAGAGAGTATGTTGTGTCCCCTTCAGCCAGATTCAGACACTCTCCCTTGTGATGCAGGTGCTGCGCAGCTGCTATTAAATCAGCTCAGCCCTGCTCCCAGGTCTGCCCTCTAGGAGAAATGGAGATTGTTAAGTGGAAGGCCCTAGCCTGTAAGATGTAGCAGTTTAAAACACAGGAAATAGTGTAGTGCTGCTTTCATAAGTAAATGCAGTAGTTTCAGCAAGTCAAAGTACTTTGAGTAGAACAAAAATCGTTTTTAAGCAAAGTGTAGCCTGCTGTTCAGGATGAAGCTATTTACCACAGTCCTGCGTGAAGCTCACACAAAGCTGGCTGGAGACTTCTAAATTCCTGCTTTTCCTCTGAACCTTAATGGTGTAACTTTTTTACCATTAAGGTAAAACGCTCTTGGAAGAATTTATTTGGCTGTGACCCACGCTCGCACTTTGGCTGTCAGCAGTGAGCAATGACAGCACATGACCGCGTGTCCTTTCAGAGGAGAGTGGAGTTTGTCCCCTTCTTCTGAGCTCATGACGTACTGCATTGTGGGCTTTCATTTTGGATCCGTTTTCTGTCTTCTTGTGGCCATACTAGGAATTCAGTGGGAATCCTAAGACCTTGCTTGTAGTCTGCCAGTTTGCTTGGCATGTTCTCAGGTATTGAAAGGGCTGTGCTGTGTGCCAGGAAGGCTGCTTGCAGATGTTTGCCTGGAGCGATTGGTTTGTGGTAATGGAAATACGATAATGTCTGGTCCAGGCCCTGGGGAATGTCTGTAACCAGTGGATGGTATTGAGTGGCAATTAGTCAAATTAGTGTCACTGGCTGCAGGTAGATGTGCTCAATGTTTGTGTGAACAGGTGCACTCAAGCCTGCATGTGTGATAGAGGTCGGACTAGGTGAGAAAGATGTTGGTAGAACTGTCGTCACAGTGGGTAAACAGGATGAAACCGCCTCAGCTGTTTTCTCTGAGAGGTGCCCAGATCATGTATCTAACTTATATTGACTACTGCATATATTACTGCCTGTTTATCTGTATAAACAAGGTTATGCTGCTTCATTTTAATGTATTTTTCCATTTCACTTTCTGTGATAGAGAGGGCACTTTTGCTGGATCCACTGTCATGCCATCATGCTTGTTAGATCTTTCCCTTTTCCTTATTCTGCTGTGAATTTTCTGTACTAGGCTGAGCTCAGGTTTTAGAGGAGAGCAGATTAGTTTCAAAGCTGCTGATGCCCCAGTCTCAGCGATCACAGCTTGTCTGTTGTTGCTGCTGCTAACACTGCTGCAGAAATGACGAGCTCACACAGCCTGGCAGAAATCCTGCGGGCAGTCTGATTACTCATTGCTGAAGTTCTCCCTAGAGGAAGATGATGGATATTTAAAAAAAAAAAAAAAAAAAAGCTGTGAGGTCACAGATTTCAGCTTGTTACAGGACGAGGGGCTCTGTTACAAGCTTTTAAGAACGCAGGGGATCTTCATACATTCCCATAAGAGGGAACAGAACTAGGTTGTGTTCATACTTCTTTGAGTTGTTGGTACTTCGAGTAGTTGTCAGACTTAATCTGTTGGTCCCAATATCACCAAGTGTATTTGAGATATGCTTTGATCAGCAAGCACCTGTGATTTCTTATATAACAGTGAATGTAGTTCAGCCGGAAACACAGGTTTATGACATCTGCTTTTCAGGAAAGAAAATTAAGAAACTGGAGAGTTTAAACAGTGTTAAGTAGTTGTAGTCCTGGAACCACAGACCTCACTCAGTCTTACTTAACAAGATGAAAACTTGCTCACAAAGTGTAGTAGTTATATAGTGAGCAAACAGGCTCCTCCAGCAGAAAAGGTGAAAGCAGCAAAGTGCTTGGTATTGAAGCTAGAAAAATATAAAACAAAAAAAATCAATAGTGAGACAAATTCATTGCTAAAACAATTTACCTAAAGACTCTGTGGGATCTTCTGTCACTGGCCATTGCTCATCCAGGATAATGTGCCTGGCAAACAGGCAGATAATAGGTCAAACAATAATTCATTCATAAAGGTTGTACAGCCCTTTTGTTGCACAGGAAGAAAAGCTGCATGGTCACAATAGTCACTTCTGCCATGCGACCTATAGACCAGTAGTGCTGCTATCCCTCAGGACCATTGTCCATTATCTCCAGCACAATAGCCAGAGCAGCGTTGTCCTTTCTCTGATGCCATTCAGTATGTTAAGAGAAGAGATGGGGTGGACTTTGTAATTGCACTAAATTGTGGAACCATTTCTATCTTCTGCACCCCACATTTCTATGGGGTTTTTTTTCTGCTTAATCTTTAGTACGATTTTGCTATTTGTCATAACCTTTTCACTGGGGAAAACATCAAGTTTCAGCAGCATTCCAGCTTCCCTCTGAGCCTTGATGGCAGCTCTAAGAATAAGCAGATGTTAGATGGATAACGGTTCTAGAAACTGCTGACTGAGTGCTTTCAGTTGGACAGGAGAGCCAAGTTTTTTGTTGTTGGTTGTTTTGTTTTGTTTTGTTTTGGGTTTTTTTGGTTTTTTTTGTGGTTTTAGGGGTCATTTCTGGGTAGGCAGAGGTATGTTATACTTTGATTCTGGTGCTGCTCTTAGTTACCAGGCTACACTGAACAATTCATTGGAGCCCAGTTGTTGCTCAGAGAGCAACTTACCTGTCTCCATGTTGCTTTGCACATCCCACTTTGCTTTTTTTGATGCTTGTGTTGCTTGTGCTACACAGATACGATGGAAAAATTACACAGCTTGAGCAGCTACCCATCTCTGAATAGATGGGTCATTGGTTCGCAGAGCTTTCTTATATGATGTATTCAGACATGACTCATTTTCCATAAGAGACTATTGCAGGATTGCATAGAGATTCTCCTTGGAATAGAGTATGCTTGGCTCTTTCAGGATAAGTGTTTTGATTTGTTTACTATTTTGTAAGCATTTTGATGATTCCCAGTGTCCTCTTGCTGATGGTCACCTTATACATGCACAGACGTGCAAAAGTGCAATGTAGATTTGAATACATGTAAGGAAAGGGGCTGAGGTAAAGGCATTTGCCGAGAGCTCCTGTGCTGTAGCACAGTGTGAAACACAAATTTGCCTCTATTAATATAAAGCTGCTTTCTGCATCTCCCTGGTGGATGCTTTTTCGCTAGCCTAGTGTGCTAGAGAGGATGCTAACTAATACAGTAGAGCCACCATGAAACATGCCCACGGAGAGGCATGTTCTGCTGCTCAGCATACCTCAGGCACTCGTAAATCTTGTCTTCGCAGCGCTCACAGCCATGAACTCCGGGTTTGCGTTGTCTGAGGAAGTGCACAACGACAAACCTTGTACAGTGCCTCAGAGCCAGGCAGTGCAGTATAAGGTTTTGTGGGCTGAGCAGCTCCCTGGAAAGACCTTGTGTCCTGGCTCAGGCAGGGTCCGTCTGCACTTTGCGTGCCAGCTCAACATAAGAGAGCAGGAGTGCGTCTGTGCTGGGAGGAGGTTCAGCTGTGGCTGGGCAGCTCTCAGTGCTCACACCAGCCTGCATTGGCGTGTGCCTGTATTACCCACAGGGCGTCCTGCGTTCACCCGGGCGTGTGGCGTGCTGGGAGGAGTTCCGTTTGTGGACCAAGGTGTGATCTATCTGCGTGGCCCATTTTGCCCTGTACCTTTCACTGCTCCTGTATGTTCCTAGCTGGGGACATCCTACATGTTCTCAGCTAGCTTCGCTATCCTACAGTAGTAGGTTTGCACAGTAGCATCCCATTTATTGTGGATTGTGTGTGTATATGTCCAGTGGAGTCCCATGTGTGCAGCATTTCCCCCTGTGCATTGGGGAACATGAGAATCCCATTAGGCTGAGTGTAAGGTTTCCTGCTTTCCATCTGCTCAGTGAACTGCACCAGGCTCAGCTGTCTTGGATGTGTAAAGTTTAATGGTTGCTCTTCTTTCTTCAAGAATTTTATCTGTGCTCTTTTGCTTTCTAACGTGTATTTTGCTGTGCATAAGTTTAGGTACCTGATTATTTTGTGGTCTCCCATAAAAACAAAGACACTAATCTTCTGATGGCATCTTTCAGAGGACAGTTATTTCAAAATGGTGCTTTATCTGCTGTAAAATAAAGCTGGATTATTTTAAATTATTTCTCTCATAGCCCATTGGACTGTGCTGTGGATTTGCCTGGCTACAGCTACTCATTCTGTAATTATTGTTTTTATTTGGATTAGAGCACTATGTAATACTTAATTTGAATGGTTCCTACCTGATTTATGTTGCTGTTCCTTTGATATCACAGGTTTTGAGATAGGTTTTAGGCACTGAAATCAATTAACTTCCTTTAGTGTATGAAGTATACTTGCAGTAAAGCAGGGTTAGCCCTTCTTTGGATGAAGCTCTAAATATTTAATGAAAGTTCCTGTGAGAATGAGTTTGAGCATTGCATTAGGTAGCAAAGAAAACAAAAAATAAAGGGAAACTGGATTTCTCAAAGAGATTTTGTGGCAGTAATATGCTGGAGAAGTTAGATCACTCTGGAATCCTGATTGTCTCATCATCACTAGATTTTTAATTCTGCATGAAATACATTAAATGAGCAATCCTAGAAATAGAATAGCTGTCTGCAATGCTGGAGCCCTTTTCTCTGAGGAGCAGAATTGCCTTTGGCTTTGTCTTGTGGCATGGTTTTTTTGTCCACTTCATCAGCTCATCTTGCCGTTACTGTGACCTCTGAGTGTTCCCAGTTGTATTCCAGAGAATATAGTAGCAGCTGTCACATTAGGTTGGATGTCCTTACTCACAGAGAGTCGAGAGCATGTCTTCTTCTCTCTCATTCTGTTTTGAAGTTTGCTGGCAGTATTAGTCTGCATTCGTATATGTTTTCATCAGATGTGATCCTCTGTTGCTTCCATCTACTGTGGCCACTTTGAGCCATTTAGTTACAAAAATAAATACTCTAGGGTATGTTTTCTTTCAATGTGCTGTTGTTCACTCCCAGATTGTATTGGCTCAGTGCAGGGAGAAACAGATATAATTCCAGTCCTTTTTCTCTAGCATATTGTTTACTCATTTTCGTATAAATGATAGATGTTCTGATTTATAATGCAGCATCTAAACACACACACCAGTCTTGTGTTAATCATGTCTGACTGTCAAACACAAACATTTCATGCACACAATCAAAAAGAAAGAGATAGCTCTGGAGCATCTGGGCACCAAATGAGTCAAAGCATGTCATTATTTTACAGTTTTGTATTTAATCTTGCTCACTGTCATTCAAAAAAAAAGAGATATCTCTACTCCAGTGTATTCTTACTACATAATATTTAAAATAAGAAAGATACTTTTTGTTTGATAATCTCTTATGAGTACATCTACATGTCATCAAACTGTTTGGTTTCTGTCCTTTTTTTCTCAAAAAATCAGACTTGACAACTCAGCTTTTCTTTTAAAACAACTTCTTACCTAGAACAGTAATATAATACATCAACAAGCTGAAGAAAGGGTATAAGAATGCCATTCTCCCTTTTAAGTGTCTACTTTTCTATTTAATTAGAGAGATAAAGAAGGCAAAAGAAGGTAGATTCTGGTCTCTATTTCATTGGTACAGGAAGCTTGGATTATTGTATGAGATGACCTTTAATAGTCCATACAGCATATTTCCCATCTTCTCTTTAGCTGCAGAAAACATGTCACAGACATTAGCAAAACCATGTTTCTATAAGATCTGCTAAAACCACTGCCAACAGAACCGTGTTGCCTCGGGCTTAGCTACTTTGTCATTAAGTAAACGCATTTGACAGGTTCTGTGCAGGGATGCTCTTTCACCACTGCCACTCAGCTTTGCATTACCAGCACTTCACTGTGTTACCACATTCAGAAATGACAGGGATCCTTCTTCACTTGTGCCAGGACAAGTGGGCCTGTGATGTATTGCCTCAGGAGTAGCAGCTGTAACAGTTATTAGTAGCAGATTATTTTCTTTATGGTGGTTTTTTTTTTTTGAAAGATCAATTTATGTGTACAAAATGCTTTCTAAATGGCTGCTTTGGTGGCATACTTATTTCATAAATGGGCTGAGCCAAAGGGAAGCACAGAACAATATAAAGACTCTAAGGGAGCTGCAGCAAAGACTGAGGGAAAATAACTGCTTCATGGCAAACTTCGTCTGCATGGTGTTTTATTCAGAAAAAGAAGGATTGTAACCCTAGGGACTGTTGTGTAGTCCTTCACAGTGCAGAGTCAAGAGAAGTTTTCTGCTTAGTGGCTAGTGATTAACGGGATACCCTCTGAGATGCTGTGTTGCCACTCTGTTTTGGTGGCTTTGGGCTTGGTATGGGATATGCACCATTACATGGTACGACAGAAATTAATAAGACCCAGCTGTTACATTTTTTTCCATTTAATTTACCACGACTCAGTCATGAGGATCTCTTGGCACACGTTTCATTTTGCAGTTTCCAGCCGACTTAGAGGCCAAATTGTGCCTTATGCCTTCTTGACCTGAATGGTGATGGTTTCTGTGAAGCAGTGACAGTGTCAGCCTCCTCCCCTTGCCTGGGGGAGCCCTGACTGTCTCTGCTGTCTTTGGCCTAGGAACTCTGCTGCTTTTTAAAGCGATGCTGCAATCTCTCACACTTCCCAACATCAGCCTGCTTACAGCATAGTACTGGGTGGCTGTGTGGAGCTGTTTGCACATCATGGCTTGCCCTGCATAGGTTAGGATGCAAGGCTGGAGGATGGCAGATTTCTTACTTGGTTTTCCCTCCTTTTCTCCCTGCACAAGAAGAACCACAATTCTTCTCCTTTACATTCAATGGATATTTGGCCCTAGATAGCTAATGCTTCTCCCTGCCAGTTTTTCTTTTTGTTGTTTTTTTTTTGTTTGTTTGTTTTAGCCTATGAACAGAAGCAGACACCTTAGGGACTGATATTTGGCAGTTGCTTTCAAGTGTCTGTATATCTGACCTAGAAAGTAGGGAGTGTTTTTCAGTGTGTGCCAGCTACAAAGTCTGAATGGTCCATATTAATTAGAATCATCTGCAATCCTTTTAGTATGTGAGCCTGTGGCATCATTAAGGATTTTCATGCTTTCCTTCCTAAAGGATTGATAGAGTTCAGTCCTCCAGATCTTTGATTATTTTTCTCATTAGCAAGCATCTCCATGCTATAAATCAAAGAAGGAAAGATTGCCATTCCCAGGGTGCTTCGTAAAATGTCTTGGAAACCTGAGCCTCAGCTGCATCCAGAAGAAAATAATATTAATGTATAAAGCCTCACTTAACAATTTAGTTTATCAGCCCAGCTACAGCTAGTTCTCTTTACTTAATTTAGTCAGACAATCAGATGATTTTAGGGACTAAAACACCAATCCTCTTAAAACAAAACAACTTACTTGCTAAGGCCAGCTCAGCTTAAACAGTTCTCTTTCACTGAATTTCATCTTGATTTAATTAAATTGTGTGAGATCACCTCCTATGTTAAACTGTTTAACATAGTTAAACTGGTACAGTTTGTGCATCTTGATGTCGTCTCCTTCTTTAGCTTATTAAAAAGACCCTTAGAAAATTCTCATTCACAATTTTATGTTTTATCAGGAAAAATAAAAAGATTCTGTGAGTAACTATTTCAGTAATGCAATTTTTAGGATTTTTCTTCAAATATGTGAAGTGGGAATTGCTGCCGTTGGCAAGATATTGCTATACTTCTTTTGTTTGTTTGTTTGTTTGTTGTTTTTTTGTGGTTTTTTTGGGGTTTTTTGTTTGTTTTTTTATTTTCCCCAAGGAGTTTTGAAACAGTCTAAGTGTTTCATATAAAATTTTCCATAAGCAGAATGTATGAAAATGGATGGTTTTCAATTTAAAACTTATTTTTATTCATGAATTTTAGATGTACGTATTTACTTTAATAGTTCAAACTCAGAAAATAATTTCTGAGCTGGTCTATCAAAAGTCAGATCATTGGGTCATGAGAACTTTGGACATTTTGACTGTTAATGTGAAAAAATTTTGATAACTCTCATACAGTGAGTTGTTGTTTCAACCCTAGTTGTAGCAAAAAATCTCATCCCCTTTTGGAATGATTTTGCTTTTTCTGCTACAAAATAAATTGTATAAAGGAAGGGAAACACTAGCACTTCTTTCAGCTAGTAGTTACTAGATTTTAGTTCCAAAGAAAAATTGAAAATTTGCTGAAATCTTTCACCTTCTTCAGCTGAGTAATACCAGACCTAAAAGTTGTAGGTTCCAACCTTTATGTTACCTCTTTGAGTCCTCTAAAAAGTTACGGATTGCCTTTCCTAGATTTGACTATTAAATGTGATTTTGTCTTTTATGCAATTGTACCCAAAGCCCCTTGAAGTTTATGAGAAAACTTTCCCCATATGCATATCCATGGAGTCTGGATCAAAGACTCCTAATGTGAGCACTGATAGCATATAAAACTTCTCCTGCCAAGTTCTTTCTTTACATTTGTGATCATTTGAGTTCTGTTTTGTTGCACAGACTTACTCTTGGTATAAAAACCAAGACAAAAATAGTGTTTGAAAAAAGAAATTTCGGGGTTTGCGAAGGGAATAAACTTGTGCCTTCTGCCCGAACCTGGTTTTTATTACTGCACTTTCAAAATTACCATTTTGGTATCTGACACTCAGAGTAAATCTGTGTCAGTTCTAACTATTTGACCTTCTGTCCTCACAGATCCAGCCTGCTGCCCACACTGACCCTCCTGGTAAACCAGCATAAATTTGCAGACTAAGATTTCCGTAGCTATAGAATATAAAGTGTGAGTAGGACATTGCCAGGAGATCTGTAATATAGACCTGAATCAAAGGACAGACTTCAAATATAGCAGATATGTTCAGCAGATTTGATGACTTAAACTGCTGATTTAATTAGTGGAATTCTGTGAAATGGGAATCAGCAAGGTGTTGGTCCTGTGATATGTCCTTATCATTGCAGGCTTGCCAGAATTGTTCATCCTGATTTAAAAGTCAGCTGGTTTTTGAAAACAATTAAATCCATTCTGCAGCATATCCTTGATTCAAGAAGAATTTTGAAATACACGTTTTAAATATTATTTGTCCATGATTTTTCATAAATACACCTTAAAAAAAAAAAAAGTGTTTTAAACTCATGCCATTCTGAAAAGGGCTCTTATGGTTGCAGGCAGCTAAAAGATGGTGCTGTGCTCTCAGGGAGGTCAGAGTTGCTCTTTTTATTCATGAAGACTGGAAGTCAGAGGTGTCAGCCTGCTTGGAAGTGTAAATGCAAACCCAAGCAAAACCTTCTGGCTGTGCTCCAGTAGCAGTGCCAAACTGCTTGTTCTCTGAATGTATTAAGGCATTTTATTTTATGATTAGCATTAGCAGCTCAGCTCTGAACACAGGAACGCACAGTGAAGTCAGAGCAGACTTCTGCTCTACGAGCACAAGTGAGCATCATGTTGAGGGGCACAAATCCTCACTAGCTGCTGATAGCCATCTTGCTTATAATGTGCTTCAGAAAACAAGTAGCACAAGGAAGGTATTTTCTTCTTGCCAATCCTTTCAAAGTGGAACAGATCTGCAAAACAGAGCACAGATGGCAGCAGAATAGTGGCTTAGATGCAAACCGTCCATTGAGGCAAGTGCTACTTTTCCATCTCTGACTAGTAGCTTTGAATCCTCTTTTTTTTAATATAGTTTGTTTTGGAGACACACTTCGGATGTACAAAAATTATCAGAAAGTGAAAATCACAGTGGAGAGAATTAAAATTACAAAAATGTAGAGCAAAAGGAATAAAAATAAACAGCTTATCTGTACACACATATATTGAAACATCTGCAGTAATTTCTCATCAACAGTTTCTTAGTTCAGATTTTCTATTTAATCAGCAGTAAGTTAGGAGCTTTGGAGAAACTGACACAACAAACCAGGTAGAAGTCTTTAAAGTAGCTAAATAATTATGCAGCCTTAAATTCATTCTGGCAATATTCAGACAGTAAAAAAAAAAAAAGTAGTCTAGATAGATGATAGATTACACATTGAAATTGCAAATACTACTGGATTGCAATTTGCTGACAATATTTGCTATCATATTGAAAAAATGCATTCATACACATCTTAGCATTTTATTTCGTTGGTGATTTTAAAAGAGATCTCTTATCTCATAATTGTTGCATCCAGTATTTTTTAAGATTGTATGAGTTGGGCATAATGTGTTTTTCGGTGTGCCATCGATGTGAAGGTGCACAGTTCTTAATGTAAGCAGTTCAGAATCTTTTGGAAATTGTAATCCAGGGTTAAAATTGTAATTTTAAACGTGATGCTCCTCCTTACATCAAAGTCGGAAGCAAGAATTGTGTTCTTCTCTGCAGTTTTGGGCTTGTTGGTTAGCTCCTTCTTCCTAATTCACTTCTTTTGCTAGTTGCATTTGAAGTTAGAAAAAAAGAAAGCATGAAGCAGACTGAAGCCTGCAGGCTCTCAAGTAGCAGCTGATTACTTCCTTACCTATTTCTCAGCAGATCAAAGTGAAAGTGAGTGAGCAGTAAAGATACCAACCACCTCCAATACCTACTCACAGTTGGAGTCTAAGTTGGGTGCTTGGAACTGCTGCATGGAGCAATCTCCTGCATTTCTGTTTGTATGGAAAGAGTCCATGGTGATATTTCACTGGTGGACCCCTTCATTTAGGTGCCTGAAGATTGCATAAATACCTCCTGCAACATCAAGACCCTCTCCTACCACAAATGGGGAGAATGAGACTAGTCACATTCACATCATTTTAGAAATACTGGTCTGGTAAGCAAAGGTGCCTTGAGACTTCCTGCAGGATAGGTGAGTCCATATGCGCTGGGTGAGTCCCTGTTTCTGGTCTCTTTGCTCCAGTTTAATAACAGCCTACGCTCTGCTTAGTGGATTGGCCTTTGATCGCTGAAAAGCCGTGGCACAGCCTAATCTGTGGGGTCATGGCACAGTCTGCCACTGCATTTTAGGGTTAGGAGGGCGTTGCTCTTTCCCATACAAAGGGTCATTTTAGGACGCTGTTGTTGCTGCAAGGAGCGATGCTTGATTTGGGGCCTGTCCGATCTAATGGTGTTTCGTTAGGGACATATGTGGATATGTCAGTTCAGCAGATACCTCGGGTCTCAGTACACTGTCGGTGCAGTTTTCTCCTGGTCTGGAGAGCACAACAGCTCTTGGTGACAGGAGATGAAAGAATATGGTGGTTGCTTTCCTCCAGTTGTGCTTGAAGGTGTGATTTGCAATTCTGCAAAGAGGTTTCTGCCCTGCAAGAAGCCCCTGGGAAAGCAGAGTTTGCTGTTGTTCCTGTGAGTAGCCTTTTTTTCAAAAGCATGGATTTTCAGGCCTGGTTGCTCTCGACCTGGGAAAGGGGAGTGGGGGGAGAAAAGAAGTCATGCAGAACTCATGTTCTGCAGCATCAGCAACAGATGAGGGAGGATTTGATTTTGGCTGCAGGGAAGCAGAGTCAGAACTAAGCTGTCAGTATGTTGCACATGAAAAGTGTTGGATTGGGGCACTTACCCAGAGCCAAGTTCTGTTGCAATATCACCATGATTATAGATATTAAATATCATTTTATGATGGCAAATTACTAAGTATATGTATTGGAACTGATACCTTATGTGTTTCATACACTACCACCAAGGCCAGGCCCAAAGTTGCTTAAATCAACTGTTCTCATGGATTCCAGACAGTTTTGGATGTTAGAATCTATGCTTCATTAATGCATTCCGATGTTGGGAATTTTCCGAAAGGTTTCAATTGTTTTATTTTATTTTTAGTTTATTTATTTTAGTATTTTCCACATTTTTAATCTACGTAATTGACTTTATGCAATCAGAATAAAATCTTCTGGAGGTACAGTTACACAGAGCATTGTAGCATATGGCAGTGCCTGTTTTTCCATGGTAATAATAATAATGCTACAGAAAAAGGAATGCTTCTGTTCAAATTCCTCCCACCTTATATTTTGCAACAGTTCTCTGTCCTTTTAGAACTGTGCTCTGAATATCTTCCTAATGATTTGGACTTGAATTCAGAAGAGATATGTGGTGTTTTACTATCCTATCCTTTAGTAAATACATGACATCTGGGTCTCTTCCTCTTGTTAATTTCTTTCTTCAGGTTATTAAAAGATGTGTCAAAGTGATGTGTCAAAATTATCTGGTACTTCTTCAGTAGTAAGAGCTGAAACAGCATCAGCATTAATACTGTCCTAATTTTGAGAAAAAATCGGTTATTGAGATGCCTATCTAAAGGAAGAGAGTGAAAGCAGATCAGTTTAAAGAGAGGTAATAACACTTGTACCTTGTCTTCTTAGTGCCACATGTGACAGCCCTCATTCCCTTTGTGCTGCTTTAGAGCAATCTGTTACTTGGTAAAACAGCTTTTTATCCTTCAGTCAGCCAAGGTCAGCTGTTGTGCACTGGACATGTACAAGGCGGACGGACCATGACACAGGGCTATTGTATGCCACTATGTGGGAGACTGATAGAGCAGCCGGCTCTGGAGCAATGTTGGGTAGTTCTGATGAAAGTAGGGTCAGTGCAGTCAGGGTGTGGGAAACGGACCGATCTGGCTTAGCCCTGACTGTGCTGTTCAGTGAGTTTCCAGGGTCCTTCCCATGCCTGTGTCACTCCCTTCGCCCTTGGGAGATGTCTGCAGGACTGGAGACTGCTAGGGAGCACTACTTTACCTGCTCAGTCTAATGCTCCTCTCTTTTCCCCATAAAAATGTTCAACTAAAATGTTTTGCATCTCTTCTACATAGACCTGTGCCAAAATCCATTGAATCCATTTGGGAGAATCTTAACTAACTTGTGCTCTTTGAAAGGTCCAGAGTGGGAGCACCTTGGCCTGACTGCTGACTCCTAGGCCATGCACTTGTCCTCAGGGTTTGTGATATTGCCTTCTCTGCCTCTGTCTCTGGGTGACTTGAAGTGAAGCCATTGCAGTTTTCTTTTAAGAAGTAAGAAAGAAAAAAGAAGAGTGACAGCACCTAATCCTTTCCATCATGAAGAAGTGTCTGGAGGAGGAACTCATGCACTAGTTGGAAAAAGATTGGCAACTTTTCTGCTGAGATCCAGTGGCATTTCAAAGTCTCCACTGAGAAATGTCCACAGGAGAACAAGCGTAATTATGGTGCTCACCCATACGATCAAGGAATGTCGTTCACAATATCTGTTCATCACAAACAGATTAGCTTTAATTTTCTAGTCAGGATGACAGCACAGGCTGTTCAACATCATTTTTGGGTTGCTAATCCCCCAAGAATCTATTTCGTTCTTTTTGATGCTATTGCCATGGAAACTGGTTAAATTGCAGGTCCAGATTACATCTTTACTGTTCACTCACTTTCATTTTGATCTGATGAAATTCTTCAAGTGCCAGGAAGAGACAAAGAGCAAATCAATAGTTTTCCTTGGAACAGAGTCACTCCCTGTGCTCTCCAGCTTCTACTTCCTGAGTGTAGCCACTTGTGTTCTGTCTCCCAGGGCAAGAGACTTGAAATCTGAAGATTTGTTACCTGCAGCCTCATTTTCTGTGATAGCATTGCTCAGCCAAGCTGGAGAGGACAACTCAGCAGATTGCTTCCTGAGCTATTTCTCACACCTGTGCAAGTGGTAACACAGCAATGCACAGTGGAGCACAAATCTAGGAAACATTTTGCAGATGCATTAAAGCTGTTGAAAACAGATATAATCAGGAGTCAAGGAGAATTTCTGTTAAAAGTAGGTATCAGTGTCCAGAGTGCTGAAGGCTGTATGCCAGAATCCAGATAATAAATACTTAATGGAAGAGCATGTCTCTCCTACATGTCTGCATGTGATTGCCCAAACCATAAGTGTTGCTCTTCTCATATTTTTGGGATTTGAGTGCTGTCTTGAGTGTGGGAGATCTCTAAATTTATTTTGTTTCGGCATTTTTATCCGAGTACCAGGTAAAGGTGCCCTCTCTAGTGACCTGGCCTGTATTCTTAGAGGTGGAACATAGGGACTGTACTTCTAGAGACCTGTTGCAAGCTCTTGCTTTAATGAAATGACAATGGTGTTCTTTCTGATGAAACAGCCTTTATCCCCCTACAAATTCTGTAGGTTTGAAAGTGAATGTTGAAGGGAAGAAACTGAAATGAGTTATGTGTATTTTCTTTTTAAGAGTTTGGAAAACCTGTACTTGAATGTATAAGTAGCCCCTAGGCAGAAGTAAAATTAGAAATGGGCACTTACATAGGAAGTCCTAATATATGCGACTGACCTTGCTGACATTACAAGAGTAATTTTCTCACAGATAGCATTTTTAATGGAGTATCTATAATGTGTTAGTCATTGATGCCTTTGCTTTGCATCAGGCATTCAGATCTTACGTCCATTTTCCACAGTACTTACACTGCAGTCAAGTTACAAGGGAAAAATCTGTTCTTTATTGCTGTATTATTTTATCTCTGACCTTTTGTAGTACAGTTTAGTTTTGGAGAAGCCTTTCTCTGTCAGTATAAAGTCTTTTATCCTGATAAACATTACTATGGATCATAAGAAGTTGAGGGAAATGAGTGCCCTTATGTTGCATGAGAAAGCAGCTTTGCATTACAGTTTTTCATTCTTTTTGTATGCACAGGGTGTTGATATTGATTCTTTTTCATTCTGAAATGACAAGAGTGCAGCACATGCCCTTGTCTGTCTCTCCAGAGAGTGAGTTAACATTGGTAATAGAATGGGTGAGTTTACTAAGGACAAGAGATAGAATAATTATTTTGGCTTTAATAGATCTATTTCTAACCTAATTCAGTAACTTGTTAATTTATATGAGTGATTCATTGGCAGAGGTTGCTATTTTTGTAGAAAGGCTTGTGTATATTGAGCACAGCTGATTATATGGCTGGTTTTGGCTGAACCTGCTAGTATTACAATCTCTATATCCTCAGAATTTGTATTCAGAAGAAATTAGGGGAGTTTTTAATTTTAACAACTATCATTATCTGACATGTTTTCATGAAGACTTGCTTGCTTAGTGAAGGAGAACTTTGCTTTAGCCTCTGCTAGTGACAGCAGTGCATAATCTAGTATTCATACTAGAGGAAAAGGTGCTCAGGAGCCAAACGTTCCTGATTCTGTCATGGATTCTGGCAGTTTTCTTGCATTTAAGATGTGATTTCCTGAGTATGGAAAAATAAAGTAAAATTAAGAGACAGGGAAGGAGCAGGCATTTTTGAAAATGTTGGCCTCAATGTGTCAGTTTTTGCATTTCTGAATTGGAGGATTCTGAGTATTTCGCAGGACTCCATAAAGGCTCTGTGAGTGTTTGCAAGGTGTTCTAGGGCAGGTTGCATGGGAAGCTGCACTGCAGTGCAAGGAGTGACATCTTCACTTCAGACCACAGCTCTGGAACATTTGTACATTTGGTGATAGCCTCATCTGACAGCAGTCCATAAGAGCTTGTCATAGGTCTGATTTTCTCAGATGTATTATTGCCCTCTTCCCCAGGAATTTTATCTGGAGGAAAAGAAGAAGAATTTGTTTGTTTGTCCCAGATGCCCTCAGAGTATGTCAGAGCTGTTATCAGTGTGCCATTTGTTGTCATATGCACTACGTGATGTTCCTGCCCAGAGCAGTGTTGTACAGGATGGATTACTGTCTGTCTCAAGGGTGTGTGAAGGGATAAACTCTTCAGTGGAGTTCATGGCAAGTGCTCAGACTACCTTATCATAAAAACATAAACAAATTGTGCCTGCAGATTTTACGGATTATCGTGAATCCATCAACCTATGTTAAAGAGTTAGAAATTTTTCAGGAAAAGGAAAAAAACCCAGCCTCATGTTTTGTTAATCAATATCTGACAGAAAATCCAGCTTCTTTCCTTTGTTATCAGTAATATGTAATTTTAATAAGTTGCCTGCTCTGTCTCAGTTTGACATACAAACCTTGTTTGACATATGGTGGCTGTTGCTTGCACTTGGAGGTTGAATGTATTACATAGAGCATGTAACTAAGGAGATGGAGTTTTGTTCATCCTTTCAGTTAATTCTGTGTGTTCTTTTTTTCCCTCCCCTTCGTGCTGCACGGCTGATTACCACCCTAGGACCTTGCAATGGGACACAGACCCCTCAGTGCTGCAACTCCAGTCTGACTCTGAACTTGGGTATATGTCGGCTCTTTTTGTTACCATTTCTTTGCAAGAATTATGTTAAAAATGCTTCCTAGTTGAGCTGGTTGTATGTGATTTTCATTTGCTTTTTTGACTCAAAAAGAATATAATATAAGTTTCCTTTTTTTAGTTTCATAAGTAAGAAGCTTCAGCAAAGTCATCATTGTGGAAAAAAACCCCAGCTATTTAAACAAGCTTATGAAAAGATAAATTGCTATTTCTGTTGCCTGAAACACAATAAAAATAACTATTTCATTTCAGATGAAATGTTATTATTGTGGCACACATGTGCATGTATAGTTACCTTGATCTTTTTTGTACCTGTTGATTCAGACTGTTATAGCTGAATCATTTGCAAGATACTTTTCCCCCTCCTTTCTGCCTGCTATAGTTACGCTGTTTCCACATGCAGTAACAATGTCCCCTTTTCCCTTAAGAGATGTGAATGTGTTTAAAATTGTGCACTTAAGTATGATCATAGTCCAAGAGTAATTACCATCTTAGTTGAGTTCAGGTCTATTAAAATTGTAATAGAGCTAAAATTAATATTTTATAGTTTGGAATGGAACTTCTGTACCCCATACAAGTGAAAAAAATAGTTAATTTAAATAATGTAGAAATGCTTGCCTGCAGAGGTATTTAGGATAACCTGTTCCTCTGAAAGGATGAGTAGCAGTACCTCCAGTTCTTCAGAGCACGAGTCATAGGCAAAACCAAATCACTATGCTGAAAAATTTGCCCTACCAATGAACTTACAGGGCTGCCTGTTTTGAGTCTCCAGACAAGTGTCTCGTGCTTTTAATTGTTGATGTGCTACTTCATTCACCATTCTGTAAGAAAAACAACAACTTCCCTTTAGCTGCTGATTGATAGTGCTCCCAGCTGCAGTTAGGTGTGTTAGGTCTATTCACCAGGAAAGATCAGAAGGGAGGTATCCAGAGGGCTTTCTAAACAGAAATATTTCTCCATATCCAGAACTCCTAGGAATGTTTGTAGTTTTCACGAGTGTGACTTCGAATAGGTCATGCTTCTACAGCTTTACCTGGGCTGTACCAAAAAGGTAGAGTTTTTTGAGCTGTTTTAATCTACGGAAAGCTTTTAGAAATCCCAGCTGCTTTTTTTACAGAAGTTTGGATTAAAAGATGAGGACTCCTAGGAGCAAGGTTTCTCAAACAGCTGTGCAAGGCAAATTCTTTTATTTAACTCATGAAAAGATAACCCTGTATGTAGCTAGAAGACTTCAATCATTTATGAGCGGTCAGTGCAAAGACAGAAAAGAAGCGTGCCAAAGAGCAAATCCACAGGTATACATTTTAATGGCAGTCCTTCCCCTTTTGAAAGAAAAATATCTTCAAACCCAAGGCGGAGTTAAACTTTCCTCTGGTGTCCTGAGACTAGAGCAAAAAAAAACCCAACAAAACTAATGCAAAAGAAATCCTGCTGTCAGCAATTAAATGATGTGTGTAGTAAAACACTTCTAGCAGGTACATCTTTCTTGTGATACCTATGGACAGAAGAATCAATTTTAATGCATGGGTTTTAGTCACTGTCCTCCTGCTGACATCCCACTGGCAGTTTGGAAAGGAATCCTTCAAAGCTTATGTGCTCTCTAAGATGAATATTCATTGAATTTATGAGAATTGTGAGCACCTCAGATGAAAAATGAGGATGGGAAAATGATAGATGATTTAATATTGCCCTAAAAAGAACTAGAGACTAGAACATTACAGCACATATTTGGTAGAGTCCAGATATTGAAAGGATGCTCCAGTTGTCCCTAAGTGCTTGGGACCAAAGGCTAGGCCAACTTTTAGTAACATGAGAACAATTAGAGGTGGCTTGACACGGGCAAAAAGCAACCAGTAGATCACATTCTTTCAGATGAAGAAGGACCTCCCAGTCTTCACCAGTAATTACAGGATATGGGTGGCACAAGGCATTTGTCCGGGCACCAGCAATTACTGAATTGGAGGTGTTTTAGATGAAGAAGTCCATGCGTTGTCTCAGCACAGTGCTGTGGGAAGTAGCTCCCTTCTGGGATACAGTGAGCACAGAGGTTCAATCCACCCAGCTGGCGGTTAAATCCCGCTCTCCGTTAGGGTCATGTTCCCCGTCCTCAGGCAGTCCAGGAGATACCGAGTGACCTCATGTGGAACTGGTTTAGAATTAGGTGAGGTTCTAATTAGGTCCAGATTAGACACATAATTAATTAGGGATTATGCTTAACCAAGACCACTGTCAAGAGACTCTTTCAATGCAAAGGCTTAAGAACCTCAGTAAATGGAAAGCGTCGCCTGGAGCAGCAGGGGACTGGTTACATAGGGAAGTCAAACTGACCAAGTAGGCAACAGAGATTGCACATCTGGTGCTGAGGGAGGGAGAAGCACATGAGAGTTTGCTGGGGTGAGGTATTTATTAAAGATTGAATTCACACAGACCGTAAGTTAAAGCAGCTACAAAATGTAAAACTACTAAAAGTTTTGCTAGCTGAAGAAACTTTTCTGTCCCCAGTAATGACGTGGAAGTTTTTTCTGTAGAATTTTTGGACAATTGTAGATTTTGTTCATATTGGTGAAGTCAGAGATGGTTGTAAGGAGGAGACTTGTAAATTTTTCTTCTTTGGAAAGAGGAAAGACTCAGCTACAACAACTGTTTCTGCTCTAGTGGTTTGTTACACAATACAGCTGATTTGTACTGATTACTTTCTGAATCTAATTGCAGTCAGCTTAATAACAACTCAGGCAGATAGATTAGGAAAAAATATAGCTGATGTAGCATTAAGCAGCTGAAAAGTTCAGTAGGTGTTATCCAGTGATGACAGTTTCCTTTTGAGACTCCCATTTCCTTTCAGACATCAATCTTAATTGAATACCTAAACCAGTGTAAATTAATTAGATCAAAAGCCCTTTGACTTCTGGTTTTCTGACAATCTGGAAAATGAAGAAGATATGGATAATGTGTAAGACTTTTCTGCTTTTCCAAATTGTTCTCTCCCATAACATGACAAGTTGAGAAACATTGTGTCCAGGAATTTATTTCCCCGTAAATAGACAAGCATGCTCACACTTGTTGGTTTAGGTAACTGGCCTTATTTAGTTCATTTTTTTATTATGTTTGTATACTTTTCTCTGCTGAAAGTTGGAATTTTTTCCAGTAAAACACTTGCATGTAACCATTTGTATATTCTTCACTCTCTGCAGATAGTCAAATAATATTCAGGAAATAAACCGATTTTTTCTCCCGTTGCTGAGTGAACCATGCACAACTAAAGTGTTCATGACCATGCTCAGCTGCCTCTATTCTTTTTCCCTCACCCACTTACAGTAGTTTGCTTCACTGATTTATTTCATATGATTTATTCAAAGCAAGGGAAGTAGACAAGATAGAAGGCTATACTTGCCGTGCTCCAATTGTGTTTTAGCTCTCCTCCAGCCCTTGCATTAGGATGCCACTAATCATAAACCTACATCAATACCACTATTAACGACTCCTATAGATGGAAGAATCTCCTTCTTTATGGAAATTACCCACCTTGCCAGTTTGAGACTCTGTTTTGCACCCAGCTCAACATTTGGCAGTCCTAATCCATGCTGGTTTACTGTACCCTTTCCACAACTGTGTATCCTGGGCTGAGGATGAACTCCTTTGAGCAGGCAGAATATTACCATAATGATGGTATGGAAGAGAATTTTGTTGCATGTTGAGAGGGGCACAAGCAGGCCGTTTGTCCCTCCCATTTACAGTCCTGCTCAGCAGCATGATCTAGAGATTCAACAACTGCACTTTATTACAGCAAATGGTTCCCAGGTTAATTTTCTTCGCTGCAGTTAGGTACTTCTCATGCATACTGTGTTGTGTTTCATCTTAACAAACACTGAAATATTTTTATCTTGTTCATAACAGCAGACATTTGTTCCTGCTGCTGATTTACATTTAACATGACTAACCTTTTGGTGTCGTGTATTCCACCTTAGACGCAGACTGCACAAACTAGGGGTGTCAAAGATTACCCAGGTTGATTTCTTACCTCGGGAGGTGGTGTCATACTCCAAGGAGACGCAGACACCTCTGGCCACGCATCAGTCTGAAGGTAAGATTTATGGGTTTTTTTTAAAACATTTTAATATAAAGTTTGTATTTGAGTAAAAGAATGTAATAAAAATAATATTAAGCCATAACATAGCTGCTTATCATGTATTTTCTGCAAGCCAAGTATTGTTTATGTGATTAATGGCTGTTCTGATGAGAATAATTATAAAAATCACTTTAAATGCAGGTGAAACCAAACTACTTCTGACTTACAATGGGTTGTGCTCAGCAGTTTAATGGGAACATTTTTCCAAATAAATCATTATGAATATAACTAAAAGAGTGCTTCAATTTTTTTTTTTTGCTTTCTCAAGGAAGTTATTAATTCTCTGCTTTGTAAAGGGGCAGTGTTGGAAAGTTGCCCTCAGTTGTTTGGTCAGTGTAATTGTGTCCTCCTGCTGTAGGTGAAGCTTAGGGAAAAGTTGCAGCTTAGCTCCATGTACTGAACAAGGAGGTTTGCATACTTTGATGTGGACAGTCTTTCTCTCTGCTGACATCATGCTGGCATCTGTACTCATGGAGCTGTTTGTTGGCTCTTTGGCTCTCTCGTTGACAAGTAAATACAAAGAGTGGCAAGGGGGTGCTGATCTGCCAGAGCTGCGCTGCAGAATGTTGATTGCAGGTCAGTGGTACCGTTTACACTGAATGCAAAACTGTACATTAGCCTGATGTTATCTGTGCACTAGAACAAAGTGGATAGAAGAGGAAAAATTCGTATCAGTCTTGATCATAATTTTTGCTGTTAACAATGAAGGATCAAGAAAAGTTCAACAACTGAGTAATTTTCCACAGAAGATAGTGTAGAACTCTACGAGGCTTCATTCAGAGAAGACAAATACCCAAGTAGGTTCAGAAGGTGGTGGTGGTAGATCTGTCTAAATATAAGTTACTGTTGGGGAAAATAGAGTGATAAACACAGCCAGCTTTCTTTTTTTTTTTTTTGCAACTGGGTTACCAGGTCTGCCTTAGGAACCAGAAATAGAAACCGCTGAGCTAGATGCTCAGATTCTACTTTCTTGTGGAGCACAAGTTTACCCTGGTCATCTGTGGAATGAAATAGTGCCTTCAAACACAGACAGCCCTTTTGCTTGGATGGTGCTCCTTGAGCAGCATGTCCAGAGAGCTTTGCCTGCTCATAGGGAAAAGCTGTCTCAGAAGCCTCCCCGGGTCAATCCAGCTCGTCTCTGCTTCTCAGTCTGTGGGCTGCTCAAACCTTGAGAAAATGGGTTTTGCCCCTGAGTCTTTGTCTTCTTTGCTTAAGACCAGCTGATGCTCAACCCTGGAGCATTATCATGAATTCATTGTTAGATCAGATGGAGAGGGTGTCCTTTCTTTCTGACACATGGCCTTTATCCAGTGCAAGAACCTATGGATATGGGGAATTTAAGACATGGCTTTGTGTTTGCCTCCCTCGGACCTGTGACTCCAGCACACATGAGCTGACCTGCCCTTCTGAACAGGACAGCCTCACTTGAGGAAGCATCTTCTTTCAGTAAGGTCTTGCTTTTTTCCCAAGGAACTCTTCAACCGTTACAAAATCCTTTCTTCCTAGACAAGAGGACAATGTCCTACCTTTCAAGGAAAAAACGCCAAACAACAGTGTGATGCTGTGAAGCCTGGCAGTCAGGACAATGAGCAGAGAGGCAATGTGGTTTGAATTGGTCCTCCCAGCACAGAGGAAAGTCACTTGTTCCTCATTTGTGTGAAAGAAGATGAGTGCAAACATAAAACATCAGGCACTTGAAACTGCCTGAGCCAAAACTGTGATGGAAGAGGTCAAGCATGTGGGTTTGGTGTCTGGATTTGTTATCTTTCCTATTCTCTGTCATCCCAGCCAAGGAAAAAACATCAACTGTAGTGGTATTTTACATATTTAAACAGAGAGAAAATATCACCCAATCTCTTCCTTCAGATGTGTGAGGGAGAGAAAGCATAACTTACATTTCCTTTCCGATCTGCTGCTGGGGAATTCTCTGCATATAACTTGGATATGATTATGGCTGTGCATCAGTAAAGGAGATTCAGGAAAGTTTGGTTATTCCATTGAGAGCCTATTTAATTGGAAATTCTCTAGGGGGTAAATAAGCTCAGTGATTTTGGTCTCCCAGGTCTGATGGAAATGAATTCTCAGGTTTTCAATCTCCCAAGCCTCTTTATGAGTGCTGAGCCCTTCATACTGTCACTCTAAACATGAACAGCAGAGAGAAGGTCCTCAGGAGGGCATCTTAGAGAAGAAGTCTCTACACTGTTTCTATGCACTCATGTCATAAAATATATCCATTATCTTTTCAAGATAAATTGTTCAGCCATTACTATGGTTATGGGCTCGGTTATTTAGCATCTGAAGCCTTAGAGTTTGAGAAGAGAAAACAAGAAACATCATATTTACTTGGATGAGTCTGACTTCAGTGTTTGGAATTCACTTTTCACTGCCTGCCTTAAACACTGGAAATGTCAAAATGTAGAATTTTAGGATGAGATTTTCCTATGCTTGCTTCTTGTTTGGAAGACAACTGATGAAGGGTACAGCTGATTGGAAAGATGGGTGAAAAGAGGACTTTGAGTCCATTCAAAGTTCTTTAGCTTTTTTGAAATATCCTTATAAGGTTTTCTGCATTTGATTCTCTAGAGAGCAAGAAAGAAACTCTGAGGTACTTTAAGCCCACTGCTGTTCTGGAGCTCAGTGGATGTTCTATGTGGTAATGGCTGTTGCCCACCAAACCTTACAAAATTGGAAAAGGAAGAGTTCACTCTGATAAGTCCATGTGTTGCCAGAGAGCCAGGTGCTATGTGCGCTGAAGTCTCAGCTTGTCAGCTGCTAATTTTAGAAGAAATAGTGTGGCATTATTCTCACTGTATAAAAAACAGATTAACTCCTCTTTTCAGAACAGGTAATTTGCTTTATTTCAGAGGAATAATGACATGTCATTTCCCCCACCAACTCTATTATTTAGGGAGATGTGTATATGCATCATTCAATCCCTTGATCACAAGTACCTACTTCTTTTTCTTTATTTAGGTCACAGTCAGCTTCCGCCTTTTCTTTTCCTCCTTGCAAGATGACTTAAAAAACACACAGATCTTGGCTCTGGAGCCTGAGAAAAAACCATGCGCTTTACTTTCCCCCTCCTCCTGCTATAATTGAACGTGAATTTAGGTATTTGTAGGCATTGAGAGACATTTTACTTGTGCTGCTTTTTCCATTCTGGAGTTGATTAAGACCTAGACCATGCCAAATATTTTTTGAGAGGTCTCTGGGACAGTTCCTTCATTGTGCAGAGACTCTCACATCACCTCAGGAGTGGCAGCCCCATGTAGCCTTCAATGGCTGGCCCCTCCAAAGCACTGCGGACCTGCTGTTTGCTAAAGGTGCACCTAGGAGAAAACAGAAAAGCCATGGCCTGACCTCTGCCCAGGATGGATCCCTCACTGCTGTGCAGCCATGGAAGGAGCTCTGTATGGCTGCCTGCAATCCACCTTTTCAGATGGGAAAACAGTCTGCACATTCAGGCCCTGCTAGATGCCTGCCTCATCTCCAGCTTACCGTTCTGCTCTTTAATGGGCCAGGAGGTAAAATCCCAGAGAAGGGAGATACTCCTCTGATCTGGGTCCCCTCAGGAGCTGAGGGCTGCAAGAAGGAGAAAGTCTGTGAGCTTTCTGGCTTTGTTACTCCTCTTTCGTGAAGCAGAAACTACTACGTTAATAAAGTGAGATGTTCTCACATTCTGGCTTGGCAGACTGTCACTGCAAATAGTTTAGTCAGAAATGCATTCCTGAAAGAGTAGGTCCTGTGTACAAGAGGACATCTGACTTTCTAGAACAATGGAAGTCATGTGCATTTCTTCAGTTTATCATCTTCAGCAGATACTCGTTCATGTGGAGAAAACAAATGGTATGCCATACTCACCTCCTGAGCAGGATAACCCCATCCTACGTCACGAATGTAGCCCAGTTCTGGCAGAGAACACAATTGAGACCTGTGAACTGTCTGTTTATCTGATGTCTTCAAACACTAAGGGTATTTTGACTATTAGGGAAAGAAGAAAACTAAGCTCTCTACTCCATCTGGAAGTAGGCTGGAATGAAGCGGCATAATGGAGGTGGAGCTCCAGAGGCTGAGTTGGGTTCTGCATGTGTCTTGACAGTGTAATTCTCTGAACTAAGGTTCCTGAAAGTTACCCTTTTTAAAGCAGTGAGGGAAGAGAGAATTCTGCTCACAGTCAGGCTCATGAGACACATGAGTTCAGGTATCTGTGTGTGATACCAAATGTTAAGTGCCTAGTGTAGGGTGAACCAAAATTCTCTAGGTGCTACTGATGGCATTGACTAGTTCTTCACTGACAAACTTGGTAACAGAGCACTTCATATAGCCATATTGATTTAGGTTTCTCATTATTGAGTAAAATGCATATGTCTAAAAGAGTGATACATTGGCATCATGTGAGGCCTATGTCCCACTTTGAGTTTTGGTAATTGAATTTGAAGTTACCTGTGACTGGAACTGACAAGCTCCAATGCTGTGAAAGCAAGTCAGGCCTCTGACTTTTATCGTTTCCATGATAAAATCCACAGTTAAACCTATTTATAGTTTTGATTGTTAAGGTCTGAGCTCTCTAGGTTTAATCCGTGTGGAGATCTGTCTCTGTACATGCTTTAGGGTACAGCAGACCTCTAGCCCAGCAAGCTCTGCCCCAGCCCTGTTGTGCCTTGCCGTGCCTGACTGTAGCTCAGCTCTAGCTTTGTGAATGCACGCTGTACTTTGGAAAAGCCAGTCCCGGAGCTAAGTGAGATCATACTTGAGCTTTCCCACGGCCAATCTGGCTACAGCTCGTGGATCAGAAGCTGGGGTTTAAGTTAAAGAGCTTACTTTGGCTTTTCCCTTCCAGAGAATTGTAAGCTCAGCTCCAGTCTGAAAAGGACAAGTCTGGACCCAAGAATAGCTTTGAATGCCTCATTTAATGGGAAATGCAGATGCACATATGTGTCAGGATACGCGATGATGTGTGAGGGAAAGGCACTGGACATAACTAGGGGGAATGCAAAGAACTTCTGTTGTAAACAAAAGGAGGTGCTGAAAAGCAAAACTAGGATAGAAATTACTATTAAAAAGAGAAGATAACCTAAAGATGAATCAGCAGTAAAGAAGAAGTTATATTTTTAAAGAGACAGAGCCTTAGGATTTGTACTAATAGACACTAATTCTGTAATAATTTTTCGTAATGTTGTAAAATATTATGCTCTATCCTAAGCGGTACCATGTATCACTAGATGTTCTTGGTTAGCTATAAAATCCAGTTTGCCTTTTCTTCTCAAACTGCAGTCCATCAGAGTTGTACCGTGGATCTCAATAGCTGGCATAAGCACTCTGATTCAAGACGGCTTTGTTTGGTTAAATCAACAAAGCTTAATTTGTACTGTTGTACCAGACTGTACAGGATTGGGTAAGACTGGAATGAAGCGGTACAAAGATTGGAGGCATTGTATAGTCAATATAGTCCTTCAATAATCCATATTTTTTCCTGTCACAATTGCATCACCTTTTCTAAATAACAAGGTTTTCAAGGTGGAATTTTTATTATTTTTTAAATTTAAATTTGACATAAAAGTCTTTCAAAGCCATTCAGGCAGCGCCCTCTGGTGGTGAAGCGGCGAAGCGCCGCGCCCCAGGAATGCTGGCAGGGAGGGATGCAGGGATGCCGGAGCGACCTACAGGAAAACACTCGCCTCATCTTTGTCTGAGGCAAGAATTGTACTTAACAGAAGGCGCTTGAATTGTATGACTGAGATGTATGAATGCAAGTGCTGATAAAAGAAGGATGAGGAGAGACCAAGGCATTACATAGAAATTGGGGGGAAAAACTGTATTATTTAGGAATGTTAAAAAGCCTTAGAAAATCAGTCATAGGTATCCAGGGCAATAATACACTAGTGAAATCGGGTGCAATCCCTTGTTATTGCCAATCCCTTCTTGAAGTACAATTAGTAAAGTACAATTTGTTAAAATACATATATTCCAGAACAGCCAGAACAGGCAGCTACCAGGTGTGGTGGGTCTGTATTCCACTCCTAGCAAGCTACAGACATTCGGTGTCTGCCTCTGAAGGCTTTCTTCACCAGTTGGATCATGATAATTTTATGTGGTACAGAATTAGAATAAGTACTTGGCTTTAGAAATGAGTTTCTATGGGTTTTGTTGTGCAGAAGAATATATTTGACACTTGCAAGGATTTTTTCTTGGAGGAAGAATGAAGAGGCCCCAGTCTGGTCATGGATACTTTGGTGTTTGAGTGCTGAAGGGGACATCAAGAGTCTGTTCTCCTAAAATATGTAGCAGGCTTGGGCTCAAACAGGATTTCTGCAAGACAGTCCCCATCCATTTCTAAAAGGTGGCCTAACAGTATATTGATCAGCAATCATTGCTTCAGTATTTGCTCCCATTCTCTGTTTATCTTTCCAGGTTTTCTCTAAGGACTTCTGGAGAAGGGCTTTTCTTATGCTCAAGATGGTTTTCAGATAGTCTTATGCAGAGAACCCTTTTAATGCTAAACTGTTTTGAACAAGCAGATCTGACAATTTATTAAGCATCAGTAATTCTCTGGGAATTATCTACTAAGGACTGGTTTAACAGAGAGAAGATTGCCTCTGGTCACACACAGTTGGAGGTCTGAAGAAGGAAAACTCTTTAGAGATCTTAGACTTTTTCCCTGATCATTTTATTACACAGGGATCAAGTAACTTGACTCTTTGCAGCTCCTCCACAATCTTAACAAAATTTTGGACAGGTCTCCTGAAAACCAGGCACACACACGTAGGAGTTTCCTGCTCCAAAGTGTCCCTGACCTGCTGCAGACTGTGGTTTCTTTTTCACAAGGTACCGCTGCATTAAATGCAAGCTGAGAAAGTGTATCTAGTAATTCTTTATGAGGGTGGAGAGACAACAACAGACTTGTCACAGCTGAACAGTGCCTTCTCTAAACCATTCAGGCAGCAAAAGATGAAGAACAAACCAAAGCTTAACTGCCTTCTTGATGAAGCAAGGAAGCAGCTTTTGGCCTGTGCTGCCTTGGAGGGGGACTGTTGTGCAGTTTTGTTCTGTGCATGGAAACAAGACTGCTTCAGAGCCGTTGCAGCCATCATGGAGAAGGACCATGCTATAGCACCCCTCCTTGCACCTTCTCGGTCCTAATGGGTGATCCTTGATCTGTGCTTTTAACAAGCGGATCCCATCCTCCACCCAGGAGATGGGAAACTTTTCTCCCCTAGAATACCCCAAAAAGCATTGTAGTCAGCTTCCTTGTGCAGAAACCAACCTGCTCCTTTAGTTGCAGTGGGAAATAAAGTAATTGAATGAGATCCTGGTACATCTGGTGTTGCTTGATGGAAAACAAGAGAGCTGATGTTAAGAGCCCTGACCTCAGACTCCTTTAACTAGCTGCAAGTCATCTCACAGTGCCTTTGACCCATCTCTGTGTCCTGACATCTGAAACTAGCAGTGATCCATGAATTCAGAGAGAAGCCCTGTAACACCTGTATGCAAATTGAATTCTTTGTTGGCTGGAAATGAAAACCTTCCTCTAAGTCTTTCTTCTCTGGAAAAGATCCTGGCCATGTTTTACACATGAACAACTGCTGTATTGAGCTGATTTGTTAAATGTTCCCCTCAAGCAACAAAATAGTTCTAAACTTATTTGCAAATATATGACTATTAGTATGTTGCAACTTAGCTTTAACAGGAGAACAAGGAAATTGTCCCAGTAATGAACAGCACTATGATTACCCCAGTCAACAGTCAGTGGAATGACAGCGGCCAATTTTTCTCTATGTGCTGTTTTCACATGTTCCTAGTTACCACTTTATGTATAATTTCAGTAGTGTTTGAATATGCTTTGAATTAGCAATGTATATACATATTACAATGCTCTAATTAGAAGGTTCAGACCTGAAAATGTAAAAAGAATGAAATTCGGGTTACAGTGCTTCCAACAGAACAATGAAGACATGGCTTTTTGTTTTCTTCAGAAACAAAGCATGCTTTTTCCTGCCATTCCTGTAATTCCTTCTTTACACTAATGGGTGATGCCTATTCAGTATGTACAAGAAAACTAATACTCAGCACCTTCTATTATGTGTTTAGTAACCTTTGGCAAATTCTGGCTTTGTAACATGGACCAATCTCCACTAGAATTTAAGACAAGATTAAGAAAAATGTGCATTGCAGGAGTAGCAGTTATTAATCCTCAGTGCTCTAATTAGCACTTAATCTTTCTAATCCTGTAAGTAGATACAAAATCAGGGCTGAAATAGACACAGGCCATAATGTGGAAAGGCCTTCATTAGTGATGTTAAAAAGATGTACAGAAAACTGCTTGGTTACTTCACACTTCTTAGTTTGATCCTTGGCACTTGGACTCTAAGAAATGAAAAGGATTCACAAGCCAAAATCCTCTCCTCTGTTTTAACCCACAGTAGTAATGTACTGGGTCAAAAATTACACAGCTGAAAATTCTCCTGTTCAGCACCTCTCTATCTTCAATTCTATAGCTGAGCCTCAGCCTAAGAAGCTGGCTAATTGTGCCCCTCTATAGTCTCCTTTAATTGGTTCATTTCCATAGGAGAGGCCACCTGCCTTGGATAGAGCAGTGTCAGCTGCTTGCCGTCAGACTAACTGGAGGGAGAGCCACGCGGCTGGGCTGGGTGGAGTGAAGGTTTTGGCACACCCCACATTACTGCCCGCCTTGAAGGTGAATGGGGATGCCCCCCAAGCTGGGTCTTTGTTCACCAGGTGTGTCCTCACATTCTGATCCGACCACCTGGGCAGAGCCCTCCAGTGGCACCCCAGGGCCCCCTTCTCCCTCCCAAGAGCTGCTCCAAGGTCATGTAAAGCCACGCTGTATTTAGTGTAATGGCAAACTGTAGATCTCATCTGTATGTAATACTTGAGAATCCCTGCTCAAACTCAGTCGTAGCTCAGTCCTTTCCAGAGAATCCTTTTTCTCGCTCACACACACCAAGAGTTACTCTGAAAACTGAAGAAAGGATCTGGATGAAGAAACCTTTAATGAAATGGATATGTCAGTAAAGTAAAAGTCTCAGCATGAATTCCCACTGGCCACTATTAATAGAAGATGGAATTCTCTTTTGCTGCAATACAATAGACTGTCTCCACAAATAATGTCACTTTTCAACCAGACCCTGGCTGTCACTTGCCCATCTATCTTATTTAAAATAAACTTAGCATGTATTCACTCTGAGCCACAATTACTTCAGATGTATGTCCTAGCCATAAACCTCCAAACCAGCACTCTCTCTTCCTGCAAGCTAATACCCTACTTAAAGTACACAGGAAGTGAAAACATAATCATTATTTTTCTGAAATGTGTTGAGCTTGAGCCACGAAGCTTCACACTTATTTTAAGTCTATAATTGCATGTTGTTGCTGTGGATACTCCTTTTTTTTCCTCACCCCAATTGTGTTGTGAAGTTTGCTGCATCCAAGCTCAGTAGGGGTTCAGCTCCTCTGTGATTGGCACAAGCAGATCCCTGTACTTATGAATAGACTCACTAATCTCAGTAGCAGCTGCTGGGTTTTGGGAACTCTCTCAGAATTTGCTGCTTGGTTTGGAGCTGAACTTCTTTGAAGGTCTTGCCCCAGCTACACAACTTAAGAATTTTTGAAATCTTAGCCCTTAATCTTGGTTGTTTCATATTTTCTTTCTTGTCATCTCCACTCAGATGTTCACTCTTCCTCTCCTAAGCACCAATTACTCAGCAACAACATGCTCAAAACAGCCACTCATCTGCTGTGAAACACAGAAAGCATTGGAGATCTCGCTTGTGACAGCATGAAGAATTCTCTGTGTGCTGGTATTGCATCACAGATAATGTGCAGGTTGAAAACACAGCTTAAACCAATGTTCCAGAGTGAAGTCTCAAAATTTCTTTGACCTGTTACCTTAACAAAAGGATGCAGGGGGATATATACTTTATGGTGGGTTGACTTTGGTTGCTCATCCAGCCACTCTCTTACTCCCCCTTACTGAGCAGGGTGAAGGAGAAAGTAAGACAGGAGAGCTCATGGGTTGATGGGGATCACCTGTCAGTTACCATCAAGGGCTAAACAAACTCGGCCGGGGGAAATTGATTTAGTTTATGGCCAGTTAAAATACATTTGGGAGGTGAGAAACAAAGACAAAATTGAAATACATTTTAGCGCTCCTTTTTCCCAGGCTCAACTTCATTCTTCCATTCCCAGCTCCTCTATCTCCCCTCCCCTGCAAGTGACTTTGAGGGGTGGATCTGGGGGATTGTGATCAGTCCATAGCAGCTCCTCCTGCTTCAGTGTGGGTTTTCCCCATGGGCTTCAGTTCTTCAGGACAAACCTGTTCCAGCATGGGCTCTCCATAAACCGCCATTCCTTCATAAAATATCCACATGCCCCGGTGTGGGTTCCTCCATGGGCTACAGAGTGAGTGTCTGCTCTGGTATGGTCCTTTCCATGAGCTGCAGGAGAATATCTGCTCTGTCCACTGGAGCACTTCGCTTTCCGCTTCTTCTCTCACCTTGATGCTCACAGGGCTGCTTCTCACACTTATTTTTCCTCATTTCTCTCTTTACCATGTGGTGTTTTGCTCTTTGTTGAATATGATTTCCCAGAGATGCCAGCAGCATGGCAGATGGCTCAGCTGTGTCCTGTGGTGGGTGTGGTATGGAACTGTGTGTCTGGCACAGGGCAGCTCCTGCTCTCTTTTCGTTGAAGCCACCCCTGCGGACCCTCTCCCCACTACCAAAACCTTGTTGCTTACACCCATATTTAGAAAAACTGGTAGCTAATTAGCCAAAATTCACATGTTTCTTGTATAACGCATCTGGGATCAAGTCTTTGCATTGCCTAATAAGGAAATGCTTTAACAGTAAAGTCTTGGGTGATCTGGGATGAGCTATTTGTTGGACCAGGAACCAGAAGCATAGTGTTTGGTAACCTAGCTGCATGTTCATTACCATCATGACATAGGACTAATTTGTTTCTGGGTATCTAGAGCAGCCACCCTATGCAATGTGTTGAAGTTACTGGCTGATTTGAGTCCCTCTTGTGTTTTCTGGTGATTAAAAAATCTGGTGATAGATACCTTACCCTGGAGGAGGTCCATTGCTGAGGATTCTGAGAAGTGGTAGATGCTTGCCTAGACCAGAGGTAGGAGCTTGGTTCTCGTCAGGTCGGCTGCACAGGCTATGTCTTTCTGGGGGTGATCCCAGAGAATGATTCATGATGCCTGTGCAAAATGGTGTGGGTTGGGTCATCTCAGCTCCCATTTTAAAACCCCACAATCTCTTGGAGCAGTCAGCTGTACCCGTATTGCTCCTTGTCAGGCTCACAGTGTCCTGTGCTAGCTATCCTGTCATCCCATCATCTTGCACAATGAGACAGCACAAACTCCTCCTGCATGTGTTTTACAGACTTCTTACCTGTGACATGACATCTGCTGAGATTCACATGGGGGGATAATTGAGGCCAAAAGAGCTGAACCTAGCACAGTCTTGTGAGGGGGATATGGACCCTAGCCCAGACTGTCCTTCAGTCTGTGCCCAAGTTTCCAGACCAGTGAAACTAGTTAATTTGGTCCAGATGTGAACTGGGTATGCTGTAACATGCTCACAGTTCATACTGATTAGGAATAAGCATCTCTTAAAATCTGCCTTTTCCTCTTTGCTAGATTGGGTATTACAGAAAGCTTGGATTCAGGATTTCCGAATAGGCAGGGTTCCTAAGAGTTAGGCATGTTTACATACATTTTAGGGATGTAAGAGTTGCTGTTTAAGCAAAGATACAACAAATTTACATCTGGCTCTCATTCATGCATTCATGAAAAGGTGTCTAGTCAACAATGAGCTTCCATTTTCAAGAATGCCTTGGACAGAGTTAGGATGGAGCGTGCAGGCACAAGTGCACCATGACACTGTGTGCTTGGGAAACATCTCTCCTGCCATTCCTAGGTTGTAACAGGATGGAGGCAGAGAGTGGACAGGACATTAATCTGGTCTCTCTTTTCTCTTATTGTCCCTCTAGTCTTCGGACAGAGCTGTGTTTAAAAGTTGCAGATATGTTTATATAGTTATTTAAGAATTTACTTATAGGTACAGCTATAGATACAATGTTTGCATAATGTATTACCTATCTATATTACAGCTGTAGATTTACAGATACTTTTAGATACTTACATAAAGCTGACCACTCCAAGATCTCACCGCCTGCCAGGTGATACCCTTGGGCTCATAGCAAGGGTGTGAATCTCAGCAGTCTTATCTTTGTTACAGTCTATACGTGTAATTCAGAGCAAGTCACAAATTGAGTTACAATCAATGCAGAGACATAGGTCCATGTCTTCATTTCCCCATAGCAGAGACCACTAAAAGCTTAAACATGAACTAAGTGAACTCACAACAGCCTAATTTACTAGGATTTTTAGCTGTCACGGAGCTATCTGATCTGGCAGCATGACTAGTGCTCGTACCCAAGCTAGCTAGCTGCATCCTTGTTGAGGCACTTCAGTAGTTCAGTGTCATCACATGCAGTAGCTCTACCTTGAGCAGCCCAGCCTGTTTGTGTAAACTTTCTATACTCAAAAGAGTGAGACAGAACCTCCCAGAAGGCAATTTACCCTATCTATTGTATTTATCATAACACTGGAAAAATTATCTTCTATTTGTGCCTTTCACAATTGCTTACAGGACTTAGCCAATACATTCAAATTATAACCTTCATTTTTAGATTATTGAGTTTAGATAATTCCCACCATTTTGTGATGGGAATATGGGCAAGTGCGTTATGAAGTGTTTTACTGTCATCCCCTGAAACAGTTTTGGAACTACTGTTATTGCTATTTCTTTTCTTGAGCTCCTTCATCTCTCAGCTATTCCCCTTTGAAGTTGCTTCTTGTGCCTCTGTGAAAGACAAGTGAAAAAGCAGGCATCTTATTTTCCTCTGAAACCTATGTAATTGAGGACAGCACTTTCCTAGCTGATAAAGGCAATAGAGAAAAAACAGAAAAATTACTTTGCTCTTTTATATCTTCAATTAAGTAGTGTTTCCATATTATTCAGAGGACTTTGTTGCGTAGACTCAATAGTACACTTTATGTGCTAACATTTATCTTGATACATCAGTCCAATTTGTGTATTGTGTAGTTCCTCAAATGCATGTTTCTGTCCCATTTTGCTCAAGGCATATACTGTACAGTAAAACCCATCAAATTCCTTGCCCCATAGAGTACTGAGCATCAAGCAGACACAAATCTAGATCTAGAAATTATAGCACCATGACTATGAAATGGACAAAACCATGACTTTGTTCACTGAAGTGTAGGATGGGGAATATATGCTTTCATCTGTTCTTTCATCACTTTCAACTATATCACGTAGGTTGTGGGACTGTTCATTTCACCTGTGATATTTCTTGTATTAGAGTGTCTTGATGAAGTATAAAAAATGAATACCCAACCCTTAGGTATTAGCTATGCAGCGAGGATGCTTTCAGACCTAATTACCGAATTAGTACTAGTTTACGATTATCCTTAATGAATCTCGGTTAGAAAAAGCTAGTAAAAGTACCTTTTCTGTTTCACAGTTCATCAGCTTGAGATAATTTAGTAACAAAGGCTCATGTTGCAATCAAGGAAAAGACTCCCACTGACTAAAATGGGACCTGGACTGGAACCAAATTGAGTGCTTGCCATGAGCCTAAATAGCTGACATTGTCACTGACTCATCATGTGAAGCCCTTCAGAACATTGTAGAATCATTTTATTTGTATTTGATTAAATAAAAAAGTATTTTGCTAGGCTTTCCAGCTTTGAAAAACAGTCATTTACATAAGAGCCAGGGAACCAAATAGCTATCCTCTTTTACCCTGGTTAGCAGGCTTAATCCTGCAAATATTTATGCATGTTCTGCGCTCATCATTAGTCCCCTGACATATTTGATTGTCTGATATCAGGCATGTATGTGTTTGCAGGAGAGGATCTGGTGCTGTAACATGAATTTGTTGTATCCTGTTTTGCTGATGGATTGCAAGGTCTGAAGGGCAGGAAATGTGTTTGTTTTTCATACTTATGCATACAGAATATAGAAAACATGCTGTAAAGAAATACTGATCATGAAAAATGCGTTGATGTATCATAGAATAGTTTGGGTTGGAAGGGACCTTTAGATGTCATTTAATCCAACCCCCCCCACAATGGGATATCTTCAACTAGATCACAGTGCTTACAACCCTGTGCAACCTGATCTTGAATGGTTCCAGGGATGGGGCATCTGCCACCTCTCTGGGCAACCTGCACCAGTGTTTTACCACTCTCGTTGTGAAAAAACTTTTCCTTGTGCCTTTTAGTTTAAAGCCATTGCCCGTTTTTTTATTGCAACAGGTCCCACTAAATATATATATTACATATATATATATATATATATATACACATTTTAAGGGGAAAATATACTTCTTTCCTGTATTCCAGGTTGATTCACTTTGGCAACTGCTAAAAATGTGCATTTTATTATTAACACCTTTTATCAATCCAATGAACAATAGAAACAGCAACTCTGCTCCAATACCGGCCACATCTTGCAATAATTTATAAATGTCCCATATTAAAAATAATACAGTTACTCAAACTTTTTCAAAATGTCCCAGGGTAAGCAAATGCTTTTGTATTATTATTAGTTTTGACAAACCTGATTGTATGCTGGCCATTGTTAAAGGGTTCTATCTGCCTCCAAACACAGTGAGAGACAAAGAATTTTTAATGAATTTAATTAAAACTTTATGTGGTTTATGGTGTTCACCTCCAGCTGGTATGCCATTCTTCTCTGTTGAATGAAGTTTCCTCTAATGCATAATGATGTGTTTTATAAGAGGGATGTTTGAACCCCCTTCCTAGTAGCCCTGAGGTAGTTTCCATGGTATGACACAGTGGTGAAGTATTTAAAAGCAGGTCTCTTACGCTTAAGCAAATTATTTATATAGTTAAATGCACAGGCACGGATGCATAGATATGAATCTTAAAATAAATTTAAGAATCTTTTTTTTTCCCTTGGAACAGTCCTTGTGGGCTAGCTTTTATGCCCTATGCTGCTGAGCATTTGTCTGTACAAGTGGCACACTGACATGAAAGGGTCTTGTTATTTGACTGCTTCTGTTGGGGGTAGAAAGTTGAATGATGTGTTCTCCTTTGGTTAACACACTGACATCTGTACCAGGCACAAGGTCCTGATATTGATGGGCACTCCTAGTGCTGCTGTAATAAAAATGAACAATAACATGCAGATAGCCTCGTTAGCAAATGTTTCAGTGCATTTTATGAGACATGCTGAGACACTGCAACAAGCTGGGTCGTTCCCATGGCTGGTTAGAGTTAGTGGAATTTTAGTCTTCTGAATCTCTTGTGTGTTAGGGCTTTCACTCAGGGTCTCTAAAAAGGACAGTGACCTGTGTCCTTTTCCTGCAAGCTGTCAATCAGTATTTCTTCTGTCGAGAAGTAAACTCTTGCTAAAAGACATAGGTTCTTCATTTGTTTTAAACACTTTCTTTTCAAAATCTTGAGTCTGAGTGTGGCCAGACTCAAATACAGAGCTGTATTTTTGTGGTTCTTTGGATGGTGAGATCTCAGTTGTGCAAGAATCTTGAACAAGTTCCTCAGGGAAGGAATGAATGAAGCAAGATGTCTTGGACCAGAGGAATAGGACTTAGGAACAACTCCCATCTCTACAGGGAGTAGCATGATCCCTGGAGAAGTGTCTGCAATGGAGGCTACAGACTTCCAGTGGTTTTGCAGAGACTGGAAAACTGAGATGAATGTTGAAAGGCATCTTCATAAATAATGTGTCTTGTTCTAATAGTTGTGAGGAATTGGATAGGAAACTGGTTACAAAATCACCCTGTACCAGCATCACCCTTTTATATCATTGATCTACTCATTGGGGTTGGGAGAGCCTTTTATGCGATCTTGTTGGAAGGTGACTAAAAGAAGCAGCTTTCCAGGGGTATCAGTGTATCAGCTGGAAAACAAATAATCAGTGGTTATCTGGAGATGAGACTGTTCTCTTGGGAGGGGGATTTCAGTGTTGAATCCATTGTGATCTTTAACGCAGTTTTCTAAGGTTTAGTCAGTAGTAGTAACAACAGTAACTCACCATATCTGTTTTTCCCCAACTGATAAAGAAACAAAATGATACTGGAGAGGACCAGTCACAATCTAAATCAGAAAAAGTCTTTGGAGAAAATGCTGAAAAATATGACATTTGGCACTTGGTGGACTGACAAAAAGCTGAAGAGATGAAGGAGCATCAAAAGCTGAAGAATACCTCCTGGCGATAGGCATGAAAAAGAAAGCATGATGAACAGAACGAGAAGGTGGATAAATTCTGGATTCTAAAGAATGAAGAAATGAAAAGGAATTAAATGAAGAAATAATTGGAAGAAAGTGGAGGAAGTCCTGAAAAGCACAAAGACATATTTGTATTTTCCTCAGAAATTAACAGGATACTCCTGGAGGTAACAGAAGGGAAGGATATGAGGAGCTGACTGTCCTACGCGGGAAAAAATCTGACCACAGACTAATGAGTCGTCTTGTTGCATTGCTCCTGATTCTAGATCCTCTGACTGCAGTCTCCAATGAAGCTTTGCTCATTAGAGCAAATGAAATAAACTTGTTCTTATAAGCTGCAATGTACCCTTCAGGGAAGGTAGAGCTTCTGTCAGTTAACACAGGCAGCTCTTGGACTAAATGTACCAGCAGCTGAGTGTCATGTTCTCTCCTTGGGGGTTCTGTCCTTGCCAGCTGGTGGACTAGATTCTGTGCAGTGTGAACCAGAGCAATACAGTGTAAGCATGAAGGTGGCAGTCTCAGAACTGCCTCCCTGTGCATCGTGGTGTGGAAGTTTCTCTGGACGTAGGCAGAGCCACATGAAGAGACGATCACACAGCTGTAACAATGTAATAATTTCGTCATACATCATGGGGGTATGCACATCCGTATGAGTCAGGACATCAAAGGCTCTGTAACTCACCTTCTGCTAAATCAGTGCTGCTCTTTACCTTTGGTTAATGCTGTCAAGTGGCCAAGCTGTTAGACATCAGTCTATATTCCTGTGGTCGCCAGCTCCAAAAGAACATTATGTTTAACTTTTTTCCTGGAGTTACTTTTGATAAGCAATTTTGGGAACAAAGTAAAAGAAACCTGAGAAGGACTAAAGCTTGATACTACAAGGGCTGAGTTTCAGTTGTGTACATCCATGACACACTCTTAGTGTTTCATCAGCCTGTGAACACTGACAGTCTGACACTGAACCAGTGGGTCCTTTGAAGCAGAAAGGCAAGGTCCTAAGAAAGTGTAGGAGTCCAGGTGCTGACTGTAGTCTTGCTGTTAGAAAACAGAGAAAAAAATCAAGCAGGAAAGAAGTCAAATTACTGAAACCGAACGATTTTTTTTTCCATGGTTTGTAGGTATGTTGCACAAAGTGGCTAATTAACAAAGGAGAAAGATGGCGAGGATCTGATTTGTAGCAGGTTTTATTGGCATGTGAAACTGCCACAGAAACAGAGGCTTGAAGAATGGTCTTGGGGGGAAAAGGGGGGCCTTTCTCAGTTGAGCTGAAGTGCAACGCTGCCTGCCCCAGCCCTTATGCAGAGCGAGGGCGTTGTGGAAAATGGTGCTGCTAACAACATTTTGGTAGGAAGTCAAGGTAGCCAAGCACACATCCAAGGGTTTGCCATAGGACACTCCTCCTTCAAGGTACACTTCTAGGTGATCTAAGTGGGAAACGTCTGGATGATGAAGGCCATTGCTGGATTTTGGAAGCAAGTCTGTACACATACATTCGTAACTGTTGGCAGGACAGTAGTGGAGAACAGAAACAGGAAATCTGTGCCACTTACTATTTTGCCTATTTTAGGTAGTTATTGAAGCACAAAGTGATTTTTGAGCCAGAGTGGTCATTAGCAGGTATTGTACATAGCTGTCTCTATATACAATTCGTAGAATCATGGAATCTTTAAAGCTGGAAAAGATCTCTAGGATCATCCAGTCTAACCGTCAACCCTACAGCACCATCATGTTCACCACTAATCCGTGCGTACACAGACTGGTGTCATTTTAGGGTGAAATAGGGTCGTTTTGATGAAAAATATGGACAAGATAGGCTATAGATATCCTTTAAGTGTTCTTTGGGTTGGAAACACTGATTCTGGGAGAATATAAAGAGAATCTTACAAAGATAAAAAGTAATAGAAACAGACATACAAAAATAATGGACATTTAATAAGTCTGCCTGTATTTTTTCTTGTCTCTGGCTTCAGGCCAGACTGTCCGTGCATGGAACATCCTTACAATCATAAGCAAATTATACTATATTTTCTTCAGAAGAAATACGAGATTTGGCTCCTTTATCTCCCTTAAATACTTCAAAATCCCTGGATCAAAGCCCACAGAATCTCTCCTGAGGAGAAATCTGAATGTGGATAATTATGCAGGAAGCTATGAGCACTTTCATGTTTTAGCTTCATTTACTATTTAAGTACAAGTTAAAATGAAATAAAAAGGTGTATCATGTCTTATCTTGACAGGTTTTTTTCCTTTGTTTTGGAATCCAATATTCACACTGTTTCCAAAGATATAATGAAAAATTTTATGTAGAGTTAGTTTAAGTCTTTCCTCCAGTAGTCTTTATACTGAAAAGTATTCTCTTTGAAAAGCAAAACTTTATACAAAGCTTGCCAGTATTGTCAAAATGACACACTTTTTGGTGACCTTTGCTAAATCTGCATAAATATTTCTGTTACTTTTGATTATTTCTTTCTGCAGTTTAGAAATAGAAAGTACTCTGCTGTGTCCATGTGATTAGCAAAACTCATGGACATTTCCTCTTCAGGGGGCAAACTTTTCTGTCCTATACTTGCCCACCCTGAAAAACAGTCTTCAGCTCTGAACCCTTTGACCCTCTTGGTGATATCAGTGAAGGGACAGCAGGAGTTATTTGAGCCAGGAAGCTGTACAGCAGAGGATATAATTCATTTGTGAAGTATATAAATCACTTATCCACGTAGGATATGAGTCAATCAATGTTTGTCTGGTCAACACACTTCTTTGGTCACTTTGCCTTGAGTGGTACTTGCCACGTCCTACTAACCTCCTGTAGATGTGTGTCATGTAGGCAGCAATAACAATTCCCTGCTTGGACTCTAGCAGAGAAATATTTGCTGAAGCCAATTGCAAAATATCTGTTGATAAAACTGAGATCAAGATATTATTTCAGCATTCTAAGTCCCCTGTATAGCTGGGCTGCTTTACAACATTGTGGAATACTATAAATCACATTTACATTAGCTTTAATGCCCTTCTCCATCCCAGTGCTGTATAAGACAGCTTCAGTGTACTTGAAAGTGAGGCCAGAACAATTTGCATCCATTTGAATGACTTTCCCAGAAGTGATAGCCATTGAAGCATGATCCCATAGAGGCAAATCACCAGTGTAGCCTGAGATCTCTGCCTGCTGCCCACCCAAGGCCCACCATGCTGTTCCCAGGCCAGCTTAGTTGGGTTCTGCTTGGCTGCATTCCTGTGTAGCCTGCTCTAGGTGTCCCTGCCTTGGCAGGGGAGTTGGGCTGGATGATCTCCAGAGGTTCCTTCCAACCCTCAGTATTCTGTGATTCTGTGATGAGAAATCTAGCCTAGAATTCATTTGTGTTATGTGGTACTGCACAGGGAACATGGAAAAGCACCCATGTAACTGAAGGAAGCTATTTGGTAGACTGAGCCTGCAACATACAGTAAGAACATCAACAGACTTCAGGCTTGCTCTCAGTGCACCACTGATTCATTGCAGTGGTCACTGTTTACAGCATGGATTAATGAAAAAGGCAGTGTGTGTAAAATGATTAAAGGGCTGATCTTTCTGCAGCCTGAGGCTGACTCAGGAAAGGACGGTCCCTTTGCCTTTCTGCTGGGATCTCCTGCTTTAGTGAGGTAGATGTGCATGTGCTCCATATCATTACTGGCGGTGTGTTCTGGAGTTGTTATAAATATGCTCATTTTGGGTCAGGATTTAAAAAAAAAAAAAAAGAGTGGCCACTCTGATTTGTTGTAATCACGGTGTGCTGTCTGCACTGTGTCATTTTCCTTACCCTTGTAGTGGGATAACATGCAATTAGAGACTGATGTCAGCCTGTAAAACTTTGGTGTAAAATTTTGGTTGCACCAAAATACCATACTTCTTAACAAAGCTGGCAGACATGTCTTTTGGCAGCAGCTGCTTGCCATGTGATTTAAAACTTCCTGTCACTATAATTGATGTGTTTTTATTCTTTCCACTTCCTGAAGCCTGATCAGAATTAAAATTGCTGTTGGAATTTCCTGTCAAAGCAACTCATTTATTCGCCGAGCTCTGCACTGACAGTACTTTGATTGGACATTGCCTTCAGCTATTCTCGGGCAGAGAGATTGCTGTGAATTATGCTCCTTGCCCAGGTTTGACTTCCCTGCATGCCACATCTGCAAATATACACAGATTGTCCATCATGTGGTAACCTTGTCCTAATGAAAACTCCACATGTAGAATGTTAGATTTGAATATCAAGCTTGGCCACCTGCTGGGGCTGTCTTTTGTGTTTATTTAGGAAACCCCCGAGTTCTCCAACTGATTGTCTCACCGTAACTTTCATGTTACCTACCAAAAAGAGCTCTGCTATATTTCTACACTGAGAATTTACGCTCTTTTTCATATTTGCTTTAGAAAAAGGTAATGTTTGTGTGGGTTTTTTCTTCAATTTTCTGCTTCAGTATGCTGCTTGCATTCCTTCCCAGAGGTGGCTGTGTTGTGCTGCCATGTGGCAGTTCTCAGATGTTACTGCAGAGTTTGTGTAGGGCTTTGCGAACATCCAGGGTGAAAGATTCTGTGGAGATACAAGTAGTTGTTATCTGCAACATCAGTGCAATGAGGTGGTAACTCTGTCCATTAGGAGAATAAACTGTTAAATTTACTGTTGGGTGAATCATTCAGTTGCCCCATTTGTAACTTCGTTTTCCTGTTAGAGCTGCTTAGAGAATTGCAGGTTATTTTGGGAAGCTGAATAATGGGTAAGTATTGGATTGTTCTTCAGTTATAGTTGACACAAAGTGATTGTCACCTCAGAGTAGAATAGATATAATGATACTTACTTAACTGCCTTTGTAAAGTGTTTTGATAACCTAGGCTGAAAGGTACTTACAATCCTGTGAACTATTACTGTTATTATTAGAGGCAATTTATTATTTTTAAAATTCTAACCTACATTATTTTGAGGATATGGTGGGAATCTAAATATTTGTGTGCAGCCTCTTTCCCTTGACCAAACTGAGTGCCAAGTATTCTTCCAATACTTTAAGGAAATGCCCATGACTGCTTTGGCTGGTAGTCGTGGTATGAGGCCATAAGTGGCCGTCTTTGATTTGCGCTCTATCTGCAGCTGGTGAGAACAGCTCCCACCAGACCCTGGGTGTGGTGTAAGCTACCGTTGCATACTTATTAAATCTACCATTTCTCCTACATAAAAACAAATAAACAACCAAAAAAACCCCCAAAAAAACAAAACAAAAAAAACCCAAACTCCAAACAAAACTTTTTTTCCAAATAGTTGCCCTAAGAATATACTTGCCTTATATTCACCATGGGGTTTTTTTGGTCAAGAGCTTGGACTTTTTACTTAACACACAGACAAGTAAACAGCATGCCCCCTTCAAGCCTCTGCAGTGCATGTAGGAATAGAACAGTGTCCCTTGGCTTTCCAGCTGAAGAAAGGGGAATGGGGATGCAGGTGTTTTACGGTGTTGGGAGAGGACAGTTAAAAGGGAGGAGCTGTGAAAGAGAATGGGGTACAGAGGAACAGAGGTTCAAGGATGGATGGTGGGGAAGCAAAGGAAGGGCCTTGCTTTAAAGACTGGTGCCTATTTCCACCTCACAGGCAAAATGTCAGGTCTTCTTTGTATTCAGGGTCACTCTGCATTTAGATAAATATGATATGTAGGAGAAAATACTGAATAATGGGTTTGAAAAATGATGAAAAAAAAAAAAGGTCTGTAAGAGAAATGTCCAACTGTGGTAGGCAGGAGCATTGGCAGGACCATGAAGCTTCACTGACCAAATGATATAGTCAGAAAACTGGAAAAATGGTAATTTAGTGAAGGAAAGCAAAAGTGAAGTCCTACTTGGAAAATAAAATTGGCTCTTACTCTGAAGGTCAGGAGAAGGGTATGACTGCTAATGACTCATTTTAGTGCAGAATTTAAGGAAGACTCAAGCTATTCAAAGATGGTCCTCTGGACAGTGCTGACTGGATGAAACCTCTCAGTAAACGGAGGATTACCGGGATCTACATACATGGATCGTGAGACATAGCAACAGGAGCTCCGCTGGCCAGTCCTTACCAGCAGAGGTAAAGCCAGGACAGTTGATCAAGGCAGAAGGAAACATCACATTTAAAGAGTTTCCTCAGGTCACTTACCCTAAGCAGACACCAGTTTCTCTTTGGGAAGCTGTAGAGATGAGGCTGCGCATTGCAACGTCCAACAAAAGAGGCTCAAAGTGGGTCCTTGGCTCTGGGCTGGGCTCCTGCCTGCAATGCACGGCAAGGGGGGATCATGGGCAGACTTCTGAAAAGGAAGGGAAAGGATTGTCAAAGTGAGTTCAGTTCTCCTGATGTGGGTTGTGTTTGTTTTTTTTTTCAGGAGAGAGGCCAGGATAAAGAGAGAAGTATAATTAAAAAAAACAAACAAATACACTCAAGTGTGCTGCTTCTTCAGCTGCCACGTCAGCCCAGCTGTAAATGCCCAGTGTAGGAAGAAGCCAAACCAACAGTGCCGAAGGCTCCAGGAAAGACATAATGCTGACACAACAGTATCTGAGTTCCCAACTGATTTCAATCACTAGATAAATATCAGTTTCAACCCTAAATGGTATTCTCAAGTAATTGTCCAATGCCCAGTTGGGCTGGATCGGTGTTCTTCTGGAACTAGTTCAGGCCAACTTTAACTGCTTGGGAGTGCTTGGCCAAGAGCAGACTTATGTGCTGGAGCCTAAAATGCCATTAAACGGGCTGTAGTCGAGAGGACAAAATGCCTCGTGTGTTTAGTCTAATACACCATGGGACTTGTTTGCTACAGTTACAGTATTAAAGCTGTAATTATAGCCAGTGAACCGCAGATGTACTGTAGCCATAGGGTTTAAATGGGGTGTTACTGCAGTAGAAACCACCCCCAGTAGGTTATAAGTTCAAAGGGTCATTTTTTCCTCTGTTTAATCAGGTACTCAAGCTTACAGACTTCTTAGTGATCATCACCGGGTATTGAACCTTTCAACCTGTTTTATGTTTGTTTTTCGTTTTTTGTTTCTGTTTCAGAAGAAAGATGATAGCTTAATGCTTGCATATGACCATGCAGTCAGTATTTAGTGCACGGTGCAAGCAGAATACCATTTTTATGATGTGCTGGTTAGATAGAGGTATGCCACCCTGCAGCACTATTGGGCTGCAGTTCTCAGTAAATAATGATGTTGATGCTTTGTACTTGAGTCGAGACTGAAAATCACGACAAAAAAATGTGGATTTTGGCACAGGAAAGAACAAAAAAATAAGCTCTTTGAGACGATGCACGTACAATACATTTGAAGATGGTATTAAAATATGCTCTTTTATTAATTATTAAAACACATATTTAGGGTTTCTGACCTTGTTAGCCATTGCATGCTGGCAGTCTTTATGGCACTGGTCGGAACATGAACACACACACCTTTTGCTAATACGTATAGGTGTCAAGTCTTGATTTGAAGGGACTGAAGAAAAATGTCAAAAGTCATATACTTTTTTTTCACTGTGCTTGACAGACAAAATTTCATATTGAAGGTAAAAGAGATGATAGCTGAATATTGACTTTCCATTTTAGCAGTGGGCATAACAATTTTTTTTTTTCTGATTAAGCAGGACTGTAATGGTTACCATGTAGGAAAATATAGGTAATATTAAACTGAAATATGTCTGTCTAGGGATCCATTCATTTCCCCAAAATAGCTAGTTTCTATTTATATATGAATGTCTGTATGTTTATATATATTTAAATGCCCCATTTGCTACACTGGTTTTAGCTTCTTGTTAGCATCACTTCTTGTTAGCATGATGTTCTACAGCACAAGGCAGCTGGAAAAGTGAAACATGTGTTCAAGAATTTATGCAGTGTCTTTCTTTCATTAAGAGAACTAACAATTATAGGTGCATATTATAAGTTAGCGGTGCTAAGCAGTATGTTATAGCCATGTCTGACAGACATGTTGTTTACATTCATATTTTATATTGGTGAAACTGTAGCTTTTTTATCAACATGACATTTTTCAAATGCAATATTTATACCTCTTCTTCCATACAGAGGAAACTTAGTCGTCTAAAAACATGATATGTTTTAAATCCACTTGTCTCCTTTTCAATTAGAAAATATTTCCAGTTATTTCCCCAGCAAAATACATAAGTCAGCATGTTCTGTATTCCAGGCCTTCTATTAATTGATGAGGGGAAATTTTCTCACCTCGTACTAACAATAACCCATCTTATTTTAACATGGCTGAAACCTCTGTGGGTATATGCAACCCTCTCTTGTTGCCCGTAGCATTTTCTTTGGGCTGCATGTACCATAATTTTGCATGTACTGTCTCTGACAGTGTCAGTGGGAATTGTTCACATCCTACCATTTTTCCCAGAGGAATATCCTTGCCTAAACTGCCTGAACTGTGATCTCTCTGGTCCTCAGAGACAGCTAAAAACACAAAATCTTTTCTTACATACATATACCCCAGGGAGATGGTGTGATTATGAGCTCCCAAGTCTAATTGCACTTCATGTGAAATGAATATATATGTGGCTTGAAAAGACATCTCTGACACTAAAGTAAACAAATAAACATGCAGTTAGTTAATGCATCTGAATATTCTGTCCTTAAAGAAAGCTACCTTGCATGCAGTACGATCTATTGTAGTATACAATCAACAGTGCAATATCCAGGAGATGTTTGGTAACATAAATGCCAGGCTGGATCGAATCCGAGATCCATCCAGTACAGTACTTTTATTTTCAGCAACATCCAGGGTGAGGTATTTCAGAGAAATGTTTCAGCAGCTCAGAGAAGGCAGAGGTGGATAATTCCTCCCTCTTTTCATCACACTCAGAAAAGATCTCTCTTAGTAAATTGAGATGGCTTTAAATCCTGAAGCATAAGGTTTCATTTTTGTTCCCATACTCTTCCCTTAAGCATTAACTATTACAAGCCTGGATATTGCTACAGTTTCAGTACATGCCTACGCTCTCATAAGACCATAACCTCAGTAACATCCTGTCATAATGAGCTCCAAGGTCCAATTACACCTTGTTTGAAGAAAGTGTTTCCTCCTTTCAGGTTTGAATTTGCTGCTGTTCAGTTGTACAGACTGTTCTCTTTTTCTTGTACAGTGCAATACGAATTTCAAGCTACAGCTTAGCAGCTTTGTGTTGTAGATACACTAGTACCTGAAACGTCCTTATCATAAGCTGGCTCTCCAAATACTACAAGGTTTTCCCTTATTCACCAGTGGATCAAATCCATGTAGATGAAGGTAGGAAGAGACAAAAACCACCACTTGTAAGGACAGAATAAGAATGCTAATGCCCAGCAGGGACTATTCATCAGCCCAGTGGTTGTTTAGGGGGACTCTACCAGCATTTCACCAGAAGCACCTAGTAAAGACTTCAGTGGACGCTGTGTTTATTGCTGTCTGCGCCAGACCCTTCTAAGACCTCAGCTGCAGCCTGATCCCTGAACACAGCATCCATCTTACCCAGCCTGCTATGGAGTTCCTTGTTTCTGTTGGTTGCTGGAGTTGCCTGTGTAGTCAGGGACATCTCTAGAGAGCAGCAACGTAAGAATCTAAGGTCGGATGAGCTGCCTTTAGGAGATGCCTATTTCAGCCTGTTGACCACACGGAAAGCCCAGATAGCTTGCTTAAACTGGACTGAATTCAGGTAGGAGCAAACCCACCGGTGTCAGCAGGCAGCAGCTGTGGAGAACATGGTGGGTCATGGGCCCACGAACACAGTCACGCTTGACACATTGTCTGGCAGGCTCTGCAGCAGGCAAAGCATTTGCAAGATGCTTTGGGACAGAGAACATATCCATGCAGCTGGCTGTGTGCTTAGTAATCACTTTCCAGTGGTCAGAGTTGTCTTCCACATTTAGGCCATGCAACTAAAACTAGGCAGACCCCTGATTACTTCCTATTTCATGCAATTGCAGGTTGTAGCAACATTTCTCTTTTGCTGTGCTTATGTTTCATCAAGCTTTCAAAAAATACTAGGTCACAAGATAGAAATAACTCCACAGAGTTTAGATGTTTATTAACGTGTAATTCAGAGTCTATTTTAGAAGGATATGTTTGTGTCTGTTGATGATGAGCTGATGTGATCATTAGATTTCTTCTCTACATTGACATGCTTTTTAAAATCCTGAAGAGGAATTTTGTGACTGTGCGTGTTCCAAAATTTCTGTCAGTAATTACCCAAAAATTCATTTGAACAAATTTAGTAAAGAAATAGCAAAAAGTACAAACAGTACTGAGCAAACATACCTTGTTGTTTTTTGTGGGTTTAAGGCAATTTTTTAATTCAAATGGAGAAGGTATGAGCATGCAGACAGGTTGGTAGACTGTCACATTATCTTAAAGGAGGTAAGTAAATAAAATGGACCCATTCAATATTATTATTGCACTTAAAAGAACGGTTGGAAATTAGTGAGCAGGAACTTTCCAAAAAAAAAAGGCAGTGGCTTTGGTGATTGTATAGCTTTGTAGACTGATTTTCTGTGTAATACACTTTTGGTCCTGTAGAGAGTGATATTTTTGTACATTATATTCTCTGCAGTAAAACCTGCATTTCTCTAGATGTAAAACCTGCATTTCAACTGTTCTGCACTTCTTATTTTACCAGAAAATTACACACTTCTTCAGGATTTGAAAATGACATCATTTTATTAAAGAAGTTAATTTTTACCTAGATGTACAAACTGAACACAATTGATCCATATCAAATGATTCCAATTCTCAGTAAACTTTCTCCTCTATTTTATCCTGGTTTTGCTGTTGTTAGACTCTCAATCATAATTGCACTGACTGCATTTTTATGTAGTTCAGCAGTCAGCTCCTTTGTGTTGCTCATTTAGACCTATGGAATGTACCTTAATTTCAGGAACAGTGAGATAAAATGGGATTTCAGGAAATGCTTGTGTGGTCAAATGGCTTTGACACATGTACGTGTCAATGGGAGAGCTGTTTCTGGCAGGTAGCTCTGCCAACAGTCCATACCATCTGACCATTACATTGGGCCTGATAACAATGAAATATAATTCTCTCTGATGAGAATATGAAGGGAAAAAGGACCCACAAATGTCACTCACACTACTCAATACTCTGCTGAATAATGCATGGCTGCCTAGAATACCATGGAGATGGAGATTATAGAGGAAAAAAGAGAAAGGCAGCACCTCTCCAAGAGGAATGCAGGGTTCTGGATGGCATCCTGCTAGGACTCAGCCAGATTTAGAGACACTTAAAAAACATGTAATAGGCACTGTGAATGCTACCTTTATAAATTTAGACTGATTGTAATGGCCATAAAAAAGGAGAGTCCTTGTGCATCTGACCCTTACTATTATAAGTGTCTGTTCTGTTAATTGATGCTATTGGGATGTGTAGGGCCTTATGCCATGCACTCCCCTGCAGCGAAGGGCTCCCAGAGCCCAGCTCTGAGTAGGTCCCCTTTGCTGGGAAGGAATGCAGGGGCTGGGAGAAAGTTGTTTTCTGAGATGAATTGTAGTTGTTTCCAGACAGAATCTGGCATTATTTTCTGCCATTAAAATAAAACCAGCTGAATTAGTTTCTGGATATGAATTCTTTTGGCACACTAAAAATCTCAGCTGTCTCAAGCCAACCATTCTTCTGAGGCCATTATGGAGATACAGCAGAGGAGAAGGTACAATAGATTGATGCTGTATCCCCCCCAGTTAGTTCTTTGGGAGATAATATTAGCTAAAGTAATTTAGAGCAGCCCTGAGGCTGCTCTAAGCCATGAAACATGCACACTGCTTCCAAGGCTTGGGAGGGTGTGAAGGCATAAAGGTGAGTGAAAGGTATAGAGGCATGGCTTAGGACCTGAGCCAAAGTTACTGCAGTCAGGGAAGTCTTTCTATTGACTTCAAAAGGTTTTGAATCAAGCCCTAAGGACGAAGGAATTGAAGTCTGACTGGTTGAATTATAATACCAGAAGGATTTAGCTTCTCTTACAGGGTTAAATTTCATCCCTCCTTAGCTGTGAGACAGAAAGAAGTGTGTTAAAATTGCCAGTTGCCCCATTTCTCTGAAAGAACATTTTTCTGAAAACCATCTTACCTATTTTCCTGTGATACTGTTCATGATCATACATTCTTTTGTACACAGTGAAGTAGTTTCACAAAACAAGCTCTTGTCCAGTTTTTCAGATAAAAAGGACTGGATACTCTATTCATAGGTGTGATTGGTTGAATGTAATCTCTTTTAAACCTAGAAAAATAAACTTGAAATTCAGCTGAGAATTTGATAAAGGGGAGTTCAGCTTAGTGCTATTAGAAAGAGTCAGAGTTTTGTGGACATGATACTGATTTGTTTTCATATAAACTAAAAATTGCAGCTGCACGTAAGAGCCAGTTTGACTTTCAGTGACCCCCAGGGAATTGTTTCTTTCACTGTAGAATAGAAGGATGGAAGTCTCTCGGAATCATGTTGTCTTTTTTGTAGTCTCTGTAAGAGTTTGGTTGTGCTTCTTTATCTGCAATCAGAAAAAGGCAAAATCATTAAGTGAATTTATAGGAAAGATATAGGCTATTAATAAAAAATTTGCTATGTAAATATGAACAAAATTATTTGTAGGGTCTGGGGTTTTGTTACTTTTTTTTCTTTTGTCTTAATTCTATATCTCCAGTTAGGAAGTTTCTTTAAATGGTGTTCTAAGTAGTCTATACATATGCAAAGGTGTAGTTGAGGAATGAAACTTATGTTCTTTAGAATTAAAAAGAAGTTAGAGTAATCTGTAATAAGGAAGCAAAGATATCAGTAGCAGTGATATTCTACAAATAGTTGCATAAATTTAAAGTTAGATATTTGTTTCAAACTTTTGCAGTACACTAATGCCTACTGATAGTTGTTTGTGAAATCAATGCTTTCGCTTTAGCAGCTGAGATTTTTTTTTTTTAATAGGTTAGTTTATTTCAACCTGTAAGAAGAGTTAGTTCTCTGTATATGACATTGAGGGATGTTTAAGTATGCAAGCTGGTTTTTTAACTGTAACATTTTGAGAATGTACTGAATCGGTATATTTTGAAAGGAATAACACATTAAAGCCGTCAGTTACATGAAACTGGATTCTGTGTACCGGGTGCTAACAGCAGAAACCTCACACAACCCTGGAGCACCAGTTTAACTGTTTCTTGTGGTCTGACACACAACTTGGCATGTAGGGCACATGGCTTTGAGATGGACTTCTCATGAGAGTGAATGACATCTCTTTGTAATGTACTCCATGCAAAATCAGCAGAATAGCAGTCTTCAGTTTCATCAGTTATAGACTTCCCAGGCAAAATGGTGTATTTGCACAGAGACGCACAACGAAGGAACAGAGGAAGTTTAACCGCAAACATCTTGATAAGTATACAGACATCATTCTCCTGAGACCGTACTGTGCTACGGCATCGAAGAATCTTGAACGACTGAGCTGGTATGAAAGATGAAACATAAACCTCTGCCGTTGTATTTTCATTGTGAATATTGGAACAACAGTACTAATTCTCTCAGTCTGTGCCTTTCGTCTGTGAAGGTCAGCGTGCTCTGCAGTGGTTGGTTTCATTCTCCTTGCTCTACTAACATGGAAACTGCAGTGCTGCAAGTTGAGTCATTTGCCTTCAGTAACATGAACTGGTGGCAGAAGCAGGACTTGTTGTCTGTATCCTTTGGTTTTCCTTTTTTCTATCTACATCATATTTTCTCTGATTGTATCAGTGGAACGGTAAAAGATCCTGATTTACAGTAATGTGTAGGGCTTTATCTAGAAAACTGCAAGGAAACAGCCAGTAGAGTGTGCTGCTCTCTCACGATGGAACAGAGGAAATTCCTTAGTTGGTTTGCTTAAAACCTCCAGAGTATATTTTCTTTTTATTTATTATTCCTTAATGTAAAGTTATTCTTGCCAGGTTAGACTTTCCATCCCTTTACTATTGCCTTTTCTGGAGTGGCACTCACAAAATCAGCAGGTAGAACGAATTTGAGTTGTGTAGAAGACGCTGACAACCCCAAACCAGTACAGTGTAGGAGAGCAGTGGAGTCAGATCATCTCATTTTTCTTCCAGCCTGAAGTTCCTGTTTTGAGAGTCCCATTCATGAAGGTCCAAACCCAGTGTTTACATACCCCCTTTTCCAGCTGACCTTACCAGTTATCCTCTGACCCTGTGTTATGATCTCAAAACATCTGTGCAACCCTGGTAACTTCAGTATTTGAAGGAGGAATAGGGAGGGGGAATTGAGGTTGTACAGGATCTTTCATCGCCTTCTCCTTTGGTTATACAGACTTTGCAGTATTTTTTGTGCCAGAGCATGCATAAGAATATTTAAATATTTATATTTAAATAAGGATATTTAAATATTTATAAGTTATAAATATTTATATTCTCATGAATTGTTTCTGAAAGACTCTGTGTCACTGCTATATTATCTTTTACAATGTTGTCATAAGGGGTTGTTTTTTGTTTGCTTTTTCACAAAGAACTTATTAGGAACAGCATTGCTCAGTGTGTCCAAACTTTTTCCTACATGGCATTTTCTCACCAACTGGGAATGGAGGCGATGAGCATCCTTTGCAGCTGGTGGGTGCCACTCTTGGCTGGCAGATTTGCTGGCACAAGATGCGTTGTGACAGCATGAAAAATGTCATGCGTTGGCAAAGGAACCCCTGCCTTCTACCACGCATGCTGCTTTTGGACTGCGAGTTCAAAAGAAGAAAACATGAGTCATGCCTCAGAGTGCATGGGTTTTGCTGCTCACTATAATTTGAATAAGCCTCTATCTTCAGTGCAAAGATGAGGAGAAAACATTGTAATAGTTCTTAATCTTTATTTCTAGTAAAAATCAATAAGCAGCAAGATTGCCCCTTATCGTCCTAAGTTCCACAGCATACACTTCAAAATCTGACTTGTTTTCAGACTTAATGAGACAGAATCTCTCCAGATTATTATTTTGACTTTATATAAAAAAATTGTCTGTTATTATAACAAGCCTGTGCCATTAGTACAATCTTAATTATTTAATTGAATCATGAAACTGGAAACATGATTTTTTTCTGTATTTATTGGCACCAAAAAAAATCAGTCTATCAGAAGAAATTTGATTTTAAAATCTAATGAGTTGAGATTTCTGGAAATGATGGGAAAAGTGGCCACAGTTAAAAAAATGGACTCAATAGGTAAAACTGTAAGTGTGTGTGAGATCAAAAGAGAGCAGTACTCTGATGTAGACAGCTCTTCATGGCTTGTATAAACAAGTGCTCCTGTTGTTACTACCTCTGTTGGAGCTGCAGGCATCAAAATGATCACAGAAAACACCATGGAAAAAAGCAGATTTAGCAAATGCCTGAGATGACTGAGGGAAGATCACAGCTTTCCTAATGACATTTATTTAACTTCTGCAACCATATATTTAGCAGGATAGGAGTGGACTGACTTAAATCATAATGAGCCTTTAAGGACCTAAATGCATCGGTGCCAGAGGATGTAGCAGAATCAACGTGAGGGTTTTTACTGCCTAATACAGGTGCCATTTCTATTAACATATAGGGGAAATACTTCTGGTGGGGTTTCCTAAAAATACTCTGGCCATGGCTACACACTCAGAAAGGAGACAAGTCAGGCCTTTCCTTTATGCTCTATAGCAGGGAAAGCAATGCAAGGAAAGTGTGGGACTTCTCTGAAAAAATGCTGAAACATGGGCTACACCTATGCTGTGTGTAGGCACATGGGGCTGGGGCTGAGTCATAGAGCACAGCCCTCTTCCTGACCTGTGCTCCCACTATTCATAGTGTGCGCTGTGGGACATATCTAGGGAAGCTCTGTTACAGGGTTAAGAGAGCTCAGGCTTCATCTCTTCCATGTTCTGGGTCATAAACAAGCTCATGTTGCAGCATGGATGATGCTTGTGGCTGCACGGGGAGTTTTGGCATATATGGAAACTTGTCACACAGTTATCCCCTCCCTGCCCGTAGTAATGTCGTACAGGCACACCATGATCAACTTCTTGCCAGAGACAGAGTTCACACATCTGTGTTTTGACCCCAGTCTTGCATTGAGTCTTTGCCACAGCACCTCCTTCAGATTTTTGGGCTAGGAAACTAGCCCAATTTTTTTCTGCAAGTATTCACGCAAAATGTTTTTCTTTGTTGCCCATCCTAAGCCCCCTCTCCTACCCCCACACCAAAAAAACCTCTCAAACTAAATAAAAGCAAAAAAACCCCTAATACCAACCAAAACCCCCCAGATGTACATGCCACTTTTACTGTAATCCATGGGAGCTGCATAACTGACGTACTGACATGAAGATAGGATTTCATGCTTCTTTCATTTGGGATACTGTAAGAAATGACTTCATAAAGCTTTTGCAGATTGCTGTATGTAAGTATGGCTAGAGTTTATTACACTAGACAATAGTGCTCAGGAGCTGTGCCTGACATAAAATATTTTGGTTAAGTAAAATTCCATGGTGCGAATATATATCAGATTCCTAAAAGAAGGTAGAATTTAGTAATTTAAGATTCAGTCAGAGAGATCATCTCAAATGCTGGCATTTTTGCAGTGAGGAAGAAAATGGAAAGAGAGTGTGCTTTGTGTGCTTGTCCTTTCCCTATGTGCCTTTGTAATATAATTACTAGGTAAAAATGTAAGAGCATAAAAAAAAATGGCGTGCCTGAATTAAGTACAGCCTACTGCATGCATGCATAGGAGCAGAGGCTTCTGTTAGATTCCTTGTGTCCCTGTGCAGCTTGTGAAGTAGGTGCACAGCTTTTGTTCAGCAGCAAATTCCAGTACTTGGGGTTCATTTACACGAAGACTCGGATTCTGCAATAGATAGCAGCGTGCCATAGTCATTGCTGTATTTCTTACAGACTTTGTGAGAGCAAATGCTCCTGTGGTACATGCTTCCAATAACACCCACTGTATTTTTTCCTTAGTGCTTCAGCTTTCTCTTTCATATGGCTTGCTCTTGTTTGAAAGAACAGTATATATTTAGTTTGTTGACAGAGCTATGCTTGAGTAACGCTGTCTGGGGTGATAGACTTGAGTTCCCAGAGGATAATCTGAACACCAGCCTCATTATCCTGGATATTGACACAACAGTCACCCATGCCAGATAGAGGAAATATATCATATGAAGTGCCCAACTGTTACAGCATCATTACAGTAAGACTAAACAATCTGGAGCACTTCTAATTTGAGAGAGAGAAGGGCTGTGGCATGCATCTTATACAAGGAAAAAGTAGTGGAACTGCGATCGTACAGTGAGAGCTCTGATGTCCTAAGGTGGAAACTGCTCTCTCCCTAGCAGGCTCTTGCCGTGAGGTGGACAAGGTACAACTCACAAAAGAACATGTGGTTAAATGCGGGTGGCTTTTGGCATGGGTCCAGGAGAGCTCAATCCCTGTGAGTCTGTATGCATAGCAAAACACCTCAACCACTAAGCTCTGTGTGTTCTTGTAAACATCTCTCTTATTTATACACATGATATTTGCGCGCTCCCTGTGTATAGGTTTTGTCCATGCGAATCCCAGTGTTTGCATGCCTGAGGGTCAGTGCGTAAAAACTGCACCCACAAAATTACCTGTACCTCAACCAGGCTATCTTGGGTCTTTGAAAATGTGACATTTGCTGTTTCAGGGAGGCATTTTATCCTCAGAAATAAGTGCAAAATTATGCGACTGCAGTGTAATCTAGGCTTTCTATAAGAGACACGTGATACATTTTTTGATCCTTAGGAGACTGTAGAATGATCATTTTTTGAGAAGTTTATCAAGCTAGATATAACTAAAGCTGTGACAACTATCTGAGTAAGTTTTTACCTAGGTTTCCCAGCACAGACAATTTACATTTTAACTAGCATGTGGTTACATTTTCTTCCCCAGGTTTAATCACTAAACACTGGAAATCTTAATTTCATCAAATGCAATCAAAGAATTTTCTATAGTAGCAATTAAAAGTGTAAAACTAGCATTTGAGCTATAGCAAATTAAACAGCTGCATTGGAGTATTTTTAGCATTCATTCCAATCAAAATGCACAAAAGGCTTTTCTTTTTTTGAGGAGTATCTGCTGGGTGTAGCTCTGGTTTCCATAATTCAACAGCCTCACTAAATATAAGCACATACTTTTAAAAATTCAGTTACAGAGAAGCAAGAAGCTGTATTTTTTCTACTAGGCAAGTCGGGTGAAAAAGTTCAGAGGGCTTATGCTGACTGAGTTGCTTTTGCTGAAGGGGAGCTTCCAGCTGTAGTTGAAGTGTTTAAATAAGGAAACCAAGAACTACTTTGTTGTTTCTGTTACTTTTACTGTACTTCATGTGTGGCATTGAGTTTTCCATATTGTAAATGCCACACATGAAGCCAGAGGACCTTGTTTCTCATCATTCCTTGCTCCTGCCACGTTGTGGCAGTAGGTCTTTTTATTTATTTTACTTTTTTTACTTTTTTTTACTGGAATGCCCTAGCTTTTGTGTATAAGTCAGCCAAAAGAGTCCTACATAATCAACTATATAATTAACCAAGAGGTAGTTCTAAGCTTCAAGTACCAACACGTTCCACATCCCTACTCTGTTTAGAGACTGAATGAAGAAATTTGGAGGAATTTTAGAAGCCTATGCAATTCTGAGTTGCTCAGCTGTGGGAATTTACCTACATTCCCCAAGTCCAGAAGATTTAAGAGACCTCAGTCTTGTTATGCAATGACACCTAGAAATATGGATAGGGTGACAAGTTTTGTTTTGGTCTGGACCATGTAGGAGTCTTTTAACCAAGCATTTGAGTGCAGGACGTAGATGATATTACAAAGGGACACAGTGGGTCCAAGCATGAGTAGAGAAAGCGGTTTTAGAGTAGGGACTGGGTGGGAAAGGCAGAATAACTCCATCAGTGTATATGCTCCTGGAGAAACCAATACAGCCACGGAGTTTGATGTACTGTGAGGTGGGGTCCCAGCTTCTCTTCAGTCTAAGCAGAAACTTGATCACTCACATTATCTTGAAACTGCTGATGACCAAAAAGATCATGGGAGTCAGAGTATGTGAAATAAACTGACATGGTTTCATATCCAGGTCTCCCCTCAGCATTTTTGTATATTTTTTTTTCTGGAAAGGAATAAAATAGATGAACACCCTAGGCAGCTGTTGGGACAGAGATGCTACTTTATCTAATAAACACTTAGGGAACCTACCTCTTGGGTTTTTTGTGTTGCTAGCCCTGCGTTGAGGAACAGTATTCTCTTCCATTCTTCTAGCTTCTCCATCTTGCTCTGTTTCGCTCGTTGCTCCATCTGTCTTTCGGTCATTCCTGCTGTTTTACAGATCATCTCCTGTTAATCAAAGCTGTTCTCCCTCCCCCAGTGATTCAGTTTGTTGTTTATAATGAAATGCATTGGCTTAAAGTTAATGAACTTCCACTAGAGCTCTTTCCTTTTACTTGCTGCCATGAAGTATCAATCAGTATCACAACAGTAAGTGCTAGTTCAGTGTGGATGACATCTTTAGAAGTAGGGATGCAGCTGAGGAGGTGAAGGGAAGTGGCTATTTAGAGCTCAAGTCATCAATTAAATTACTCAGTGATAAAGTCACTGTCTTGTTCTTCAGTGATGTTCATGTCATGTTGCTGTGTGGGGAGGTGGTGATGCCTCATTACACTCTGGTGCTTTGTGATGTCTTATCGGCTCTGGAGATATTTTGGGATAGTGCCAATATTCTGCAAGCTTTGCAGGCATGAGATGCTATAATGAGCAAGAGACATTATTACTAAATCACCACTCCCCTTACACCCGGAGCCAGGACTGGAACTCTGCTTTCTTTTAAGCATGTTTCCCAGAGTGACAGAGGCGGCCTCCTTGCTGCTACCAAAACCACATTTTCTGGCTGGCTGGAGAACATGTTTTCATATGTCTTTATGCCTGCTTCAGGAAGTGACATTATGTTTTTCACAGCACTTTTGAAACCTTCAATCCTATAAATAAAGAAAACTAGTGTTGCTTCTTGTTGTGTGCTGCTGCTAGCACCCTGAGAGTCCTCCAGACCGTGACATTGCTGTCTTAGTCCCTGGTCTCCGCCTAAAGATTTACTCTGACTTGAAAGGCAGGGATGCAATGTCATTGACCATTCCCCTGAGAAGGTTCTGCAGAGGAAGTGTGAAAAATATGGACATTTAAAATGGAAAATAACCATTTGAAGAAGGGAGGGACTCAAGAGCCTCCAAATTACTTCATCAACTTACTTGCTCTCTAAACTCCCTCTGGCATGGAAAGCCTAAAAACACTCTTAGACACCTAGCTAGGACAAAATGTCTGTGCACTGTGAGCCAGTCCTCGCTGTAGCAATGTACAGGGTGTAGTGTTCACCTAAATTCCCATGATCAAACATTTCTCTTGCCCAAGTCTGCTGCTTCTGAGTTTTGTAGACTCATGCTTTTGGGAACTGTAGCATGCACTGAAAACCATTTTGCTTTAACTATCAGCATGAAAATAGCATCGTAAGTATATGGAACACATGATTACAGTGGCATCAATTAAAAATACTTATCAGTCTACCCTGTTGCCGGTTCCTGAAGAGCTTTCTAAGGGATTTCACCAGCAGCACTGTAAATTATTTGTCAACGAATTATGAAAGTACTGGGTTGTTTATAGTTCAGGGATATCCTCTTAATAAGCAACTGCCTCCCTGCTGCCTGCCTTTAATTTTTTCCCCCTTCAGAAAGGTGTCGAAGGTGGGGTTCCACTGAGGGAGTTAAGATACCATGTTTATATTTCAAAAAGCAAGCTGAAGCCCTTGGAGTTTGTCTCCAGCTGAGAGAAGCACACATTTAGAAATTACAACATTGGTATTGGCTATCTGGAGCTTTAGGAAGTGGCTGAGAGCTGGCAGTCAATTAAAACTGGGCTGGAGTTCAATATCAGAGTTATGCTGCCTGTTTTTGTAGGATGTGTTTGAATCTCGGGCTGTGCTGCAATATGGTTTTGATGTAGAAGTATGTAAAAAGGAAATGTAACCCTTAAGAAGCTGTCTGCATTTTCTGGTACAGACAGGTTGTTCTACATAACTCCAGGACCATATTTGGTCTGGAAAATTGCACCCCATGTACTGTGGTGCTGATCCTGATCCCATTTTTTGTGATGTAAACATGGGGTAAAGCTGATAACTTTGTTCCTTTGAGCAAAGAGTTGTGATACTTATATTTTGGAGTGTGACTAAGGTATGTCTTTCTGTCTGCAGCACAATGCTGGCTTTGGAGTTTGTGCTGTGCAGTGGCAGAAATAAGAAACAGTGCTTCTGCTTGACAAGGAAAGATATAATCCATGTATTCTGTAAATTAATGTGTATGTCTAGTGGTTTGATCCCCAAACTTCCCAGTTGTGATATGGAAGATCTGCCTGATTGTAGCAAATTTCTCTGCCTGACGTTTTTAAGCAGCTGGTTTCTGCAGCTGAATTCACAATTGCTTTCATGTAAGGACCCTGAATTTTTCTTTTTACTTTTTTTCATTATATAACTGTGGCCCCTTTCAGTGGTTAGTGTGCTGTGCTTTACTCACATTGAGCAGCACCCTAAGAGTAATTTGCCACATTGGCTCAAAGTGAGTAGGGTGTCCAGATCTGTTAGTGCTATCACATTCACTGTTCACTGGAATAATAGCACTCTTATCAGACAAAGCAGATCAGATTTGTAATCCAGAGACCTCTGGGGGTTTTTTCCTTCTTTTCCCGGTATGGTTTGGGGCTTGTAATAAGAGCGCTTTGGGAGCATTTGCCGCACTGTTGTGTATGCATGAAAAATACCACCTCCCGGCCCCACGAGTTGGAGAACAAGTTTCAAAAAGGAATATTTGCCCTAAGGGTTTTCCCCAAAGACACTGAAACTAATTAAAAGGCTCCCATTAACTTCAAGAAGTTTTGGATCCGATTGCCGGTGTTTTTTGTTTTCGGAGCCTGTAACAGCGGTTTTTGAGCCGTGGTGCGAGGCAGCCTCACTCCGGTGGCGCTCCTGTTCCCAGCAACTGATGCCCCTTGGAACAGGCCACAAATGTGTAAAACAGATTCGCCTCTTTGTAAAACCATTCTCAGATGAAACCATTTAAACTTGCTTTAAAAAGAAAGGAAATAATTATTCCATTTGCTTTAAGGGTTAATTACACTGGCTATCTAGACTGTGCAGTACAGAAAGGATCCAGGGATCTTCAGCCTAGGAGTGAAGTCATGCCCCTTACCAGTAGAGAAAAGAATGGTAATTGCCTGCTGTGAGTATGAACGTATTTTGCTGGCTAGCAAAGAAATGGCATTGACAACTGGCAAACCCACTCTGCTGAGGAAAAAATGTATTTTTGAGGCAGGCACACAGCCAGCATTTTCATTCGGGAAGTCTCATAAGTGGAATCAAAACTCTTGCGGAGGTAACATGAAACTGTGCGTTAGAAGGTTGGTTTTTTTAATCCCACATTTAATTCTGTCAACATTTCATGCTGGAATAAGAAAAATATTCCTTAGGTTGGTTTTAGTCAATTCCCCTCATCTTGGTTTCTCCCCCCACCTCAGTTCCTTTCTCCACCCCTCTCCTCAAGACTTCTTTCAGCAACGCATTTGTTTAGAAAGCTGTGGTCCTTAGGAAAATGGTGATATGGTCTCCTCTGAGATAAGTTGTGGGAGCGGCAGCCAGTATTTTGAACCTGGCTCTGATTTGGGGATGTGTTGAAGACCGTGGATTCACATAGGAAGAGTGGTCTGGTGGACAAGTGACAGGTCTGGGGAGCAGCAACCCATCCAGGTCACCTCTGGCACACCCGTGTCTTCTGCAGCCCTTTCAGCTCTCACATAGCAATGGCAGTTTTGAGATGAAGAAAGAATTGTAAAACCACCATGTGATAGGGAAATTCAGCTGAGATAAAAGGGCAGAGCTGAGACCTTAAAGATGGGGCAAGTCTTACACAGGCCGTCTAATAGTAGTAGGCACAGAAATTACCTGTTTTAGTGCATTTAGGGAGAGAGTCCAAGGGTTATGTCTATAAATATATTTAGGTCTTATTTAGGTCTAAGATAAGTAGGCATTGTAATTGATTCTCTACAAGCCTCAAGATGGCCATACTGGGAATTGTTTGGTATTGAGGTCTTCTGAAAATCTCCTCTACAATGTAGATTTGCACCTAATCTTTGTTACTGTAATTAAGAAATGAGAACTTGTGAAATATTAACCCTCTGCCATTGTGCTTAAGGATTTATAAAGAGCTGAAACTTTGGCTCATAAATCTGTATACAGGCACTTAAACAAATAGCCTGGTTACCCAAAGTGCTGAGCACGCAGCCTTTCCGGTTGATTTTTTAGGGTTTGGCCTAGAAAAGGCTTATAGAGCTGAGCTCCCATTCTTTCCTTTCCTCCCACTCTTTTAAGTGGTTTAAACTGTGTTCCTCTCTATAAGGCTTCATTTTGCAGTGATGTCTGCTGCATTTGCTCTGTGTCACTTGCAGAAAGAATCACTAAAATAAGTTTTATGGAGAATTTTGAAATTGCAGGTATCCAGCAATTGCCTTAAGAAGATGCCGTTTCTGTACCAAAGGCTTCATTTCATCAAAGTTCTTTGACAAACCAATTTTTACCTGAATGTCTGCTACTCTTTGTGTCTATCTTGGCTCACCCTGCTTTGATGTACAGCACATAATTGGAGTATGGTTTTGGTGTTTTTCTATTAGGAATTAGACTAAAGTCACCTTCGTACTTTGTATTATCTGGTGAAGAGCTTTCAGGTAGCGATTGTTTCTTGCCATGTGACAGAATTCGATGCACAGAAGTCCTCAGGACCATTTCTTGGTATCATTCATTTCTCCAGTCATTACTCTTCCTAATAACTCGAACACTGCAATAAATGTGCCATTGTTTATGATTTAGCTTGGAAAGTCCATTATGTTCAGTCTTCTAATTTTCGTTGGTACATTTGGTGTGGTTCTTTATCGCAAAGAACTTTAACTTAGGGGAAATAAAATAACTTTTTGATGCCATAAGTTTCTAATAGGGCATCTTTCCCCCCTCCTCCCCCAACCCCCCTATTTTTAAAAAAATTCGTAAATGAGCAAATTGCTACCAGAAAATTGGTTTGTTGGGGCTTTTCTATTTGTTACAGAACAGGTAGCATAACAAAGTATGAATGTGCAACAAAAAATTGTATAAGAATAGAGGAACCTTTGGAACAGGAGCTAGAGAAGGCATTAACATGAACTTTAAAAAGCTGTTTGGAGGCAGGAAATAAATGTTGGGGATTTTTCTAGAAATGATGCGCTGTTGTGCTAATGTTTTCTGTTCTGGCAATTTTGTGATGACACTGCCATGGCAAAACAGAGAACAAAATAAAAATGTCTCAAATTCTTCAAAGAGTAAAAAAAAATCAGATGATTGTTCACACCAGGAAGAAAGAAAAAAACAGCAAAAAAAGAAGATATTTTAATAGTCTGTCTGGATTTCCTCTAAACAAAGATGAAAGCAATTTTGGAGGGATTTCTACTTAGAATGGATTCAGATTTTTTTTGCCCTGCATTGTTTTATAGTACTGCCAAAAAATGTAATTGATAGAGGTAAATACTAAAGATAAAACACATTTGTTGTTAACTCTGGGAAATATTTTTTGTCTTTTTACAAAAGCATGTATAATAACTTTAATGGGATTGAAAAGTGAGGGGCAGACAGAAGTCCTCTATGGATTCAGGGATACACTGCACCTGCCTATCATTTTGTTTGGCCTGGGTACAAATAGAGGTCTTTGGACCAGGTTGTCATTAATCTCTCATCTTTCATTATTATTCAGTAATTTAATACACAAAATACTTTAAGTGGTATATTATGACCCTTTTATTTCTAAATTATTTTCCTCATAGATCTTTTTCTCCTTGTGTGTTTATTGCATTCCTGTGCACATGGAGGAAAGTCTGGGTCTGCTAGCAAGGCTGGAGCAGTTTTCCGAACAGAAAACAATTTGCTCTGACTTTTGAATTGTAAAGTACTTCTAAAGGGAGGCTTTTAAACATTAGAGCAGAACTGAGCATGAACAGACATCGCAGGACTGAGTCCTGCAGAAGCAGGGCTGGCTTTGTGCCTGGACTTGTGCTCACTGAAATTCTGAGAGAGGTGTGAAGTAGAGCTGTGCTTGGGGTATGTAAAATAGGCCTCCAAATGAAAATGAAATGCAGAGGGAGGTTCTAGATTTGTTTCCTTACTGAAGGCTCTGGAAGAATTACAGAAGTAAAAGACCAGCCCTTTCCACTCTCCTACTAGATACAGGTAACTGCAACTGCAGGGAGAGCACATTGGTCTCAGGGTATCAAAAAGAACTAAACAGAGGCCTCAGCTACAAACTGTGAGGATACTTGTTTGTTCAGAAATGCATTTACTAATAATGAATTTAGAATTTTATTAGTAAATGCTGACAATACAAATGTACAAACAAAAAATCTCATCTGTCCAAAATTTAAACAGCTCATATGTTTGAAGACCCAGTTAGTGTCATTTTTGGTCAGTTCTCACAGAATCAAGTAATGCTTGAGGCCAGAAGGGACCTCAGGAGATCATCTGCTGATGATCATCACCATGACAAAAATGTGAGCAAGCTGCAAAATACTACCCTGGGTTAAATCTGAAAGACGTGGAGATTTGAGATCAGATTTTCTTGTATTTCCAATGCACTTTCAGAAAAAAATAGATGTTGAAGTGAAGCCCTCCAAACTTTGGAGAAATATCTGAACTCTGGGACAGTCACCAAAACCAGATTTGAAAAAAAACCCATTTAAAAAGAGTATTAGTATGCAATGAATGTTCATGAAAGAGGCAAAATTGACATCTGCGAATATCGAACATCTCTGCTTCTTAAGATCTGTTGGCAGTAGGAGTTCACTCCAAGCTGGGCTGAGGTAGTACTTTTCCTCAAGTGAACTGTGTGCCCTGTGTCCACAACCTTTTAAATCTTCTGTTCTGCAGAAGGATCACTCAAAAAAAGTCTCACTGTTCCCTGTTTAGAGTGTTAGAAATTTCTACCTGGTAAATTTTAGCATTTACATCACTGGAAACTGTGGTTTTGTTATCAATTTCCATTCCCCTTTACCCATGTCATTCGCAAAATAGGTGATCAAGTATTACTTTGGTGTTACTCCTCCCAAAAGTCAACTAGTACAACACATGCGATGACTGAGTATGTTCTTCTCTCAGCCTCACCTCTTGTGATTCTACGTCTTCTTCTCCTTACATATATGGGTGGCTCTTGGAGCTACCTACCCCCAAAATCACAGTTCCTACCACTCAGAGTACTTAGAGAAAGCACACCTTAACATAGAGAGAGCTTGCTTCTAAAAATAAAAATTAATTCAAGATTTTGTCCTTTTTTTGAGACAGTCACCCGATGTGTCAGTTCTAGAGCCACCTGTCCCTTAGGCCTGGAGAGACTCAGCTCCTCACCCTGTGTCAATGAATCCTGTACTGGAAATAGACTACAGACCACTTTAATAATTGCTTTCTTTTGTTTGTTTGCTTTTAGTTAATAGGAAAAAACAGAAACATTCTAAACCAAGTTCAAAGGGAACTTGGTCATCTCTATTTCCCCATCCAGGAGAAAAAGGGTAAAATCTGTTTTGAGTTTAGCTATCAATCTAGTAGTAAATTGAATTAAATAAGAAAATGTTTGAAAGCCGAGTTGTATTTCATTCCAACTGCATTGCTGATTTAAATGGGGCGGTGGGAGGGGAATAGGGCTTAAATATTCAGCGTTTTATGATCAAGTATCCCTTGCGCTTCCACCACACCTCCTCGGGAGACAAAACACAAAGCGTGTTTGGAACAGCTCATCCTGCCACGCTGCAAGGCCGCGGTGCCTGTTGGCCCAAAGCAGGGTGAGGTGCTGAGCTGCACCAGTGCTGTCCGCTCTGTGCATTGCACGTGCACACGTGAGCTTGCATGTGCACCTTAGACCCTGTGCAAACATCACGAGAGCCAGAGCTCATGCTCTGGATATGCCACAGCGGACTTCCAAGGCAAGTGAAGGAAAGGAAAAAAGAGTTTCTCAAATTGAAAAGCATCCTACTGAAGGAAAATGCCATTTGAAGGATCGGGAAGATAGGAGGGGAATAATGCTAGTTAGAGTTTGCCAAAGGCAGGGAAAGAAAGCAAGTCTGGCCTTTAATTCTGAATTCCATGAGCAGGACGGGGCAGGGGGGAAGTGTGCTCTGGCATTTATTTAATGTAAGGATTTTGTACAAGTGTCTGTGTCACTAATTTGTACAGGATATTCTCTGGTTCTTACAGTGTTAGGCAGGCTCAGCAGAGTGACAGATATACCAGCTAAAATGAGAAAAATGATGTGCACAGAAATGGAGACTGCTATTCACCAACATGTAACAAAAGGAAATAGTGTGAGTAAGCGTGTTCATTTTCAGCACATCTAGGAAGTCAGGCATTAATGGCAAAGCCCATCATCCTGGTGTGGTCTTCAGGCAGTGGTCCTAGTTCAAACCAGCAGATCTTACCTGCATTCCAGGTGTTAAGACTTTGATTCGGTCTCTCAGACAGCCTTTTGTGTAAGGTGTCAGACCCAAACACAGAGCCCTGGTTTCAATTCTTGTCTCTGACACTTGGGCTATTTCTGTTGTCACGAGGGTTCCCAGCCTGAGCCTCTGCTCAAGGCTGAATGCCTTGATGCTCCATATTGCCTGGCTGTTGGCTTGCAGTCTGGCACACCTGGGAGCCAGCTCTGATCCCCAGGTGGAGAAACTCAGCTGGGAGGGAACACATCAAGACACTGATCTGAGCTCCAGTGTCACCACCAGCAGCAAGGTGCGTGTAATTGGTTGAAACAACATGGCACAGGAGATATGAGCAGACATCCACACATGGCTAAATAGGAAAGGGTCAACACATCCCAAACTGGGAGTTTGTGAACCGAGAAATGATGAACAGGCAGGACAGACAAAACATTTGGCCAAATGCTGAAGCATGTACCGACTTTTATTGAGGTCCAGCCATGGACTGTGAGTCCTGCTGCAGCAAACACTGCAGGAGGAAGCTGGAGTGGTAGCAATACTAATATGCTTTTGATGAAGTTTAACTTCTTACCATTTGTAAAGAGCTCTGGAGTGCACTATCTCCTAGATTAACCCGCACTGATTTCACATCCATTTATATGGGAAGACATGTATTTTTAACATTAGTTCTGCTGCATGTTTAAATGAGACATGCTTTACAATGTAATTAAACTCTTCGCACAATTGTCAGCTCACACTTTTCCCACTTTGCTAATGCCTTCAATGCACAAAAGCCATGAAGAAAATCTTTCCGTGACATGATGGCATTACCAGCTCTTTTCAAGTGGGAGGACTGTACTCCTACACAGCAGATTTTCCCTGTGTTGTGGTATTCATGCAGCAAAGAGCTGTACTTCTGAAGGGTTTCTTGTTTAAGCTCTTTCATGCTTCTTGCCTTGGAGACTTCTTTTAGATTTGTAGCCAAGAGGAGGTCAGGAAGTGCTCCATGCTGCAGCTTCTTTTTCTGTATATGTTTCTATGTGGTTCTCCACAGATCCATGGAACACATTCCCTTCCATCTCTCTCTCTTTCAGAGTAGTTTATGTTTCATTATTTGCAGATGGAAGAATGACAACTTGACAAACAGGGGAGGATCTTTTTATTTAAATCATCATCTTCTTTCAGGCTCTTATGAAGTGTAATGGGGTAATACTGAGAATGCAAAAAACCGATTGGATTTTATTTGCCCAGTGCATGAAAAATGAACTTCTGTGCATATTTCCATGCAAGATTATTTTTAGCTATCATTCTGCTGATGGAATTTGCCTATCTTCGTAACTTTCAAATTTGCCCAAACTACTGATGCCATTACTGCCTGAGATTTTGGAGGGCTGAGTATGGCTTTATAAAAACTGTATTTTCAACTCTTCTGTACTTCTTTTTTCATTGCTAAGCACACAGAATAACAACCAGGGGTAGATTCAGTCTTGAAAAAGCCGCTAGGAATTTTTAGCAGCCTGAACCATCTCAACTAACCCAAGACATACAAGCTCTATTCCCCAGTTTTGTTTATTCTTTTCCTACCATGATTTACAGCCAAAACACACTAGCTGTGCTTGCTCCTCACATCCCAGTCACAAAACCAGAAAAGACTTTGTTGAACTGAGCAACACTGTTAAGCCCTTGTCTCACAGTTTCGGATTCATTTAACCGTGAGCACAAAGTTAATTAAGTTTCACAAAGATCTATGTGGGATCTCAGTCATATTGGTAGGAGCTCTGAAAAGTGGTGGAGTTTGAGGGCAGCATCCTGCCTGCTGCTTGTGCCAAGCTGCTTCTCTTGTACTTCTTTCCCTGCTATTACATTTCAGTTCTGTGGAGGAAAGCACTGAGAGAATGAGGCCAGAACTTACTCAAAATCTTTCAGTGTCAAATGGAGTGGTGGGGAAGAATGGGGCTCAGGGGAGAGCCTGCCTTGAAGTGGAGCAATCGTCTTATGGACGCAATGATGGGCACCAGCTGGCATTGCCTGACCATCCTTGTCCATCTTCCACCTTTGCTGGGCTGCCCATGTAAGAGAGCAGTGCTTCCACTTACCTCCCTGCGAGCACAGGGTATTGTCCAGAGCGCTCTCCCACCCGAGTGGCTGGTCTTCCTGTGCCCAAAGGCAGCCTGTTCTGTAATGCTGAAAGTGGAGCAGCAAGGCTATTGATCAGCACAGCAGTGGGGTTGGCAGAGCTGAGCACAGCAGGTTCATTGAAGAGGACCTTCTGCCTTTCTGCATCACACATCCTTGAGCACAGTGAGTGGTCTGACCACTGCATTTGCGAATTTGTTTTGCATTTGTGTCCACAGTAAGATTTTTAGTACATCCAGAAGTCTCTTCCAGCATCCCAGTTTTCTAGCACAGCAACTGAGCTTGTGCTCATTAAAGGAAGCAATTACTTTGAAGCAGCGTGTAATGTCATGAGTCTGTTCTAAGAGCTAGGAGCAAACCCCTAAACTTTCCTGTGTCCTGTGTAATTGGAATAGGTGTTTTTACAGAAACTGATGTCATGGAATCAAAACAAAATGCTTTTTTTGCCTGTGATTTGCTCTGAATCATGGTTGTTATTGCAGTATAAGACAGTTCTGCTGTTATCTTCAACCTTCTCTCCCCAAAAATCAAGCTATAAAAAACTTGTCTAGATTTTAGCCACCTGGTTATAGTTAGTTTCTTATTTTAAAATAGCTTTCAAAATAGATCAGACATTACACTGTTAAAAACAATTTTCCCTGTAGGTATTGAATATCAGACAGGGCTTGTAGTAATAACTGATAGGTATCTAGAATAATCTTCAGTATGAACTGAGACTACAAAGATCTGTCAATCACTGTATTTAACTTTAAACACAGATGATTTGAATTCATGTTAGCAGCATGAGGAAGTCAGAAAGATGGAATGGTGCTGTTGGAGAAAAGATGATAGGATTACCTCTGCTGTTAGCCTTTCCTGCTACTTGTTTGAAATACTAAATCAAGGTGAAGTTTATGAAAAAGGCTACAACGGGGGTTTGTAACTCTTCATTCCTGCTGGGATTTTCCTATTATAAATCTGCTGTCAGAAGTAAGCGCTTTACTTGTGGCTTAATTTTATGCAGGCACAAACACCTTGGTTCAACACTTTTTGCCAGAGACAATCTTGACTGTCTTAATGCAACAGAGTCCTCATTAACAGGGACCTGTGAAAAAGAAAAATGCACACATGCTCTTTTGTCATTGGTCATTCATGAGCAGCCTGATGAAAACTGAAATAAAACATAAATCCCAAGGTGGTGTGGAGCTGGTGTGGAGACATGAGTGTTTGAATCACACAGCTCATGTGAATTATCCCTCTTGGAAGAACATTACACTCCACCTTTTGAATGAAGTTTCATTAATGTAGTGGAAAGCTCACAATTTCTATTTGTTCTGCTGTGACTGCTGATTTTAGCACTACCCCCAGTACCCACCCCCAAAACAAACACTTCTGTTGAGGTGATTTTTCCTATTTTATCCAACCACGTAACTGTACAGGCAGCTAGGACAATGGTTTCCAAGACGCTGGTCAGACTTGCTTGTGCAATTTTTTTCTCCATGCAAGAGCCATCAAGACAAGTTGGTAGCAGTTTGCTGCTTTCATAATGTGTTTTTCCTGTTCATTTCGAGTTCTGTGTGCAAACAGAAAGTCAGGATCAGGCTTCAAAAGCAATCAATACATGTTTGCCTATTTCCTGTTGGATGTACTGGGCTGTGTTTCAGGTGTGCAGGAAGTTTGTTACCGCTATCTGTTATCTTGTTCTCGGGGCATGGATGGGAAATTTGCCTTCAGGCACTCAGAACTGAAAGCAGGACTTGAAGTTTGTCCCATCTAAAAGAAATTATTAACCTGAAGTCTAAAGAGAGGGGGTCTCAGACCATAGGAAGAGACATCTTGTTATTATGGTGATGAAAGACATCCTTATCCCCAACCCAGTATGTGCTTCTATGTTGCTTTAATATCAGATTTTAAAATTGCCACTCAAGTATGACTGCATCCCTTAGGCAGTGACTGCATTAAAGTCAGGCCTGGAAGGAAACTCTTCTTCATGCAGTGCTGTGAAATTTCAAATTTCAAAATATAAGACTCCAATGTACTGACACTCCACCTTATGTAAAATTTTGCCTTATTTTCCAGTCTGGTTACTGAAAACATCTATGTTTTAACAGAACTGAAATATTTCAATTTTACTTTGCTTTACCTCATATTTTAAAGTAGTCTAAAAGTAAAAAATCCAAGAAGTACTTTTTAGTGGAAGGCCCCAAAAAAATCCACTCAGAAAATGTGAAAACAAGCCATTTTAATATTTCCAGGACTGCCTCTTCATCTTGGTTTCTTTCTTTAATTTTCCCACTTCCACAGAGAAAAGTGGCACCATTTTGCAAAAGACCAAGATTTGATGGAGCTGCACCTTTTTGATGGAGTATGACTCCAGCATTGCTGGCTTTTGTGATCTGGCTACAGATGGAAGAGTCAACTGATGAAACATAATGTGCTTTGAATTATCACAGCAAAACGCTTCGCTTGCGGTAAATTCATTGGCGTGTATGCACGTTGTGTTTCCTCAGATCAGGATGACAACCTCATTGCTGCCTGGTTTGTGGCATCCCAAGTTAACACATGTAAATTCGCAGCTGTGAGCTGTGTTACAGCGAAAGGACACAGGGGCTCAAGCCAGCAACTTCTTTCTCTTGTTTCTCCCCCCACAAAAAAAAAAAAAATTAAAAAAATTTTAAAAAAAATTGATGCAGAGATGCTCCTTCTTCAAGTAAAGGATCATGGGGCAGCTTAACCCAGCTTATTATATCTGCTTTCATGTGGTTCTCCTGACTTAACACTCCTGTCTGTAGCTGAGAGTTTCCGAGAGCTTGCTGAGGAGAGGGTCTTCGCAGTGTTTTGGGAGAAAAGGAAGGGTTTTAATTTACAGGCAGGCATTGTGTGGCACTTCAAAGCATCCATTTTCCAAAGAGGGACAGATATGAAGTAGCCACAGAAATGCTTTTCCTGATGAGTCTGAACTGTGAAGTGGGAAAAAGGAAGCATATTCCAGTGAGTGGTTGTGGTGCAGTTTAATCTTCCCAGGTACCCCAGCTGCAGGTGCAGTCTGCCTGTTTAGATGTCTGAACCTACTGAAGCCTGTTGAGCTTAAGCACAGAAAAACATTCCTGATCCTCCAAGCTGCAACAGATAAGCTGAATTTTAACCATAGCAATTGTGAACTTGAGTGATGAGGGTTGGTTTTTGTCTTCTTTTTTTTTTTAAATTAATGTCTTACAACCCAAGTTCTCAGAAAAACCTAGAAGTTCATCTGAGAATCCAAATCAGAGGGCATTTCTGTGTCAAACAGGTGTCTGCAGGGGGGTAGGGCTCCTGGCGTGCACAAAGCCCCAGACTGCAAGTAGGGGATTTTTGATATCTGCTTTGGGAAGACCAAATGCCAGGGAGGCTGGAGAGGGGCCAGGAGGAAGGAAGAGGCCTTCCTGGGGGCACGGGAGACTTTGAAGCGTGACGCTGAGCAGAAGCGGGGTGGGAAGGGTGGGAGCGGAGGCGAGAGGCAGCCGGGGTGCTCAGAGGGGTGCAGGAGCTGCAGAGGCAGGGAGGTGAAGGCAGGGGTCAGGGCGGGGGGTTCCCAGCCCCGGGGACAGCAGCGCCCGGCGCTGGGTGCTCTCCCAACAGGCTGCAACAAGCAGCTGGGGGAAACCGGCCGTGTTGTCTCACAGCTGGTTTGACATAATGAGGGCTGAGCAGCCTCCAGAGCAGCCCTGATCACATGCCTCAGGGGAAGCAGTGGCTGAAATATCAGTTTAGGAATCAGGAGACCAGGATTTTATTCTGTCATCTGCAGCTGTTTCAGGAGTGACTTTGGGCAAGAAGCTGACGTGCTTGTGCCCTGGTTTCTCTACCACCAAAAGGTGTTCCTCGCCTGGATACCCCACAACTGAGTGTCTAGAAGTGGAAGCTTCTCCTCTTCCAGTGTGGTAGAACAAAAACATTAAATTGAAAATGAAATTAAAATATGGCAAGTTCAAAACTGTCAGACGGAATTCCTTTTTCACATATGCTGATGCAAATCATGGCTAACACCAGTGACTAAGGTGAAGTGGCGTCAGTGGGAAACAGAATTAAGTGGGGTCTGTTTAGTGCCTATAAAAGTAATAAGCACACACTCATCGAGCCCTGACCCAGCTTCTCTTTTGTAGTTTAAAATTTTTTAATAAAGTATTTTTTGCCTGCCTTTTCCAAAGAAAAATGTTGACATTAATCTTCGCTCATGTAAAATGCATTTGCCATATGACTAATGGGTATTTTTAAAGTGCTGAGAGAAATGTATGCATGCATGTGTCAAGGAGACAAAGAGAGGGAGTTTTTGTCTATTTGCTGTGGTAATTGTTTATGAATATAGTTGTTTTTTCCAGTTATCCTTTCCAGTTTTAATATATTAGCAGTCTTGTCTCCATTTCTGTCGCTGGAGGTTTGTGTGGAAGAGATTCATGCTCTCAGATGTTTCAGTTACAAAAGCATATGCTACATTTTAAGCATTGGGTTTTATTCATAAAATGCCATGGAACTGAGATGGGGAGATTTGTGGAAAAGATGACACTAAAAGTTAAACCATGGTCATACAAAAAACTATGTGGCCATTCAACTGATTTCTGGGCTTTGGACTGAAAATTTATTTCATGTTCAAAAATAAAGGAGAAGCTCTGAAAAGCCAGAACTCATGCTCATACCTGAAGGAGAAGTTAAATCCATAGTCAGGGCTGGATAATTTGACCTAAGGCTTATTAGTACGGCTTCATGAGTAGAGATACAGTATGGAAGTGGAGAATTAATTTCTTCTACAACAGCCAGATTCAGTAATCTTCCTTATGCAAAAAACACAGTGGAAAATAGGAGAGGTGGCCAGTGGAGTCTAAAGTCATTTGCACTTGGAATAAATGAGACTATGAGTGAAGTCCTGGTCCCCTATATGTCAGAAGAAACAATCTCACAGAATTTACTTGGTCTACGTTGTACTTAAGGTTTTAAGTACCTAGTGCCCAGCTGAGGCAACCATGATTGACCTCTCTATCAGGCGCAGTGTAAGTGCCAGATACTTCATCTCTGTGTGTGTGTTTAATGTGAAAGCAGCTTTTGTTTTACAATTGCTGCTCATGCCATAGCTTGTGGGGACTGGTTTTCATTAACATACTTAAGTTTTTGTGATTTAACACTATTGCATGATCCGAGTGTTTGAAAATTACTTGAGCAGGCCCTATCCAGAAGTCTGCCACGTGTCTCAGTGCCCTTTCCCAGGGCAGGAGTCATTTCACACTGCTGGCATGACATGATTTCCTCCAGCAGCACAGCAGGAACAAATCCTCACAGATTTCAGAGGCTGTGAAAATCTACACGGTTTAGCAACCCCTTCTTCATCCACAGAAATACAGAGTCTCCATCTTTTCTTCCTCAAGGTTAACTGCAGTTTTACTGGAGCAGGGTATTTTAAATTTATACTATTTTGTTTCGGAGCTGGAGGTCTGTAAATGCTACTGTAAGGCTTCTGCTGCTCAAACGTTATTTCACGTTGGCATTTTTATTTGAAGGCCCAACCATGGCCAAGGAAAGGAAACTTCTGTGCTTTCCTTTTTGTGTTACGTCTTCCAACTGGAATATTTTCAAGCACAATAGAATTGAACATGAGCTTTGGAGAGGGAAAGAAAGGAGAAAAGGGAGTCAGCTAGAAGAGGTGATGACTCCAGTGGGGTTCTTTGCAGTTTAGTTCTCTGGGGACTGAAAAATGCTTTCAACCAGTGTGATGTTGCAACAGTCCAAAAGAGGAGAGAAAAATCCACGTCTGGTCTAGACCGACCAGAAACTAAAAACAAGGGACACTTTGAATTCTTAGACTCTCACCACAACTGAAAACTGTGTTCAGGCCAAGGAACTGGAAAATCAGTTTCTTGGGTTAGAGAAATGCTTCCCTGAAGAATCAGAAGCAGCTTTCCATTTTAATTGGTAAAGAAATTATTGTATTCTGAAGCGGTGATCCTAAAATTTGAACCATTGCAAAGTTTTGCAGTCAGGGCTATGGAGAGCTTAGTGAAATGCTACAGTAAAACAAATTTTTCGGTGACATTTTCTTGCCATTTGGCTCTGTTAGTCTATCATTTGTCACAAAATGGAAAAATAAGATCTGTCTTCATAATGTACCAAAAAGAAATCTGACTGCAAACACAAGTCAGGAAGAGGCATAGGGACAGGAGCTGAGTGGTGTAACCCTAGATCAAGAGATGGTTATGAGAAATCATAGACTGGGGTCCTGAGAATCCCCTGACCAGGAGTAATTGAATGTGGTAACTGTTAAGGAGACCTTTGAGAAGAAATGTTAAGTAAAAATTACTTACGGTGTGCTTGTTTTAAGAGGGAAGTGTAGTAAATTTCAGGACAGATTTTTAAGTGGCATGGCCTATGCTGTAGGCAAAATAAATTTTCTGAACTAAATGACTCCTCTCAGTCAGCCGGGCTAAGTGTTTGTTTTTGGGGTAAAATATGTATTTCCTTCATTACGCTGGTACAGGGATAGCTGAAGCCCGAGAGGAGGACTCTAGGGATCCGGTTATAATGGCTGGTAATAACACCTGCCCTTTATGGGATGAGGGGTGAAGTCTTGCAGAGATTTGCATTGCAGAATAAGGGATGAGATCAGAAAACCCTTCCTAGATGTGTCAGAGATATGGGAGATGTACTTAATTTTACAAGAATCAAGAAAATTAGGGTTTTTCCCTTAGTCTTCCACTTTTAAAACTGAGGTATCATTACTAGTCTACTTACTGTGGAAGACATTAGGCTAAATAAGTTAATCCCATGGAGAACTGCCCTGCAGTCTTCTGGATTAAAATTATGTATGTGTCAAGCATTATATTATTTTATGCATGAATTTTAGAACAATATTTTCTTTAAAATTACTCAGTCAGTATGACTCTGGTAAAAGTAGTATGATTCCTACAGCCTGTATTTTACCAATATGCAAAGTTTCTTTTTTACATAAGAGGACCACAGCACTTTGATAACAAAACATGACAAAAAATAACAAAGATAGCATTATCAAGGGAGTTTGAAGATGCTAGACAATCTGTTCTTGTAGCACTGTGATTTTTTCTTGCTCTTGCAGAACTGCAGTCAGGTAACATACAGACAGACCATTTTCTTCAGGATTAAAATCATATGTGAAAAATGAAGGAAGAATGTCATATACTTCTGTTCAAGTTTTATAGGTGCTGTGGCCATAAGATGGTTCCAGAAAGTCATTCACCAATTCTATCCTTTCTTTTTCTAATGTTCTTTTTTTTCATCTGATGGCCACTGGAAAGCAGAGCTTCACTGTGCTAGTTCGTAAGGACAAGATGGTATGTTGGGAGTGTTCTCTAACAGGGATGGGGATGACCTGGACCTTTTTTATGCTCCTCCAATGCACATTTAAGTATTTTTCTGGGTAGTGAGCAGTGGTACCTTGCATGCACATGAATCTTGGCTGCAAATATACAAGTTCCAGCTCACATGAAATTCTCATCTGAAATGTGTTGCCTGTTTCATGGAGCTTAGGGCAAGTTCTGTTAACCCGTGGGTTTTCTTCTCAGTATTGAGGTCTGAGTAGTGTTCCTTGCTTTGGCTAAATGAAATACGTTTTAGAAGGCAGCTGCCTATTGCCAAGAAGAGCCCTAATGCAAGAATATTTCCATCTGGGATGACTAACTTGTGCCCAATGCACATTCAGTCTCACATCCTACTCTGCAAACAAGATCCACTGATGAATTAATTCTCTTCTTGCTTCAAAGGACAGTCAAAAGATGAAAGTGAAAAACTGGACTTATTTCAAAAAATGACATTATATGAAAAATAGGTCATTCAGCCAGATTGCAAATCATAGATTTTCAAAAATGTGGAATGCCAGGCAGTCCTATTTGAAAAAATTTGTCTTTCCTTGCTTGTTGCATATTTTGCTAGTGATGGAAAGAACGTATTCATAAAGGAAAGACAGCGTTTTAACTCCTACTTAGGATAATGCCAGCAGTATTCAACTTGTTTGGTCCAGGCTTATGCCAATATAAGTGCAATGCATTTGTCCTTGTTCAGTTTGTAGTTCTTTTTAACAGAAGCAGCAAAGTTATTTTGAACAGTTGTAAATATAAAAGTGATACAGTGGTTTCTGGTATTTCATAGTTGCAAATATGAAGTCTGCTTTTTATGAAGACACTTGATTTTATTGAAAGTGTCATATGCTTGGCTGATCCTTCCCATGCACTGAAGGAATGTCAATGCTGATATAAAACCCCATAGAATAACCCACTGGCTTCTCATATATCACTGACTCAGTCAATAAAATATATAATTGTGATGCTAATTAAATTGCGATTTTAAAGCTGTGTCTTTAACAAAGGGATTGTTTGTACCTACCCAGAATTAAAACCAGAGCTATCAGTCTAATTCAGTATAGCTGTCAATACTAAAAACAATACACAGAAGCTGCAACTTCTTAGCTTCAGAGGCGCAGGTCTGAGGAGGTGTAAATCCTCCACCCAAAAAGAATACGCAACTTGCTCCCTGCTGTTTAATTGGCGCTACATGTATTAGCAGAGCAGAGACCTATAAATACATAAATCCCCCCAAAAATCAGCTATGTAGTAATCTATTTGAGCAGTACCAGTGTTGATTGCCTAAAACAGGCAGTCCAAAAAAGGCAAAACATTATTCATCTCAAGAATTAAAACCCTAAGCCAATGTCATGTGCAGTCCTCCCAGATGCAATTATTTATTCTAGTATTCTAGTTTGTCTTGAATGTGCCTGGTATGTTTTTATATGCTGTAAAAATAAATACAGTGGTTTAAAGCCCTGGAAAGTCCAAGTAGGTATTAAATAGTCCAGCACTGCAGAAATGCAGGGTCTGATTTTCTGAGATCATCTGTGCTCTCTGTGAATATCTGATCCAATTCAGCACATCTGGGCATTTCTTCTGCAGTTGCCAGGGGGTTGGCCACGTATTCACAGGGCTTTCCCCTGTACCACCTATTGCAAGTGGTTGTGGTGGCTAAGGCAAAGACCAGGCATAGCGCAGGCTCACTGGAGCTAGTAGTTAGGTAACATTTGAAAATTTGTATTTACACCCAGATGAAAAAAGAACAGGTTTGTAGGTAGAGGTCATACTCTTATTAGGGCAACTTCTATAGTTGGGAAAAACAGACAAGCTTTTAGACAGACAAGACCACTTCTGGTCTGGAATAGAACCAGGAGTGTTCAAGCTAAAACCAAGATGAAAACAATTGCTCTACTTGCACTTTGTCAAGTACTGTTCAGACTGATTGGCCACCTCCTAGAGCCTGGAGAGTCATCAAGCTCTGAGTTACGAAAAAAAGGTTTTTGATCCAGTTATCTCAGTCTGTATTAATCCCACATATGGCTCCACCAGCTTCAATTAGTAGACAAACATCATTATCCGAGCATTTAATGATCATTTCCATTGAGGATTTGTTTATTTACAGTAAAAGGCAGGGTGGCCTTAGTGGGCAGGACTCTAGGCTGAAACTCTGAAGCCCACTCTATCTTCCCTAAGCCGCTGGTCTCCTGAGTGATCTGCAGTGAGTGGGTCTCTCTGTCAGCTTCTGTGTGGTAAATGGGCATACCAAAACTGGCCTCCTTGCAAAGTCCTTTTATATCTACAAAGGAGAAGTGTTGCACAGCAGCTATACACTTCTTCATTAATAGCTCTTTTTCATGTGGTTCCTTTAACAGACATTTGAGTTCTGATAGTGTTACATGCTGTTCTCTTCTGAACAGGGTGTAATACTACTACTGGTGCTGGTAGCATCTCTGTGTTTGCCAAATGTGACTAGAAGACTCCCACTACTGTGATGTAGGCAGTTAAAAAGTTATTTCGCTAAACTTCCTAGTATCAGATATTATCTTAAAAGGGAAAGGCTATGTATGTTCAGGAACTACACAAGTTTCTTCATCTCCCTGGACAATTACTGCAATCTGAGTGGGCACATGTGGAGATAAATAACTATGTAGATCTTCACAGATTCTCCAGTAAATATACAATAAATGCTATCTTTGTCACATTTAAATAAAACACAGGAAAATGAATGCTGAAGCATTTCCCATTATTCTTAATGTATGTATATGTGCAGTCAAATGTACAAATGAATAACCATACTTAACACAAATGTATATACTATGAACATGTGTAAGGATGCATACATTGGCATTCAATAGTGTGAAATACATAAATAAAAATTATGGCAAATAAACATGGAGGTTGCAAAGCCAAGCAACATTGGGTAGTCCAGAATGCAGATTGCTTGGGCATTATTAATTAGCCCTTTTGACTATGTAGGATGATAGAATTTTAGTTGCATGATAACATATACGGCTTTTTTCTTTAACAGATTATTTCTTCAGCCTGTCAATAAGGGGCAGTTTTTTAACCTTTCTGCTTTTAGTCTTATTCCATTCAGTGCTCTGGCCTCAGATCTCATATTAGTGCACCTGATCAAAGTATTACACTGAACACAGAAAAAACATTAATCCACTTCTAAGGTTTAGTTTTGCTGTTGCTTCCCCAATAGCATCTTAATATGCCACAAATCTTGATGAATATATCTCTACAAAACATCTGTGCGGGGTGAGAAGTCTATTTTTTAAAATATTATTGCCATCTTTTAGAGACACTTAAGCACAGGGGGAGAAAGGACAAAAATGTCAGAATGATAACTTCCAGTGAAAGCTGAAAGAAGGAGCTATGGGAGCCTTTGCATGTGTAGAATTTCCCTGAGACTTTCTCCACTCAAAGCACAGGGCCAGTTGACTTCAGCTCTCAGCACTTCTGCATTTCAGGCCCCAGGTGTCTCTTGCTGAGCACCCAGAAAATGAAGCCAACCACTCAAGAGGGAGGAAATTCCAGAATTATGTCATCATGCCTACACGTGGGGAGGGGAAAGGAGCTAATCGTGCCCAGGCAATTCAAATTCTGGCATTTGCTAACATTTTAGCATTTGGCTCACAACCCTATCATTCTTTTAGCTGAGTTTCTCTCTGTATGTGTATACATTTCTCTGTAAATAAACAGGGACATCTAAACTGCTTCTAATCTGATAAAAACTCTTGCACTGCTTTCTCAGTAAAACTTATTTATTGATGTTTGTGCCCTTGGAAAAAGGCAAAGCATGTGTTTTAATAACTTTTACTTACTTCCATACATCCCTACTCTGCATTAGAAGCAGAAAAGGGCTATAAGCAAGCAAATAATTTGACGCCCAAAATCAGGAGGATCAAGGACTTCTAGAGAACAGGGATAAATTTGCTTCACTTCAATGTGAAAACCTGCTGCTAAATCTCAAGTTCTAAATTTGCTTCGTCATCCCTATCCATTACCAAATTGCAAGTGAAGCTTTAAAAAGCATTGCAAGAAGCTTAAAAATCCCAAACATTTCAGTTGAATATTGGTGTAGTTTTTGTTTGCTGCCTGAAAATTTTCTCAAACCCTTCACCTTCTGAAACTTCCCTGTACAAGCTGGCAGGTTAGAAACAGGTTAAAAATGGAAGCAGAAGTCCATACGTAAACAGCTGGTTCCAAGAGCTGGTGCTTTAGGAAATGAAAACTTTTAATGCAAGACTCACAAAACTTTTGTAGGAGCTGGTTTTATTAGTATCTGCCATAAGTCTGTCTGTGTGTATGTATCTGTACACCATTGTGATCCTATCTGTGTCTGCATGGTACTTGAGGTTAGCAGAGTATTCACTCCCTGCTGCGCCAGGCACTCACCCTTCTCACCTGTTCTTTGAAACTGGGAGTGCCTCTCTCTTCCATACATCCCCATCTCCACTAGCACCACAGACCAATGGCAGAAGGACCTGTGTTTACCCCTCCTGTGTGTGACTCTCTGCTGACTGTATTGGATGTTATCTGTCTTTCAGCCAGTGGACAGAGCAATGTTTTTACCCTGCCAAACTGAACCGCCCTGGCTTGCTCTCTAAAAGTTCTTCCTTAGTCCTTCTGTGTAGGTTACCTAGGGGAAAGTAGGCATCAAAGGGAGGCATTGTGAGTACCCTACCTTTTTTCCACTTCAGGTTCCATGGTCTGACAAATTCCTGATAAAGGAGTGGCATTCGTTAGTAGTGATTTTAATTCTGGAAATGCCTCCTCATCCATGCTGGATTCCTTCTCTATTTCCAGCTTGTGAAGCACATAGTTATCCCTCCTCCCTGGTGGCTGGGGAGATGAGCTTTCCCTTTCTCCCCACTGCAGTCACTAGCAAAAGGGGGCGTGATGGCAGATTTTATGCCAAGTTTTCCTCATTTCCTCAATAGGGAAAAGCATATCTGTCCATCCTGAGACATTTCCTTACGGTATGTGGCTAAGTCATGATCTCCAGCCAAGATACCACAGAATCACAGAGTCACAGAATATTCTGAGTTAGAAGGGACCCACAAAGATCATTGAGTCCACCTCTTAAGTGAATGGCCCCTATGGCTAGCAACATGTCCCCTCTGGGCTTCTGGGAGAAGTCCTAGGGTAGGCAATGTGGTGGGAATAGTATGGTGCCTATTACGCTATTGAAAACAAAATACAGCTGCATGTTCCTGTTGGTTGACTGCAACCTGTCAGCACCACCATCTCACAAGAAGCCAGGACTGATTACAGCCAGCCTTCACAGGAGAAGGTGCCAGTAACCAACTAGCTGGAGAAGCGTGATATGTTTTCCCCATTAACATGGCAGGTTAGAGCAGGAAGTGTGCCTGGAGAAACACCATGACATGAGGAACTGTATGGTGACAGCGGGTTGCTCAGAAAGCCCCAGAGGAACTGCAGTGTTTTTCCTGATGGCTGAATGCCCCAGGGCCAGGACAACATGTGCTCTCTCATGCCATGGACCAATACAGGGCACTAGTGATGCTTGCTATGCTTTGGTAGTATGTTAAGTTCCAAAATAACTGCAAAATAATTCCTCCATACCCCGTGGATTTACTCATCCTAATTGTTAAATACTTTTAGGACCAGCTCTATTTTCAGTCCTCATGGTTCACGGAATCTAGAAAGCTGTGTGTCTTTATCCTCTCAAGAATGTGAATGGGTTGGGTGCCAGCCCTGGGCACAGGGAAAATGGAATACGTCACTGTAGCTGGGAACAACTAATGAGGGCTAGGTAGACTTTGAGCCATTTTGGGGCATCACTGTCTTTCCAGCTCTGCTTGTATTATGTTCTGGTCTGGACAATCAGAACCCTTGTAACTTCAGAGAAACATCAAGGAATGAATGGTTTGCTCTCCTGAATAAAATGAGAACATGTGAGTGTGGAGAGAGAGGGGGAGGGAGAGATGCATTTGCATAGGTCAGGAAAGGTCATTAAAACATCTGGCAGTAGTAACTGACATGTGTCAAATTTTAGTGTTCATTAAATTCGTATTAATGCAAGAATGGTTCCTAAGCTCCAAATGCCATTTTTGGTTGCTGTGTTCCCCCAGTTGATGGTGATGACTTTTCAGAACTGTGCCATGCTTGTTTCCTTGCTAGTGGCATCTGACCTGAGGTCAGTTTTCTGTTTAACCTATTCCTGAAGGTCAAAAGACAAATTAATCTGGTGAGAATTGAATTGGAAATGAGGTATCTGGATAGCAGGTGTCCCAGCTGTGGAATAGCTGCCAGGCTAAAACATGTTTGTATCTGTCCTCATGCCATCCAAGAAGTCATATCCGAGGTCAGAGAGATACTCAGTTGACATCTGAGATGGGAAGTTATGGGAAGCAGAAGTGGCAGGTGCCCTGTGTGAGCAGTCAGATCATTGATGTCTGAGTGTGCCACTCTGAGCATAAATGTAGACGTTCCATGTATTGGGCATTTTGCTTTACCTGGATTTACTACCAGTTTATAAGTGTAAAGAAGCCATACAATTTCCAGGCCCCTTAAAGAGGAGAATCTCACAAATCTTTTTCTTCCTTTTTTTTCTTAGAGGATGAAGATGATGAAGAGATGGTGGAGCCAAAAACACAGGATGATTTAGAGACAGAAAATCAAGACCAGAAGCAGGAAGTGAAAGAAGGTACTTTAAAAAATGAAAAGGATGATGTTAGTTGTTTAAAGGACTGGATCCTTCCAGTAGTTACTCTCATAAGTAGTTTCCACTATTGAGAACACTGAAATTGAAATAGTCACCAGTTTTATTGATTCAAAACCATATGAGTAGCATGAAAGCAGAAAATCGTATCCCAGTGACCCAGCTGGTAGGCCTGAGAAGATTGTGAAAGGCATGAGACTCGAGCTGTTCAGAAAGAAGCTACGTGTCCTTATAATTTGAAAACAAAGTAGAGATTCTTGGATCCCAGTACTGGTACTAATTTGTCCTCTGACTCAAACACCCTGCATACATAAAAGATTTAAAATGGGAATGCCAGGAATTGCAGCAGCTCTATAAAGTTTGTTGGTCTTCAAAGGTGCTTAGAGCCCATAACTGTCTGCCTGCTTGAGAGGAACAAACTTAAACCTAGTGGCAGACAGGAATCTTCCAGCAGAAAATAATTTCACTTGAAAAAAATCTGTCAAAATCAAAATGTTTTGTGGGAACTGCCTCAAGGAACTTAAAAAAAGCCCTGAAGCCAGACAGGTCCAGCCCTTCTGTCCATTACTCTGTATTGAGGTGTTCTGCACAGTTATAAGAGACAAATTCAGGTTAGTGCTTGCTTCTGGTACAGACGAGAGACACTTGCTTAAGTCATGCATGTCAGCACTGGATGTGGTAGGTATGCTTGGTGTCTCTTTTCCTTTCCTTGGACCTATCCTAGCTTTCAAATTAGAAGAAGGATGTAAAATTTGGTCTTCCTGATCTAGAAATTTACTGGAGTATTGGCTATTCTAGTGTGTCAATGCCTTCAACAGTCAATGCTTACCCCTGTGTTGAGTAGGGAAAAAGAACTGAAATAGCAGCAGCTCCAGGGTGGAAGGAAATGGGTGTCTTCTCCAGAATTTCTTACTTTTGTATTGCCCTGACTGCTCAAAGTTCTGTTTAGCCTCTTGAAGGATAGTTTACTTCTTCAGGTAGGGCATAAGTCATTTCTTGCTATGGTGATCATTACCAGGATAATTCTGTGAGCTTGGTTTTTCCCAAGATAATCTCACTAGAGGAAAAATATGGAGTCATTTTAAATGGAAGCCCCTGAGATCTTTAACTGGGATTAGAGCAGCAGATGCTTATTTCTCATCCAAGGGAAACTGGTATCTTTTCATCAGTATCCAAAAAAAACTTAATCTGGTACACAGTGCCCACATTTGCTATCCTCACCCACTGAAGTAAGTTGCAGTAGCAGCCATACTATTTTGATAATAAATTGATCTTTCTTCCCTCTTTAGAGCATCATAGGAATCACCCATGCCATAAATCCTGCAGTGTTCGTTGCTCATTTAGGTCCTTGTAGAAATGTGGAGAGATAAACTCAGTCCTCCTGCTCCTCATCATTCTGCTTCTTCCACTGGCCCCAGCCACTGATGCCATGGGCAGAGGGGAGCAGTGGGGACAGCAGGAACAGGAGTCAGGCAAGTCTGCAAAGGCAGAACTGAGGGCATGAGTAAGAAATGTGACAACATTTTTCGTGAAAATTATGCTTCTTTCAAAAACTGTGAGGTCAGCTTGCGTATGGGCTTTTGCAGTCACTGGACCTAACACAGTATCCCTTTTACTGATGGCAACAGAAAGCCATAAAAACCTCTACCACTGCACCCCGTGCATAAGCGCTGTCCTGAGTTGCTGAATATCCCTGCAGTATCTAATTTACAGCTTATCCTACATCCATTTATTCTCACAGAAAAGTGATGCTAATGCTTATACATAGGGAGAAAGCACAAACTCCTGCAAGAAGAGAAGAAGAAAAAAATCAAAATACAACCCTGAACTGATTTATTTCACTATTTTAATGGGCTTTCAAGTTAGCCTTTTATATACTTTGCTCACCAGCCACCACTGCCAACATCTTTTATTTCTTTGCTGTGTTTTAGTCAGAGGGCAGTGCTCCCCTTCCCTGCCTAGCAGACCCCTAGGAGCAGTAGATCATCTGGGCTGGTTTAGCACTGGTCTCAGGCACACAAACTGCAGGCTGTAAAAGCAAGGCACAGCTTGTTTTAGCAGAACCAGCTTTGTGAGGTGCTAACATTTGGCTGGGTTCAAGGAAGAAGAAAACATGCTCATTGCCTGACAGAAAGTGAACTTAACCTGTAGTATGTGTTGTGATGGATAAAATAGTGGCATGCTGCTGACAGGCATTAAATGCTGTGAATCAAATGAAGCCATCGTCCCCAAACTGAAATGGAACGGAGCCCCATTTTTTAGTGTTCAGTGTCATTCTCTCCCTGTTGGCTTTAGCCCTTTTGCCTACAAAATCCCATTTTCCTCTCTGTTGTAATCACCCCTCTCATGTTCAGAGCAACATTCAGAGTTTGAAGCCATCGTTTGTGTTTCATGGAAGTGATTAAAACCATGTTACAAGTCAAACAGGAGTTTAGAAGAACATTTCCTGTCGGTGCTGCACTCTGTGTGCCTACGCAGAATTAATAGCTTTTCTGCAAATTAGCACATAATGGGTTAAAAGCATGTTTATGTTGGCATTAAGTACTCTGGCTTCTTTTTCTCTGCAAGGCAAGACAATATTTTGCAAACTTTTTAAAGAATCTCTAATAGACATTATAGTGGCGCCATTCACACTGCTATATAGTAGTTAAGGCTGTGTCAGCACTTCCATTATGAATCCTGTTTTTCAGGGATTTATAACCCAGCCGTAAAAATTTGCTCTGGGCTGAAATTTGGTTTCAGCTCAGGGAGCACATTTTTTAACAGATTAAAAAAAATCAGCATGGCCTTTTTTGAGTCATAGGAGTGTTAAGAAAAAATCCGTGGGAGAGAGAAGTGCAGGGAGAGAAAGGCAGACCATTTTTTCATGTATATAACTCAAAAATAGGTCGGGATAAAAAATATAGTTCGGATGCAGTCTGTTCAGTCTCCCTCTCCCCAAGCCAACACGACAAGAATGCTCTATTTTTATAATGGTATTTTAAGAGGAAACATGATTTTTTTTTTTCTGTGTGGTTTATAGGTAGTTCGATTTAATTCTTCAGACATTTATTGCATGCTTAATTTCCTCATCTTCCCCCTGCACAGCCCAGAGTTGCTCTATGGGGTTGGGTGGGATTATTCAGCAGTCACGGGTGTTTGTAGGGTCTGACCCTGGTTCTGAACATGTCTCAGCACCACTGTAAGGCGCACAGTGCACCTGCACTGGGGCATGGCACCTCTTGCAGAACTTCAGTGCCACGAAGGCGCGAAGGGCAGAGGAACCGCTCGAGCCCCCCAAAGTGGAGTGGGTGATAAAGAACTGACTCGTTGGCCACTTGAAGTGTATGAAGCCTTGGGACCGCCTTGTGTTTCTTCTGTGGGGCGGCCTGTTGCCAGCCATGTCTCGTGTGCATGTTCTCCCCATTGTTTTTGGAAGAACCAAGTGTGGGATACCTGACGGTGAACTGGGCTGGGCTCTGCCTGTTCCCAGCCTCTCCTGACCACATAAACAAGAGACTGGTCCCAAACCGTGGCATCAAGTGGGATGGGGCTTTCCACCACCAGAGAGCTCTGGAGCTCCACCTAAGGCTCCTCTTTGTGTCAGTAGAAACCACATGAACAACGGGATGGGCTAGGTCTTGAAAGTGGGCCTCAACCTGCATTTATCTGAAGCCATGGGCATATCCACAGAAACTTGCACATAGGGCTGTGATGGGAAAGGCTGGGATCTGCAGCTCCAAAGACCTGTTGTCCCGCTCTTGCCCTGGCTCTGTACGTGGGGCTCAGGTGTCCACAGAGCAGGCTGGGCTGGTGGGCATGGTTTCGCTCTCAGCAGCTCAGGCATCAGTATTGGAAAAGCAAGACAGGTTGTGGTGAGGTTTGTCATGGCCAGAAATGCCACGGTTTCACTGCCAATAACACCACAGTGAGCTCAGGTGTGCCGACCCATCCTTACAGCCAGCTCAGGCATGCTCAGGGATGGTGTCCAGCACGGCCCCTGGAGAAGCACAGGCAGTGGGAGCAGCCCTGCCTGGCACAGATTCAAATTTAAGGCTCTGCAACTTGCTACTCCAGAATCAAAAAAATCCCTAAATAAAGCTTGAAATCTTCCTTTTCGTGTTCAGTGGTTATGCCATGAAGGGGCTTGCCAGCACAACAAAGACATGGCGTGTATCAAACCATGGTATGACACACAGCAAAGCAGGATATGGCATATATCAAGCCTGACATGAAAGTGCAAAGCACAAGAAAACAGGAGGATCACAAGGTATCAGCAGGCAAGGACTGAAAGCTGCTGAGAGCCACTTCACACCTTGCAGTTCTCACCCTGTACCTTTCAGCCATCCTCTGTCGTCAGCACATTGAAAGTTTACATGGATTTAAATAGATGCTGAAGGAAATAATACAGCTCTTAAAGGGGTTTTAATAATCTCCTTCTGTCTCTCATTATATCTGGGTTGATAACAAGGCTGCTTCCTGCTTTACCGTTTTTATTAGTTTGCCCTTTCTTTCGTTCACTTACTGCTTTTGGTCTTTTGGATTTTTTTTTTTCCTTTAATGGACTTCATTTTCATTTCTCTTGTCAGGTTTTTAGAATTGCTGAGATTCCAGCAGAATCTTTTTTATATTTATTTAAATGTGGGGTGTGGTTTTTTGTTTTGTTTTGGTTTTTTTCTTTATGTTTTTTTAACTCCCTTAAGAGAAGACTCAAATCTTGGTACTTGAGTATTTGTAAATTTGATCCTGCACTGCACTTGAATATTTGTAAATTTGATCCTGCACTGTTATCCCAGCTATTTATGTTGTATTTACTACAAACATGCTCCTTCTGAATAAGAACAAGTCTGCAGCAATTTTATCTTAGTTCCTAAAGATACAAGAAGTTATTTTAATATCATTTGTTGTTTCTTTCTGTTTTGTCCAAAGAAATTTATGGACAATGGACCTGATGTGAAATACGGTATTTCTGAGAGTTATATTAAGTCACATGAAATGATAAAATGTTCCTATTTTTTGTAAATAAGTCTTGAATAAATTGTTTGTTTTCACATCATGTTCAACTATTGTTTCATATTCTAGACCTTCCTGTTCAAGCACAAATATATAATATCTTTCATTACCGATACACCTCACAATTTCTTTCCCTGTGGTGTCTGTCCTCTGTGCATAAATCGCTCTGTACAGCAATTAAATTTAAAATGTAAATTCCATTTTGTTTTGTACAGCATTATACATTAGCACGAACACAGAGCTTCTTTGATCCGTGTCGTTGACATTATAGCCCCAGAGCCACTTGGAGAGCAGGCTGCTGGTGCGTACGGGGTCCCATCGGTGCCTCGGTGGCTTCGTGGACAGACGGGATGCCCGGTGGTCCTGTTAGGCAGGACTTGGTGGCTGCACCATGGGTCCTCCTGCCATGAGCTGTGCAGGGCCACAGATGGCTTCAGCTTCTCTGGGTGGGACCAGAGCACAGGCACAACAGTTCATTAGGAAGCTATGGTGTCAAAACAAGAGCAAACTGTGCAGCTTCCTTTGCAGGAGTTTTCATTGCACTCCAGGCAATAAGCACGTAACTTTTAGCAGTGGTGAACTACGCACTGCACTGGGCTTTGTTCAGCACAGAAGGTTGGATGTGGTTGGTTTGGGTTTTATGCCAGGCAGAGCAGATACTTGAAGACAAATGCTGTATTCTTACAGGGAATTTCTGGTGATATTGTCATATCACATAGGTCTCTGTGACAAAACAAAACAAAAAACCACTTTGATCAGCTACTTATGTTTCTCAGTTTTCCTTGAAGAGAGCCTGTGTTTCTTGAAAGCTGAGATCAAAGTCACTGTAAGCTCCCAGATCGGAAGAAAAATTGCAGAAAATTACATAGGTTCTTTTTATTTTATTTGAGGTAATGGACAGACAGGGAGAAGGAACAAGGAGAAAATGGAAATGGCTCTGAAAGATAAATGGTTAGAAAACCTCCATATTTGAAAGAACAAACCTGTCTGTTTGGGTTTTTTAGCTTATACTTCATGTATTTACAGTAGTTATAGCAATGTTTTACACTGGAAAAAGTAATGATGTTAACATTCTTGTAAGAAGAGATTGCCTCAAATAAAACTTCAGAGGCAGCCGAATGAAAGAAGAAAATAAGGCTAAAATATGAAGCTTAATATCGCCAGGAGGCATCTGGTGTGTCAGTCAGATGAATGAGGTAAGCTGATTTATGCCCTAAAAACTTTAGCCAAGGTGTTCCTGATGGTTTAATAGACTGCTGGCCTCCCACAGATCATTGCTAACTGCAAGGGAGATTTTGCTGAGGTAGAACTACAATCATGTGTGTCTCCACTGCTTGTGAGCACTCCACAGCAACCAAGTTGTTTATTTTTTGCCTTTTCCCTTTCTATTGATTTTGGGTTGTATTTTCTTTGCAGTTACAGTCAGCAAATGGCCGAGTAATAAATTTATATTTCCAAGCTGTAGAGAGGATTTGATTTAGCAAATAATTTTTACCATTTGGAGCAGTTTAAAATGAGTTTTCCAGTTGCCTTTGCAGTTATTTTCCCCCTCTTTATGCCATTTTGCTGCATTGTCATGATTTTTGTCTTTGATTCTCAGAAAGCAATGCTTTAGTGGTGACGATGGGATATTGCCTCATTACAGGCTTCCTTGCCAGATGAGTTCCCTCAGTGCCAATTACTGTTCAGCAGTGGATGCTGCAATAGGTCAAGCTGTACTTTTTGCTAGTCATTCTTTTTCTTTCATATGCTTTGCTTCTGTGTAAAGCACTTAGGTGCAAATTGTGCTCCTACCTTGGTAATTGTTGCTCTGCTACTCAGGGGGACCACGTGAGGGGATGCAGATATTCTCCGGATGTGGAGCTCCACAGGGACCGCTAACCTGCTGGTAGGAGACATAGGGCCAGGGCCACAGGAGATCATCAAGGGCTAAAGTTTGTAACTTCTTAGCTGCTCTGTCTCCTGAGGGCCAAATTGCTCCTCCACCTTTTGCATTTCTCCTACCCTCTCTGCTTAGCTCAGGTGTAGTGCAGAGATTTTGTCTTTCGGAGCTAACGCTTTGAGCACTTGAGGCAAACTTGAGGCAAAGCGTGGTGATAGCAGCCTCTCCCAACCACAGCAACTCTGAAAGCAGCTACGCTGAAAACAGGGGGAGCTGAGTGCCGCAGGAGTGATGACCATGTCCCTCCTCCTGCCTGCTGCTGTGCCCTTCCATCCGTTCCTGCCCCGGGGGCTGGTGGTGGCATCATGCTCCATGCAGTTGGGCATTGGAGCGCATGAATCCAATGTGAACCCAGGAAAATCACATAGAGAGCATGGGCCACGTCTTCCTGATCGCTGAAAGCAGCTGTGTGGCATGGCACAGAAACTAGAAAATCATTTCGAGCTGTAGCTTGAAACTGTGTCACTCATTGTTTAATTAAACATTGAGATATGTATGACAGGGCTGGGAGTTAAGCTTTGCTGTATGGTGGGTGTTCTCTGAACTGCTGAATTCCCTTTTTTGGCTGCTGGTGTTTTAACCCAATATGGCTTACGGAGACTGCAAGGTCGTTTTCACAGGTAAACACCTCAAATCTCTAGTGTAAAGCCAAATGCAGGAGACCTTTGATCACCTGTTAAACTCTTACGTAGGAGTCTCTGTAGTTTTGCAATAAATCTGTTTATGATATGTTGTTTGAGTTCCTGATTATAAATTTGGAACAAAATTCTCCATCAACAGAGCTTTTTGTGCTGAGAATTTAGGCTAGTTGCAAGGTTGGTTTGGGGTAACTGTAAAGATACTAATGTAATTTCCTGAAATACAAGTAATTCTGAAATATAACCAAAATGATGATTCAAAAGCACATGTGGGCAAATGCATAATCAATATACAATATTGCCACAATATCAATATGACCCTGATAATGTAATTGAGAACAGAATTCTGTACTGTAGTAACAGCAGCATCCCAGCTTCCGTTCCTCCTGATGCTCACACTTGAGTTATAGTTTACCAACAGGTCATTAAACTGATGGATACATTGCACTGGTGCATCCTTTCAAGACAGTATTTTTCAAATGAAGGGCCAAACTGGAAATATTGCAAGTAAAGGGTTAGCATCTCTGTGTACATGCAAAGAAGCAACTTCATCTTGTGGAGGACATGCTCTTCTTACTGCTGCCCAGGATGGCCCCTACTCCTCCCAGGGCAGCTTTGCCCATGGCTCAGTGACATTTCTTGCTCTGGGTCTTAGGATTCCTCTGCAAGGAATAATGCTGCCTTAAAGAAACTGGTGTTTGGCTGGTTTCTTTCGATTTTGCTGCCTCAGAGAATATCTTTGGTTGTTCATTACTTCACAAAAGCTCTGAGGCAAAGACAGAATTTATCAGTGACACCAAATAGAAATTGGAAGAATTGAAGGGCGAGATTATGTGAGACCTTTTAATATAAAGAACTGTAGTATAAGTTAAGAAGATTATTTTATCTTCAGCTCCTCTGACAGGTCCTCTGTTACATAAGTGTTCTGCTTTTTCCAGTTAAGTATTGCCTAAACGTCAGTCATGGCCATTTCCTGAAACAGGAACACTGAGTTTATTTAATTTGGGGAGTTTAAGTATTTTCCATTTCAGAATAATAAATACATTAGATATAGGATCTCGTCTATGTAAAGGCTACATTCTGTTAATATACAGGAGTATGTTTAGACATATTCAAAACTTCTTAGTCATGATTTTAAGAGTAAAGCTTTGATTTTTTGCCTGACATTGCTACAGCAAGCTTTCATGTCAAAAGAATCCCACTGAAGATGTTGATTCATTGGGAAAGGGGTGAAATGTCATACTCCTAACTACATCTTTTCATTTTCCAAGCTCCTCCTAGAGAACTGACAGAAGAAGAAAAGCAACAAGTTCTCCATTCAGAAGAATTCCTGATATTTTTTGACCGCACAATACGTGTAATTGAGCGAGCTTTGGCTGAAGATTCAGACATCTTCTTTGACTATAGTGGCAGAGACGTAGAAGACAAAGATGGGTCAGTTTGGGGGGTTTTTTTGCTTTTGTAAAAGAAGTTTTATAAAGATAATTCCAATAATAGGAAGCCTTAACTTTAAACAAAATTTAACATTTTTATAGTTAAGCTCTAAATCTCTTTGTGAAGGCCTGGGTTACTTTGTCATCTGAAATTATATTGTAAAATAGCTTTGTGCTTTACTGATCTGGGTTTTGGGGGGTGTAGGGGTTTGAACCAAGACGGGGGGGGTTTAATTTGATGTATTATTCAGCTGGTTTAATTTTTTGTTTCATTTTTGGGATGAAATTCAAAATTCTGAAAAAATAACTGAAATAGAGAAATGTGTGTGTTCCCATGTACACATAAATGTGTACATTCCAGTGGTGTATGTGTTTGTGCTTATGATATTTTCACAAATTCAAACTAGTGTTGTTTATGTTCTACTACTGCCTCAGGTCTGTAGTGGATCCCACTATACCATGCATTGTGGGGATGAAAATGATCTCCCAAAGTGTTTGCAATCTAAACAGCTAAGACGAGAAGTGACAAGTTTTTTTTTCAGCAATTGATATGGAAGCAAAGCAGTAAAACTTCTTAGTTGGAGAGGAAATATTTAGGTTGCAACAGCTATGTATTTGTTGAAGCCTCTTGGCAAATCAGTAGCTGCACTGCACTGAAGTTACTGGAGGTTAACCCAGAATGTCATCCGTATGGACCAGCTGAGTGCATCAGTGTGGCAGTGCTGGACCAGCACTGAGCTTCAGCCTGTCCTTACGGTGTCACACGGTGTCTCCATCTCTGGGAGGAGGTGCTGTACTTTAAGATTTCAGGAGTCAAAAGAGGTTTGGTGATAGCTTGGAGGTGAAGGTTCAGAAAAGGGGGAGCTGAGTGCCAGGGCCAGCTTCATCCTGAGAGACAGAGAGGGCAGAGGTGGCCCAGGGTGACCCAGAAGAGTCAGGCAGGCAGTGAGAAATTAAGAAATGTGGTTTTGTGAAACAGATCTAAAATTTGTTCCTGGTTGCATCATTTTCAGCCAGACAGTCAGTGAGAGCAATTAAATCAAGGTGGTGGACTTCCCTAGGCAGAGAAAAAGAGATCTAAGATGCAGTCAAAAACTTTGTCACTGTGTTTCACAGCATTAAAACTCTGGTGCTTGAAAATTTGTCACTTTGTTTGAATTCACACAGAGATGTTCAAGCAGGAGCCAACCTTTCCTTTAACCGGCAATTTTATGATGAGCACTGGTCAAAGCATCGTGTCGTCACCTGCATGGATTGGTCTCTTCAGGTAAGATGTGAAGTTGGGAGATGTGTTTCCATATCACTTCGACTTCTCCCTATAAAACTTATGGGCAGCCTCTGTTTGCTCTTCTTTATGCAGAGCTGGATGTTATTTTTGAGATAACAGCAGGGCCCTGTGTGAGTGAAAGCACATTTCTCTGTAAAGAAAAGTGGTGGACAATAATGAAGCTGCCATTTTTTTTGTATATGTTACTTGGTCTTCAAAATCAGGATATTATGTTAAAACCCTGGGTTAACAAACCTACCAACATGAAGTCTTTACTCTTCCTCCCCCTTTCACTATTTCAGCCCATGAAATTTTTTTTAGGACAAAAGATTTAAAATTAAACTGACTAAAATAAATTTACTAAGTATGCATAACTATACACAGTAGTATATAAAAATAATAATGGTGAGAAATAAAATTAACTTTTCTAATATACTAAAACTAAGAATGTGACAGTATCTAAACAATTTGAAAAGATTGAAAAGAAGTCTTTCAAAAAATTGCTGGGTCCTCTCTTCAAGTGATAGAAGAGGAGGCTGCAGCTGCCCTGGGTCATGCTGAAGCAGCATACCTTGAATGTACCCAGTTTCTGTGCACTGCAAAGCATTGCCATTGCAAAATAAAACTGATGATGACCTGCTTAAGCTCTCCAAAACCAATACAATCACATCAGCAAAGTACAGAAACCAGGTTAATTAATTACTCCATTGGAGAGCTGGGATTAGCACACACAAACATCATCACAGGTCCTGTTAAGTTAATTTGGTTCCAGTTTTACTCCAGCCCCCCTTGTCCTGTTTCATCATTGTTAGCCTGTTCCTAGGTTCCAGCCTGGAGCAAAGCATCTGGTTTCCCTGGGGAGAGAACCAAGGAGACTCTGCTCCTAAATCCGCAATACAGATATAACAAAACTGCTCCAAGAGGACACTGAGTTCAGAAATGCAAGCACAAGCCAGTCTGCCTACTTGGCCCCAAACCCAGCCTCGGGCATGCCACGGGGCCTCCAGAGACCTGGTGCAGTCTGGTGTGGGTAGCAAAGGTGCTGTAAGTGTAGCTCAGCCCAGTGTTAAGAACAAGCTTTGCCTAATCTTAGAGGGAGCATCTCTTTCTGCACCACACTAGATGTGCACATGATCAGAGCAAGTGCTCAAGGTCAACTACATAAATGGTGTGTGCAGGCTGGAGAGAGGCAGTGGGTAAGAAGCACAGGGACTTTCATTCCATGCTTCTCTCTTTCCCCTTGAAATGGTAGCAGAACTGCTCCCATCCTTCTGGGTACTTCTCAGGCAAGGTGGCAGCTGACTGCACAGAGGGTGTGGAAGCAGCAGAGAGGAGAAGAGTCTGAGGGTCCCAGTGAGCGTGGCTGGTAGGCTGAGGAGGTCTGGGAGGTGCACAACAGCCAGCTGCAGAGAGGCTCCTTGTAATAGCCAGCTTGCACCTCATGTGTGAAATGAAGGATTTATACCTTTGCTTTCATACAAAATATCAGCCTAGCAACAGGTATGCACTATTGTGATGTGGGTGGCCTTTAAGCACATATGGATTTCCACAGAAATCAAATACAAGCCTGAGGAAACACTTATCTTAGGTTGTTCACTTGTTCAGGGGCTGGAAATTACATGGAATTCTTATCTGATATTTTCCTAACAGGCAGCTCTTACTGTATTCCCAGGGCAGCAAGAAAAAAAGCCGCCTCAGAAGAGTACTGCCAAATGTAATTGTTCAGCCCCTGGGGCTTGAAGGCATGTTCTGCTTCCCACCTCTTTGTTCCAGGGTGGCCCCTCCTGCCTTCCTCTTTGTTAACTCCTCATGCTCAACTCCCTGGCACCCCAGCAGGGGCTCCTCTGTGTGGGGGGGCTTCTGCATGCTGCCCTACAGTAGCTTGGGAGTATGGAGTTGCCGCCTCTCTTTCCAGCTTTGAGTTGTATCCATGGAACAGGAGCTGGAGCCAGACAGAGGTATTTCACCTAACCACTAGCTTTGCTGCTCACACATGCTCCAGGACATGACAGTGTCCACCGTGCCAAAGAATAACTTCAATAATCATGGGAACTGCAGAACACATTGCTCAATTTTCTGCGATAAAACTGCTGCTGCGAAACAGCCGGGAGACAAATAGAAGCTTAATCAAACAAAGGACATTGATGCATTGATTAGACAAGTTATTCTGTTCCCAGTCACAAGTAGGATACAGTCTCAAACATGTGGGATCATTCATACCGTTCAAGTTAACCCTCTAACCCCTTGATTCTTTCACAGAGCAACAGGAAAATGGCTTAGGTGCTTAAGGATCTTAGGGAAAGGCCCAAAAGACTCAGAGTAAACACAAAGAATAATAGCACCTTACTCTGTGCATGGGAGCTAATTTAGATTGCCTAAAGCCAAGAAAACCATGGTCTCCGGGATAGCAATGTGTCTTTCTTGACTCTCAAGCAGCAGCCTTGAATGAGGTTTCGCACAGCACCATTTCCATGTCGTTTTCAGTTGCAGGACATCTGGAGACCTGGTGAGGACTGAAACTGTGGAAATGGAGGTAGATTGAGTGGAGCATTGGAGTGTGCAGTGCCAGAGAGAATTTAGGGTGCTGCATTTCACTCTGTTTTTTTAAGAGTCAAAATGTCTCATAATGGTGTTACCCAGCAAGGTATGACCCCAGCATCTCTGTAAGCTTGAAACTGTGTTTCCAGTCAAATACATAAACTGATTGCAAAGCCTGCCAATAGACCAGCAAGATTTGAGTCAGTGTTTGTTTATGGCCAGGCTTGCTGCTAACCACGCTCACTGAACTTCGCAGGAGCATGAACCAGCCCCAAACTGCTTCAAAATTGGCACTTTGGACCTGGTCACACACCCCAGCTGGTTGTAGTTATGCTGGCAGGAGGGCTTTTGCTTCTGCCTGCCCAGGTGTCTGCCCCTTCATGACTGCAGGCTCAGCCACTCGCGTGGATGGTACCCAACCTGCTCAGCCAAAACGTGGCGCCCTATCAAGAGCCTGCTGCACACTGTGTTTACTTGGACATGGGCCAGTGTGGGATGAAAAGGTTCAAAGGAGAAGCTGAGCTCGCTGTTCAGAAGTAGTTGTAAGCTCTGTTGCAGGAGTGAGAGAGGAGAGGGGTGAGATGGATGGGAGCAGTTGAGGGCAGGGCTGGCACAACCGTGTCCAGGGAGATGGTACCTCAGGTGTGGGATTAATCCACCCTCAGGTCTCCTCAGGTCTTGATGAGGGAGAAGACGTGGTTGGTCTACTGCATCCTCTAAGTCCCATGCAAGTGCATTGGGTGCTAAATTGCCCTTACAAGCTGTGCCAGCAGCCAGCCTCTGAAGGGGTGTAGGTACAACCTAGTCAGAGCTTCCTTAACATGGAAAAGGGGAGGCTGTGGTGGCCATGTGTCATTGCTGATTCTTCCACACATGGCTCCAAGCTCATTTGGAGCGATGAGCTTGAACAGAAAAATCATCAGCTCTGTGATGCATTGTCCATGGAAGTGTACAGAAAGCGGGGAAGCAACAGCTGCTGGTGGTAGAAGTTACAGCTGTGTGCATTATTTCCTCCAAATGGATTTTGAGAGCAGAGAGGTTCAAACTTCAATAATAATGATATAAGGTTGGTGGTTTGGGTCTTTTTTATTGTTTAAGTGTCTTTGGACCAAATTCACAGCTCCCAAATGGCAGTTTCTTTGTCCTGTTTCTTTTGCATCCACCAGCTGCACTATTCTCCTGTAAAATGGTGGATGGTTTGGCAGGAATTTACCTGGGAAAGACAAAAAGTGACAATAATTTGCAGGTACTGAGAAATTTTGAGGGACAGCATTTCTAGTTTACAAGAGGAGAGTGTAGGTCTTGCAGAACTTGAGCTGCTGACTCGTTGGTCTGCAGAAGCCACATGCTTTTCTCTGGACATGCCATAATGTCCACTGCCTTATCCCTCTAAATAGGCAAATACTTAGAGGGAAGGACAGAGATTGCCAGAGGTGCCTAGTGTCAACCATGTGAGAGTGGACAACGGGGAGTTATTTTGTAGACTGGAAGTAATTGATGTTTTGTGGATAAATTGTTACTGCTTATGGTGTTTTAAAATGATGCAAGGTCATCAAGACAGTGTGAAATTCTGATTTTTCATATATGATATTATGTATATATAGATTTGTATATATAAACAAAGCAAATAAATGTGGGTGTTGCATATCTACTTCTACACAACAGTGGATAATGGGTATACAAGAAAGTGTGGATCTGATTTTAGACTGCTCATTGCATCAATCTTACTGAGTCAGTGGAATTCCAGGTCACCCTGTGCTTTACAAGATTACCTCAGTATCTTGCAAAATTGAGCTTCTGTGAAGAAAATGTTTTGTTTGCCATTTGAATCATCAAGAAGAGCTTTCAAGTTGATTCTGTGCATAAGTGAATAAGAGTGCATAATGAAATAAGAAAGAATAGTTTTCAGGAATGCTGAAAAAAATGTGAATTTCAGAATAAAAGCAAGTCGACCCTATGGTCATAGTGTTGCATTAGCAAAATCAATTAAGACAGCAGTCTGTCTCTGAAGAGATGGTTAAGCAAATACGTTAAAATTATTCAAGCTTTCAAATTTTTCCTCTTCCTTCCTTTTCATTCCCTTTATAAATATTTTGCTAGTTGTCTTTTCTTAAGAATTACCTGCAGAAAATAACATTGCCTTTGTGATATTTGAGAAAAACTGATAGAGAAGGATGTTAGGGATGAGTAAAATGTAAAAAAAAAATGAAGCAGAATAATATGATTGAACTAGCATGTATTATAATTAAAACCAGATATTGCACATTTAGTGTAGATTATTTCTGTCTCATATGATTTTGTGTAGGTTTTTCATCATCCATGTTATTTCATTTGCATTTTCTTTTCCTTTCTAGTACCCCGAATTGATGGTTGCATCTTACAATAATAATGAAGATGCTCCACATGAGCCTGATGGGGTAGCCTTGGTGTGGAACATGAAGTTCAAGAAAACCACACCAGAATATGTTTTCCATTGTCAGGTAAGACTGAGGAAGCCATTGATTTTATGCTAGACAGAACAGTTTACTACATGGTGCATCTCCCCACTGTTTATATGAAAAGGTTAAGGTTAAAAATAGGCATTTTTAGTAAAAGTACAAGTGACAGTCCAGTGTTTTCAAAAGGCAACCAGCCTTCTCAAACAAAAGCCTGTCAGGGCTGCATGTCTTTCTTTGTCTATTTAAAACAGTCCCTAGGAGATTTAGTTCATAAATCCCTCGCACTTATGAAGTAACTGTGGTGTACCACTTCCTCATCCAGGCAGTAACACATGCTTTCCCACCCACGTTAACTTCCTCGCATCCTCTGCACTCAAGCTGCCTACCCTTGCCTCGGTTCTGCTCAATATCATGTTTTGCCTTTAAAATTAGGTAGTAAACTTTGCATTTTTGGACATGTGTCTGACTTCCAGCTTGAACAGAACGGTCTCGATTTCAAGAACTACTCCACCAATTCCTGTTTGACTGTCCTTTAGGTCAGCAAAATAGTGCTTCACTTCACTCAGTGCTACTTTACAATTATGCTGGTTTAGAAGTTTATGGACGATTCGAAAATAGTTGAGTGTTTTATTTCTGTATGCCTGTTTACTCCTCTTTTGCCACTGCTTTTGTGTGTGAAATGGCACAGCCTCATATCGACAGAAGCGTTCAGCTCACTGCCTCTATCTCCATCAAACTGTCCCAACGGTGGAACAGGGCTTGGGCCAAATTTCAAACCTCTTCATTAATATCCTTCTGTGGTAATCAAATACAGGACAGTGGTATTCAAAAAGCCATATGGAAAAGTTTCAGCAAGTAAAACTTAACAATCAGAGATTAGTAAAACGCAGATAATTCTGTGGTAAAAATTGCTTCTCTTGGAAGGATATGTATTACCTGGCTAATTGTGTAAGCTAAGTGTCATTTTACATTCAAGGACCAAACATCTTTTTGAACTAAGTTTATGTTTGGACTTGGGTACATTATCAGATGTAACATAGTGGGAGGGAGTTGCTGGAATTGAAGTTGCTGCTTCAATCCGATTAAGTAACCTTTAATTCCCGGCATATTTTTCTAATTTGCTATACTGAAAAACAACTTCACAAGGAGTTTAGGCCTGCAAATATGCCATACAGATTTATATACATATATATATGTATGTGTGTGTGTCTGTATTACCTTTGAAATGAGGACTTGTATTTTCCTGGCTATCATATTCGGCAGCCAGTGTATTCTTTCAGACTGCTTAAGGTCTTAGCTCAGATCCCGTGTTCAGATTCTTCTATAATGTACATGCAGCTTAATGTTTTGAACAAAATTTTCAAGAGAAGAGATGGCATTTCTAGGAAGACTAATCCTTAAACTAGATTGATTTTGCAAGATAGTGACCAGGGTCAGGGTAGCCCTCCTGAGTACACAGAGGAAGATTGACTAAAGACATAACAATTTGTTCCATTAATTTTAAGTTCTATCTAGATACACTTAAACAGGGGAGGTATGACTTACTGCATTGAAAGCAATGAGACAGGCTACACTTTCCATTAGAAAAACACACACAGGACAAAGTGATGGCCAGGGATTTGGCATGGCTGAACTTCTGTCTAATCCTCCGATTGTTGGATGTGCTCCCTTTTAGAACTGGAACCTTAAAACCTGTGAATTGAGAGCCAAATATGACACTGTTCTTGCACATGTATCCTGGATTCATCCTCTTTCAGCTAAAGGACATCAGTTCTGCCCATGGGAAATATTTATTTTCTTTTCAAACTGACCATAGATAATTTGCATTATAAGTCCAGCATGAGTTGGATCTGTCTTTGAACCGCCATTATAGGGCTTTTGATGTGGAATATCTTCTGCATCTCTTCAGATCAGATGGGGATACCCACATGTGATTAAATGGAGAAGCAAAAAGTATGCAACTTGGTCTCTTGAACACAGGTTTTCTTCTAACTGACTCAGATGGAAAATAAGAAAAAAATAATATCTTAGCTCAGAGTCTGGATTTCAGTTCTATAGATCATCATGTTATTCTGTTAGTGGAAACAGACTGTATTATTAGTCAGCCCCATATCATTTATATTACCATTTTGCTAGAGAAACATTTCCTAATTCGGTCCTGATTCAGTTATTCTCTAGGCCGTCTGAGAGAGAGGCCCAGTTTTTATTTCACAAAATACAAGACCTTACAACAGTTGAGTCCAAAAGCTAGAGATGAACACACACCTTATTGTTATAGCTAGGTTGCCCAGATATGACAGTACTTTGAGTGTCTTTTTCCAATAGGCCTCTCTTTTCCTTCCCAGAGACTTTCTATGAAAAGTGGTCACTAAATCCTACAAGATGCAGACTAATATAACTTTTGCCTTTCTGTTTTTGGGGCTCAGAGAGCAAGACATAAGGAAGTAGAAACTAGTTTCAGGTGTGACTGTCACTAAACTTTTGCAAGCCACTTCTGAGAAGCCAAATCAATAAATAGGTTTATGAAGGCATTTCTGAGAAACTTCTAAGAAATTTCACCTCAGGAGTTCTGGTAACATCAATTGAGATAGATCTGTGAAGCATCTCTGGACAGCTAAAGAACTGGCTGGAATGCAGCAGGGAGAACTTCAGATACCAATTGGGCACATTGGCTAAATTCTTGTAGCTAGAACCATTAATGTTTTCCTGTCTTTCCTGATATATTATCCAGATTTAAGTGAGATGAGTACCATGGAATTTCTTGATTTTCTTTACCTCTTTCTGAGACTGTTTTTAATCTTACATAGGACAACGTGAAATGCTGAAAGTTGCCAGAACCAAGGAGCATCAACTAAAGTTGTCTGTCAGCCATGACAGACAATGATGTAAAAACCTACTGACAAGGATGTTTTTGCCTAACTCCAGTCAGCAAAAAATTTGATTTCAGTCCTCAAATGTGAGGGGTGGTGTATTCTATGAGTATGAAATTCTTACCCAATTTAAAGTCATATTAAGTTGTTGGCTCATTAATACAATTTAAGTAGTAGTAAATTGCATAGCTCTTCAATGTATTGTGCTACAAATACTGGGTTCAATTTTAGTTAATATTCATTACAGGAAAAATTACAATCAGCCAAGTGGACATGTTTACTGATTAATTCATGTATACTGCCATGTGCTCTATCAGATGCTTTCTAAACTAAAACAGTCCTGATAGCTTCTACTCTCACCTCCTATGGGATATTTTTTTTTTTCTGTGTGTTTTATTTTTTCCCTTCTTTGGGTTTTTATATTTCTGCTTTATGTGCTGACAGTATTTTAGCTGTGACTCCCAGATTTTTTCCTCTGTAGCTCATCATACATCTCTTTACCACAAGGTTAGAAATAGGAAAACAGAGAAGAATGAGGGATTGGACAATTTGTTCATTTGTTTTCCTATGCAAGCAAAAATTGCTGTCTCAGAAGCAAAATTGGAATGGGAGGGTGATATCATTTGCCAAAGGAATGAATGCTCAGTACTCTCCTTAGGTAGTGAGAAATAAATTGAGCATGCAGTTAATGGGAAAATCTTTGTAGGGAGAGTCAGGGATGTCCTCTTCCCCCATGCTGGAACATCACATACTATTGGTGTAATCCAGAGCATTCCAAAGGCAAGACACATGCCTTTCAGAAGTACTTTATGAAACCCTGCAGATGAGTCATCCATAGTTGGGTTGGTTTGGCAGTATCCAGAGATGGAATGAATTCCAGCAACAACATGGAAATCACATTGACTCTCCCTTGGTTTAGTTGGGAGAATTTTAAGCAGTAGTTCACACTGCTTCTCTCAGCTACTACTGGTTTGTGTTTAGGTGGGAGTGACAAAAACAAAAATAGTATCTCACAGTTATTGATGAGCTGACTCAACATGTGCTCAATCCTGTATTGGTTTCTGCAATGCATGGGGCTGGCCTTGTATGTGAACATTCCTGTACCATTGATTGATAGAGTAGCACCAACCATATTTCTCAATATTTCTGTCCTTTTCAGAAAGTGCTTTTATCTTCTTAATGTGTTTTTTTCCCTGAACATACAAATAAAAATCTACATTCCCCATTAATTATGAGGATTATTTGCACTACTCATCATCTCTGCCCATGATGTTGTTTCTGTTTCATGGTGGTCTGATGTAAGCTTTCTAAGCCAGAGTGACCTGAAGAAGTATCTAAAACTTTGCAGCAGCATATCTGGTCGAGTGAGGCGAATGAGAACTCAGTGTTTGCAGTAGATGGGCTAGTAGATAATAGTCTGAGCTTTATATCCCTTCTTTCAGCAGGGCCTGTTAGCATGCGTACAGCTCTGCTCTTCTGTCAGATCTCATAGCTTTTGGGTTAGAGCTGATCTGCAGAGACAGAAGTCACAAGGAAAAGAAATAATCAGAGTATCTAAGGGACTTGAGCGTATTATAAACCATTTCCTTTCTTCTGGAACTGAAGAGGGGTTATTTAAGTTGGTTGAGGTATCTGGATCTCAGCCTCAAACATCCATCATTTCAGGAGACGAGGGGTGGAGGAGGAAGACAGCTAAACATACTAGTTTCATGCAAATAAACCAAATTGAATGTTACTTTCTGATTTGGAGGACTCTGCATTGTTATTGGAAACTAAAGAATTCTGCTTTACTACACCCAATCTTATGATAACAGAAACAAAAAAAATACTGCATTAACTGTCTTTTGATTTATTATGGATTATTTCCTGATCTACTAATTTCCTCTTTGGCAGCTATGTCTTTTCCAAATGTCTCAAAAGGTCAGTGAGAAGTACAGATCTGACACTTAGAAGCAACTACATTCAGTGTATTTTTAAAGAAGGAGAGCACATATGAAGTAGCTTTTATTTGAGGAAGCAGTAACCATTTAAGAGTTCTTTCAAGGAGTCAGAGCGACTTTTAGCATAATCACAAAAATATTTCAGCAGTATATCACTTTCAATAGCTGCAGCTATTTCTGTCCTTTTCCTAAAATGCTATGCAGTCAGATTTACTTGGTTAGTTCCATCTTTTTACTAAACTGTCAGGTTTTTTTTGTGGGAAAGGGGATTCGTGTTTTCTATTTTAATTTCAAGAAAAGCTGTCCATGCTTGGAAAATATTGGTGGATTGGGTACAGAAATCAGCTACTCAGCTGCACCACAAAATGTTTCATTCTCCCCTAGCTTTTTTGTAGTGGCTTCCATACACTGCCATTAAGTTATGTGTTTGACCACTCTTCGTTGCTTATCCTGGTGTGGTCTTTCCCTTTTCAACTAAATGGATGGAGTCATAAATACATATCTTAGAATTAGATGCATTGAGGTAAGTGAAAGGCTATATTTAGTGGCTGATATTGGCCAGAGTTGCCTTATTTTTTTCCTGATTTGGTTCCTTTGTTGTTGTCTGCTCTTTCAAAATCAACATAAATTCCTTCAGATGTGCTTTTTGCTCCAGCAGCCTGCCTTCTAAAGGTGCTGAGCGCCCAAATCCACAAGGCTTGTGTGTGGAACAGGCTGAGGTAAAAGCATGAATGACTAATATCCTCCTTTTCCTCTTGTCCTTGAGTTTCCTTCTCTGTGAAAGCCAGACTAGAGCTCACTCCCTCCAGAGCTTCTAAAGAATATAAGTACTACAAGAAGTTTAGGAAAGTTCAGAGAGTATGGTTGGAATACTTTAAAAATGAAGAAAATTTTCTCTTATAATGGTGCTTTTCCACAAAAACTTCCTCACCTTGCTAGCACTAAGTTTCAAGCAAGGATTCAGCTCGTCAGAGACATAAAAGAGATGAAAGACCGGAACTCTCTCTAAGCTTCACGGAATTTCCTAAGTAAAATCAGTCCAAAAAACCCAGCATGTCCAGTTCTGGACCTGACTTATCTAATTCCTCAGTTTCTAGTGAGAGAGGGTACCTGTACAGTCTTTAAAGGGCTGTAAGTGTCAGAGAAGACGTGGTTCTGAGCTGACTGCAAATTTTCTCAAAAAACCCACAAACCCCTTCTTTGGAAGAGAAAGTTTTTTCCAACCTGAATTTCTCCATGACCCTATGATCCTAAAGATGACTCAGATTCTGCCTTTTTTCATAGTAGTTCTCTGGTAAATGGACCTCTGAATGTCTGCCTGTGAAGATACTGAGCTGTCATAGTGGGAATACGTCAGCACCCAGGGTCCCAAATTCGTTGTTAACTTTTGCAACACATACCAAAATGTTGTCAGTCGTACCAAGGAGGGCTTCCTCAGAGTTAAAGGAGTGATTTTGTTTTCATTTCAGTTTTGTTTCCTGCTGTGCATCGTTGGTAGGGTGAACTTTGTGGAGCTGTGTAAAGCTCTGCTGTGCCTTTTCTCTGGGACACTGTTGCTCTTACATTTGTGCCTACGTGGTTATCTGCACGCTGTAATAATTAATGCAGATGCATAGTTGTGCCATTTTGAACTACAGTTTGGGGAAGTTCTAATTCTAACTATATGACTGGGGGAGAAGAGTTTCAGCGACAGCTTGTGATAGAAGGACATACTTATTCTGTTCCTATTTCAAAACTTTTGTCCTCTGCCATGTTTCTGTTTGGAATGTGGAAATACAGAGCACAGTTTGTGCCATGAAGACTTCAGTAAGCAAGAGCCCATGTCTTGTCTCTTAGGCTTTTGTTTTAGATTCTTCCCTCTGTTCTCAGCTGATACTAGTTGTGGTTTTTTGCTCCTCCCCTTGGATGCTACATCACTTCTAGCCTTTGATGATTAAAAATAACTATCACTTGGCCTAAGATTAGTGCCCCAATACTTGTGGAGAGATTGTGTGTGAGTCAGTAGAAGTTACACTCACACATCTGAAGGCTAAGTGTAGTACTGGGAAAATGGTTTTTGTTGTCTTAGGTGAGAGGAGAGACCTGCATGCAGCAGATTTGTAGAGGGGGACAAAGAGGACCACATGTACAAGGGACGGAGTCTGCTCTCTCCTGTCAGAGACATTGGTGGGGGAGGACAGAAAAGGCACTGAAAATGTGAAAATGTGTATTCTGGCTCAGGTGCCACAATGTCTTAGCCAGTCCCGAAATCACCAGTTTTGCTTTACTGCTGAAATGCCACAGCTGTTAGCGTGGAATCTACAGCATCTGCAGTTCAAAACAAAGTATGCCATGTTTTCCACATAGCCCTTCACCTTTCAGTCCTAAAATCTCTTAAAACTGACTCATTTCCACAAAACTCAAATCATTATATTTTTCATAACAAGAGTGGGAGAAGGCAACCTTCTTCCAGGCAAGGTCAGAGAGCAAGTAAGCATCATTATTTAGACTAAAGAGATGTCACAAAGTTGCATACCTTCCCTTGGGTTTTAACTGTATCTTTCCAAACCCTTGGCAAAGCTGATTTTTCCATGATAACTTGGATCTCTTGCTGTCTTGTACAGAACCCTGAAGAGCAATGCACCCATCAAAGCCAATTTGTATAACAAAATAATTGTACTCCATGTCAGTCTGTGAAATGACTGCTAATACAAAAGGTGGGTGCACTTCCCCTATTAGTAATTAACATTCTGAATTATTTGAGGACTGTGTTTATACATACAAAGTCTGCTAGCAACAGAATGCTCCTTGGCTTAGAGCAAGGCTTAACACAGATCATCTTCCTCATTTGAAACTGAGATTTCAATTATGAATCAAATAATTAAGAAGTGACAGTTTTGCTTGTCTTGGATAGAAAATTTTAGGTGATTCTCACATCTAAGCCTTTTTTGGAGGGGGTAGGTGTCATACACTTAAATGACATGCTGTCACTACTAGCAATAGCATTGTGCTTTTTGCAAGTGTGAAAATAGAGGTTTGTAATGAACCTGTACTTAAAGATGCTATTTCTCTTCCTGAAGTTCTGTAGTCTTCCTTTCAGACCAAATATAAAGAATATGTTGGCTACTTGATACAGTAAGCAGTCTTTTTTTTTTCAAGTTTCTTTATTTCACTGATAACTTGCATTATACCTTTCTGAATTACTGGCATCCAATGTGCAATTTGGAGAAAGCCTAACCTTTGAATTTGCCGAGTTAGACATGCAATATTTTTAAACTTTAGCTAGCTAAGGGAAAAAAAAAATCTCAGTCAAAAACTATATTTCATAAGAGAAAATTATAGTGATATTGATGGTTTGCCAAAACCTCAAGCAGTGACAAAATCCACAGTGTCCTGAAAGAGATGCCTTTGCAAAACCATTCCTTTGCAGATGGCTTAGATTATTGATACTTACAAACACATGATATGATTTGTTCAACTCAGAATTTTGAAAATCTCTGTTGATAAAAAAATGCAGATTTGTCGCACTATCTCAAAATTGCAGAGAAAAAAAATCACCGAATCCTGCAATTGTTCCTGGAGTTGTCTTATAGTTTAGAAGTTGTTGATTTGGTTACATTTCAACATAACCTAGTGTAAAAAGGAAGGAAGGGGAAAAAGAACCAAATTTTCCTTTGTTGATATGAACATTACATTTTGTATTTTTTTTTGTATATTTGAAACTCCCAGTGCTAAAAGGGTTTTAGGTGAACAAGAAATGCAGGATCAAATGTGAAATCAATAAGTCACTGAGATCCTTCCACCGAATTTTTTCCATAAAGGATGTAAAATACCATGCAATTCCCTAGCTGCACTGCAAATGATGGATAAACAGCCATAGGCATGACTTTTCTGTTTGGGTTATGTAACTGTTCTCAGTGCAAACTACTTGCAATGAAGAGTACATTTGGTCCAAATTCAAGAAAATTATTTCACCTCATGACTTTTGTCTCTGTGGGAGCTCTATGTGAGGAGTCAAGCCTCTTTCTGTGTTACCTGGCACAAAATATAAAACAGTTACTCTTCTAAATTACTGTAAAAGGCCCCAGAAACCAAGGAATCCGTCATTACAGCCCAGGATACAACTGTCCACTGCTTTAAGTCTAAAATCAACAGTTTTCCGCCCTCTGCCCCCATGGCTGGATGACTGACAAGTACTTCCTTAAAAAGAACGTTTGTATATGGACAACACTGATTTAATGATGATTAACACTCCTGGCTTCCCACAAAGGGAAAGCAGAAGCACATGCCGTGTGGCTGAGATACTGATATATCCTTGGGAGATGTTTCCCATGGGGCAAAGAGAAAGAAAAGATAAAGTACATTTGTTTTAGCATAAGATGACAAGCAAATGTCCTACATGCAAGAAGCAATATGCTTTTAAAAATTTGTCATATTGGAGAGATCAGAGTGTTTTCATTATCTCTACAACAAAATGTGCCAGAGTGCATTAGGACCTGTGATTAATTCGTTTTGATTGCTCTTATAACACTGTCTAGTATTTTTGTAGCTAAGAAAAATATCAATCCCACTTCAGTTCCATATTGTTCACAAACATATACTAAATCACCAGTCATTTCATGGAGAGAAAAACATGCTTAACATTTGCTTATTTCAGGTTTACATCTGTAAATAAATAGACTAAGCCAAATTTGGACTGGAGTTGTGCAGAACTGCTGACATGAGTTTTCTGGGATAAATCCATTCTTCCTGGCAGGATAAAAATGCATTATAAAATGTCCCATCACTGGCGCAAGTGAATGACCCAAGGATGCTGGTTTTTGAGCAAGATGTGGTCCTCTGATACTCCAGGAGTCAGCAACTGTAAGATGGCATAACTATGCTGATTTAGTGTTACTAAGGCTTTCACCCTGAGACTGAAAAACACTTAGTGCAATCCTTCCTCCTCTACAAGACTACTTATGGAAAAAAATTGTAGAAACCAAGCAGCATAGTCTTGCAAGTGATGAAAGCAGGATGTGAAATTTCGGAAAACTAAGGTTTGTTTGGAGAAAAGGGAAATAAAAATTGTCTATGATGGGTTTCATTTATTCCTCTGTGATCTTAGCTGCTTCCTAATGCTCTATGGGTGCAGAGTCAGGCTACTGATACTAGAATCTCTGCAGTAATTTACTGTAGGAGACATGAACAGTGTGAAAGAAACTCATGTTTCCACCCTCATTCTTAAATACAGACTTGCCTGTGGTATTGTCTATGTTTCCACTAGACAGCTGTTTATTTGTGCCTCTCAGTGTCTCAATCTCTTCATCTATGTGCAATGTTTAATTAATTTGCAATTATTTTCAATTCTTCCCAATGACATAGTGACACTGCTTGTAAAAGGTACATCAGTGAAAGTGATGGATTTGGGCAAATATAAAAGCCTATTAGTCTTCATCTCTTCACCTTCAGATGACTGACATCATCTACCTGGACTTGTGCAAAGCGTTTCACACTGTCCTGCACAACATCCTTGTCTCTGAACTGGAGAGATGTGGATTGGATGGAGGGAACCCTCAGTGGATAAGGAATTGGCTGGATGGTTGCACTCAGAGAGTTGTGGTCAATGACTCGATGTCCAGATGGTGACCAGGGATGAGTGGTGTCCCCGGGGCCTGTGTTGGGACCAGCACTGTTTAACATCTTTGTCAGCAACGTGGACAGTGGGATTGAGAGCACCCTCAGCGTGTTCACTGACCACACCCATCTGCGTGGTTCGGTTGACACACTGGAGGGAAGGGATGCCATCCAGAGGGACCTTCGTGGGCTTGAGAGGTGGGTCTGTGCAAGTCTCATGAAGTTCAACAAGGCCAAGTGCAAGGTCCTGCACCTGGGTGGAGGCAATAAGCGCAAATAGAGGCTGGACTGAGAAGGGATTGAGAGCAGCCCTAACGAGAAGGACTTGGGGGTGTTGGTTGATGAGAAGCTCAGCACGAGCTGGCAATGGGGTTTCCATCCATGGAGACAGTCAAAACCCAGTCACACACAGTCATCAACAGTCTGCTCCAGCTGATCCTGCTCTGACCAAGGGGTTGGACTAGACCATCTCTAGATGTGCCTCCCAACACTGTCAATTCAGTGAGTCTGTCTCTTGACACTTCATACTCCTTTTTCCTTCCCTGTCTCTGACATTGATGTGGAAGTCAGCTGGGTTGAGACTGTCTCTAAGTCTACAGAGTTTTCCCAGGACCAGCTGAACATCAGGGTGTCTTTCTTTCCTCTTAGACTGGAGATCATTTGCTTTCAGAAGGCTTGAATTTAAAAATTGCTTGTTTAGGAAAGCAGTTCCCAATTTGCTTGGCTGTGAGCAGGCTTTTGAGTCATTAAAATCATGGAGAACTTAGAAGAATTAATTACAATTAAGTTCATGGAGTTCTGAGAAAAGATGGACTTAAGTAAGTTCTTTCCTCATTTGGGGCTTTAAAGTGTTCTTGGTCCAATATATTCGATCTTCTGACTGTGCCTTGGTTCTCATGGCCTTTGCATTTCTTGTGGGGGTTTGGACTCAGTGCTACACTTGAGATTTATCTGCGACTCTCTTACAAGCAGCTGTGACTAATATACCCAACTCCACCGGCTGAGTTGTAAATAATTGTTCTTGCAGCATCTGTACTGGTTTCTAATTCATCTGTGGCTTCACATAGTTTGGTTGATCAAATGCATTGGTTTGAGGAACTGCTGCCATAGAAACCACAAAACCACCACCACAGCATGAGAATAACTTGTGTTTCTATTCCTGTTCTCCAGATCTGGAATTTGCTATCTCTGCAGGCTCTCTAAAGTCTGACTCTGGTATTTCCAGAACTTGCCATCGAGTGATTATCTGTTGTGCTTTCACTGTGAGGAGAAGAGCCCAGGACACCAAACTCTCAGCCTAAGCCATACCTCAGTCTCTGGGGGATCTCTTCTACTTCTGCATAGTGCTAGATAGGAACACCTCTGGATAGGGACTCTTAAGCGTCGCTCCTGAAGCCTGATCTTGGTTCCAGCAGGAAGGAGATTCTGCCTGGAGAAGTGTGCAGCAATAAGAAGCTTAAGTCTTTAGACAAATGGCTGGGGCATTTTATGAGCATGGGGCTGACTGCCAAGACTACACCTAGGTTCTGTATCAGATAATATCAGAGAGATAATATGCAGAAGTAATTCAGGAAGAGTGACCAAAATTCCTGGATTTGTCCCTCACAGCCAGGTTCCCCAGGTAATTGCTAGACAGAAGTGGCTTCACCTTCAGAGATGCTTTAGGAGTTGGCTAACTGCAACACTTACAGAAGGGTTTGGTTCGCATGATATTTTGTGTATGTGCTTCTCTAGATCTGATTGCATTTGCACTGCTTAAAATAAAATGCTTATCTGGCATTTCTAACCACTGCACCAAGTAAATTTTTCAGGTAATGCTATTATTTCCTCAATTCTAGAGGCCTTCATCAGACTGAGATGCTTTAGTAAGGATTTTGTTACAAACCCATCATAACAAAGTGGTCTCTGTGCCACAAAACTTGCAGCTATAGTTAGCAGTGGTGGCGGGCAGTGACACCATGACTCTACATGTGTAGAAGCTCTGGTCTAGAAGCCTTTGGCTAATGCTGAGCTGAAACCAGTGAGCCCTGCTGCATGCAAGCTGCATGCCAGACTGCCATGCTCAAGCTGACACTTAGCATCTGCTCCAAATTGTGGCCAGCCTGTGGAATGAGCAGGGACGGCAGAAGGTCTCTGCGCTCCACCCACAGACACATGCCCTCAGGCTCCAGGTCTGAAAGGGTGGTGTAGACCCATCACTTCAAGCTTGTCAATAATTTAATCAAAACAATCAAGAGTGCTCATGAATAACTGTAGAGTACCATGACCTAAATAAAATAGACAAACCAAGGAGCTGCTTGCTTCTCCAACATGCAGGCACACGAACATTAATTGTTTGACCCTGAGATCTGATAAGCAGCCAGGTCCTAATCAGAGAAAACAAATATATTTGGGTACTGAGCATCTAAGTAGTTGGGTGGAAAGAAAACTTTATTTTGATGTGCTGTTGTTATGAAATTATTCCTTATTTCTCCAGGCTTTAATCATCTCATCGTCAGTCTAACAAAGACTACAGTATGATGCTCAGCAAAGACTGTATTCTCAGACTTGCGTGTGTGTGCAGTAATTTAGGGTTACTGAATTGATTGCTTGTTGCAGTCATGGAGAAAGGCACACAGGATCTCCCTGTATTCAATTCGAGAAGTATCAGGATTTTCTGCATTTGCAATACAGCAAGCAGTTTTGCTGCTTTTCCGAGTCACCATGACACTGCTGAATTAATAACAGCAAATGCACTTTGCAGAAGGGCTGAAGTGTAGATTCCCTTTTGCAAAGGCAGCTTGTGGACTTTTTTCCTGATTATTTTTCTCTTGTAGTTACATGGGCTGAACCTGCAGTTACAGAGATGAAAGCAAAAAGCTCCAGCTTTCTGCTCTATTTAAAATGAAGTCATAAGGCTGGATATTGCCTTTCTGCAGACTTGGGCAGAGTGCTCTGATTCTACTGCAATACTCAGATGTCAGCACTGAGGTTAGATGTCAGAGTTACCTACCCTGTAAACTCGGCTAAGAAAGGCTGCATTTCCTGACATACTCTTTTCCTTCTTTTTAAGGACTTAGTACTTTTTCAATAAAAATAAATTTAATTTGTGGCTACATTTCAGCTCCATTGGTTTGATGGTATAAGTGGAGCAATACCAGCTTTGGATTTAGAGCAGTCGTGTGGCTGAGTCTCTCAGTGCAGCTTTCATGTGGTCTGGTGAGACATTCTTAGAATCCCCAAACATTTTTGAAGATCCTAAACTGGAGACATTCACAATTCTTCCCTCCCTTTCTACCATTAATCCTTCATGTTTTAACAAGCACTGAAGTTAATACAGCCTACACTCTTTCCTGTCACACTGGGCCCCCCTCCCTCCTTTCTTTCTCTTGAATAAAGCAATCTGTTCTTTCCCGTCCATACTCTTGTAAATCAAAGGGATAGATGTCGACACACACCATAACCAAGTATAAACTTCCTTTTTTTAATTAAACAGAATTCTGACATTTGGTTTGAAGAAACGTTTGTTTGGTTTTATTTATTTTTTTAAATATATGAAGGATGTCAACTGCTTTTATTTTATTTTTAGTAGAGACAAATTTTATTTGGTACCGCAAATAATCTCTAGCACAAAATCTTTCAGATGTTATTTCATAGCTTAATAGGAAGACGGTTGGTTGGGAGCAGTATAGAAGTCTTGGAATTTGAAGCTTTTAGAATTAAGAGGTAACCTCTTTGGTAAAGGTTTTTGTACACATAAATCATGTTTTAACTTCCTTTTCAAATTTAATTTCAAAACTAGCTGTAATTCTGTTGCTATTCTCGCTGCTGTTTTCTTATTACTCCTAATTATACTTAGATAGTTATATGAAACACAGAAATATCCAAATTCACAATAGCAGATACTAAAAATAAACAGGACTCTTGGAAGGAACACAGGCTCTATTTCAGCGTACAATACCAGGTATCTTGGTAGCCAGAGCAAAGTCACCCTAAAGTTGCCTCTTTCAATATATCTCACACCTTTTGTGGTGCAAAAAGGATACTACAGGGCCCTAAACCAGAGAAATCGTGTTCAGATCTGATACTGCTACTTTCCATGATTATTCTCAGTTCATGACCGGTCAGGAAAAAAGGGCTTTATTTAGTAATTCAGTTGCTGTTTTATTTCTAGATGATGGTTTTAATCCACCTTTGCAGTTGAAGTATATCATCCCTACGATATATGGGGCCAGATGTATTTGTGTATAGCAATGCAGGAATGAAATGGTCTCCTTATTGCCTGGCCATAAGAAGGTTGAGCAGCTCTCAGAGAGATTGTGAGTGCTTAGTCTCTTTAAATGCTGCTCTTAATGAGCAGGAATGAGAACAAAAGGTTATGAGTAAGTTGCATGTGTGCTTCTGGCCTTTGTCTTTATTTATTTATTCCTCAGGAGGGCAGACATAAGTGATCAGAGGTTCAGTCCCTGCTCTTCAGTTTCTATGGATGAAGGACGATGAGTTCTGGCACCTTTTCATGGTTTTAGCTAAGGAGCAGTACCACAGCTTTGTCCCTCTGCTCTCAGTCCCTCAAACATGGAAAAGGAACTGCCACTTCAGCAAGAGGGCCAACCCTGTCCGGGGGGGCATCAGGCCCAGCATCGCCAGCCAGGCAAGAGAGAGGATTATCTCACTCTGCTCGGCACTGGGGCGGTGTCACCTTGAATAATGTGTGCAGCTTTGGCTGCCACAATATAAAAAAGACATTAAACTATTAAAGAGTGTCCAAAGGAGGGCGAAGAGGATGGCAAAGGGTCTGGAGGGGATGCCTTATGAGGAGCAGCTGAGGTCACTTGGTCTGTTCAGCCTGGAGGAGACTGAAGGGAGACCTCATTGCAGTTACAACTTCCTCATCAGAGGTAGAAGAAAGACAGGTACTGATCTCTTCACTCTTGTGACCAGTGACAGGACTCAAGGAAATAGCACAAAGCTGAGTCAGGAGGGATTTATGTTGGATATCAGAAGGTTTTTTACTCAGAGGGTGGTTGAGCATTGGAACAAGCTTCCCCAGGAAAGTGTTACAGCACCAAGCCTGACAGAGTTCAAGAAGCATTTGGACAAGGCTTTCAGCACATGGTGGTTCTTAATGGGTTCTGTGCAGGGCCAGGAGTTGGACTCAATGACCCTGATGGGTCCCTTTCAACTCGGCGTATTCTATGATTCTGTGATCTCAGCTGCAGTTGATTTCATTGCCCACAGTTGTCTGTGTCAGAGTGACCCACAGCAGCATGCCACTGATGGCAATGCTTTTCCACATGAATGTGCTCAGCTAGAAAATCCGCCCAGGAGCTTCCTGAGAGCCTGCTGCAATATAACCTGGTACTCTGGAGCCTAGAAATGCCTGTGAACTCCTCAGATTGCTTCTTCCCACTGACAAAGTGTTGTTTTCAGATACATCTGGTGTCAGGCGTAGGCATATGGCACCGGTATGGCAGTGCTGGCTCCGGGGGTGGTTTCCTGCAGAAGAAGGCAGTAGTCATTGCCTATGGAGAGTTATTATTATTTAGCACCCAGCTCTTTGTGAACTTGTTCGACTGGTGGCTGGGCAGAGTGCCATCCGAGCGTACGGACATGAGCAGAGACAGCCGAGTCTCCAGGGCCTTACACACATCAGATGTGGGTACTGAGGTCAGGCTTCTCAGTAAGGAGATGCTAAATGACTGTCTGTCCCAAGCACGTGTACCTGTGGTTGACGGGATATGCCATCATTAATCCAAATCTGGGCTGTATTAAGCTTCTAAAATAAAAACCAGCTTTGCCAGCCACTTGAAGAGGGCTGGGGGCCTGTTTGGATCAGTGCATTAGTGAGGAGGGAGGGAGGGAAGGAGGGAAGGAGCAGGGGGCAGAGGCAGCTCCACGGTGCTCCTCCCCACGGGCTGAGGTGACCTGACCCCCCACCAAGGCAGGGGGCAAAGGGTGCTGCCTTCCTCCCCCCGACTGCAGAGCTCTCCAAGGGCTGGGGAACTCTGCTGTTTGTGAGGCCCAGCCCTCTCTTTGCTGCAACAAGAGCACAGACATCTCATGTTTTGTTTCTTAATTATGTTTTCAGCACTGTTCTTGCAGCAGCTGGGAGCAGAAGCTTTAGCATTTGAGAAGTAGGATTGCCTGCTTGCCAGGCAAAACCCCCAGGTTTAGCACCCTCAGCTCTCTGTTATGCTTGGGCAGTGCTCCTGCATGGAACTAACTCAGGTTTGCTCCTCTGGCCCTTGGAGATCTGCTCGCCTCTGCAGAGAGGCAGAGCATGCAGAGGGGATGAGGCAGCAGCACCAGTATTGCGGCCCCACTAAGAGTAGAACATCTGGGTGGAAGATCACAAAGCCAAAAGCACCAGAAATACTTTTGTAAGGCCACTGAGAAAGCTAAGGAGAGACAGAAAAAGCAAAATACAGTAGGCTGTATTTGCATAGAGGGAGCAAAGACCTGAGCATTAAGCTAAAGTGAATACTGAAATGACTCACTGCACAGTGCAATTCAGAGAAATGCAGATGACCGGACACTGCAATTTTGCCTGTTTCTCGTGAGTCCCAACAGTTGCTCAGACAGATGCTCTGTGGCACCCATAAAGACATAATGCTGGGAATCTCCTAGTCTTAAATGCTGCTTTTCTACTGTGAACGCTAAAGTCCCTGTGGAATTGCCTTCTGACATGATTCCTCCTACATTTATTTATGCGCTGTTGCCATATACTGTGAAACTAGCTGCTTCTGTCCTCTGCAACAGGTAACTAAGCTCCTACAGTATAAAATATCCCCAACTGAAAAACTGGAAAGCTTTACCATTGCTACTGGAAAGTGCCGTGAGATTTCCCTAGAAGGGTGTGGTAGAAGTGCAACCAAGGATATGCTGTTATTTTAAAAACCTGACCATGTGCTGGTTCCTCCCCCTTTGAAGTCAGTGGCAAAGCTGTTTTAGAGGAGCAAACTACTTGAACAGGCAAACAAGAGGCAGCCTGGGGGCAGAAGAGGCTTACAGGGAATGGTTTCTGCTGCTGTCCTTGAGCACAGGGCTGTTCAGACAGACTGGAGACCTGTCAGCCACTCTCTCCTATTAAGACTAAGAAATGAATGCTTTTCAAGTTGTTAAATGAATGGGCTTGATCTTACAGCCCTTACTCATCTGAGTACTGCCATTAATTTTAAGAAAATAAACACTATATTAAGTGCTATGGAATGGAGTCCTTAAATTGTTAAATTCTAATATTTGACAGAATTTTTTATTGGATAGAAAAATAATGCTGACATAATTAAAAGGATGTGAACATTTCACCTTTTGAAGACTGCAAGCTACTTTGGAGTGAGATGTAAAACTAGAAGCATTGCAGAGAGCTCAAGCCCGTGTCATGTCTGTAGGTTATTTTTGAACTTTATGAAAAACATACTTTAGCAGTTTATATCCTGACCATTCAACTGTATTCTGGCATTCTAAATGCAAAATCATGCTAACCATGAAAGCAGAACATTTAAAAATACACTGTCCACTTGGCTTCTTTGCCCTGCTTCAGAGTCTCCCAAGTTTGTTTGGGACAAACTTGGGAACTTTGTTGTGGAATGACTGTTAGAATTGGGGTTTCTTAAAATACATGTGGAGCCTTGTAGCTGCTGTGGGGTGTACACAGTGGTGGAGCTGTACTATTTTAAAATCATCTGGCTATTTCACTTCATGTAAGAATATCTGTCGGCTTAGTTATAAAGAATGAGAGGGGTTGATTAAAACAACTCATGAAGCCATTAAACAAAGAGATAAAATGTATAACATGTGCTGTAGGGTCGTTTTAATTATAATGTGGGGGGGATTTGTGGAAACTGGATGGCAGCTGCAGTGTAGCTGAGTTTTAAACCCCTCTTCATAGTACCTACATACTGTTCCTTACGAGTGGGGCTTCTTTTCTGTAAAGCCAGGTCCTTTGGAAATGCTGTTTGGAAGCTACCTCTCATTGCTACAACTGGCCATAATGGAACTGCTGTGCTCAGGCACTTAGATATGGACTAAAATAGGCATTTATGTACACTAATCATCTAGTCATTAGGTGCTAGACTATGTAACATCAGAGAAATGTATGCAGAAGTGTTAGTTAAGAAGGGAAGGTATAAAGATGTCAAGTGAACAGCCATGAGAATCCATAGAGAGTGGGGAAGAGAAAAAGTAATTCGCAGCTTTTTTCATTGTCTTGATAATCTTATTAGGTCAAAAAACCCCAGTACTAGCACACTGCTGTGTGCTATAAGTGCGTCTAAGTTCATTTAGCATGTAATCTGGCTTTAAACAACTGATATCAGGCAGCCACATGAATTCAATAAAAACTGTTCAAACTTCCCATTTTGCTTTCTTCTTGTTAACCTAGTTATAGGCATCGAGAGTTAGCGTAATTAATTCTAGTCCTATCAGAAGGTTTTCAAGTCTCTCCTGAGTTCAGATCAGTCTCTAGTCACTAGAAATCAGCGTGAGGAGCAGTAAGAAAAGGAGGCAACATATCTGCCCATGTCAAAGCTTTTACAACTCCATCCACTTCTGCCAGAGACAGGGCCATTACCTAGGTAGACACTGGGTCTAGTTCAGCTTGGCAGCTCCACTGTTCCTAATTCAATAAAGTTTACTTAAATGTCTGCCATGCTTTTTATGCAATAGAAATATGGTAATTTAGTTAACCCTTTGTTATTGAGTAAAGTGTATTCCCACATAGGAACACCAACAAAATATCCAGTCATTAAAATGCAAAAAGAGATTTGCATAAAACAAAGAGATAACATCCAGGACCAATTATATAAAAATGGGAAATAATTATTTAAGAAGAGCATGGAAGACTCGAAGGAGTTACTGCTTCTTGCTCTTGGCTGTAGCTTGTTGGCACAAGAAGGTTCTGGGGACTGTTCCCTTGAGGACTTCAGCTGTTGTATGTTATTTTAAAGACATTGGAAAGTGGTAGCTGGGATAGATAACCATCTCCATACTGGCTTGTGGGGCACTCTACCAGGTAGCCAGGGTAACCATCACACCAGTCTGGCTCCTTAGCATCCCCAGCTAAAGAGAAGGTACAAAGACAAGTCAGCTGCCATTAGGATGAGGAAAAACTCATTTCTGCTTAAACAATGTAAAGGCAAGTGTGGTTCCTGTTGTTCTTAGAAGATCTTGGTAGCAGAGAAATCAGTCATTGATCCAACAATGAGACACGGCTTGTCAGCAGATGCTCTCAAGACAGCACATCTTGAGGTGAACTTCGGAGGGTCTTTCACAGACTTGCCTCAAACTACCTGAGTTAAAAGTTAGAGGAGAAACAGGGGAAGAGCTCTCCCTGATGGGATATCATGGGCCAGGATACCATTCTCTGTTTGGTTGGCATCTGGTTAGTTGAAGTTCTCACTTCTGGAAATGAAATCAAGCACTTTACCATCACTGTCATGGAGAGGTTGTCTCAGGTTTATTAGCATCGTGCTTAGACTCACCCTATACTTTCCCTGCAACCAATAGAGCAACACATTTTAGGGTCGAAGTTAGCTCTTTGCATGTGTCCTGTTGGTTTTAGTAGAATTACTGGTGTGCAAGGAGTGTGAATACAGTTCATACAGTGATTTCTAAAATACAAAATGCTAATTACAGTATGCTTCCCTAGGGAGAGAAATGAAGATGGCTGACCATGTAACCCCTCTCTCCTCTACCTCTTTATTCCAGTCCTCCGTGATGTCAGTCTGTTTTGCCCGCTTTCACCCAAACCTGGTCGTTGGTGGAACATACTCTGGCCAAATTGTCCTGTGGGATAATCGCAGTCACAGGCGCACTCCAGTTCAGAGAACTCCCTTATCTGCTGCTGCTCACACGGTAAGGATAAAAATCACCTCCTCTTTCCCTTAGAGGAAATGGTCAGCAGGGAAAGGCAGCTATCTAGTTGTGTCTGCAGTGCTGGTTGCCACACAAATGGAAACATAAGTGTGGCCCTTGAAGGGAAAACAGTAGATACGAGACATGAACAACCACCTCGTGTAAGTGCTTAATCATCACACTTTGTACAATCAAGTCAGGACATTATTCTCCTTTCCAAGGAAGAAGGCAGAATTGAGTACAACACTTGAGTGAGGCACCTCTGTGCCAGCACAGTGGCACTGTAATTCTTGTCCCCATTCTCTGTAAAGAGAGCCAGACCACTGTGGAGGCCGTATGTCTAAGTCTGACATGGCAGGCAATTTGAGTCATTATTGTTGTCTTGGTGCACACAAGTTTCTCCTTTGAACCAGATTAGGCACCTATGAGGGTCTCATAGCAGATTCCTATAAGTAGACGCTGGTGCCCTTGGAAAGAGTGGGGCAATTTGCTTCTGTTTTCTAAAAGAGCAATACATAAATCCCTGCCATGGTCTTCTACTCCAGACAGGGCCACAGGGCAGAGTTTGCTCACTGAGGGAGAGTTTGTTTGGATAGAATGATGCGGAAGAGCATTTTGCTGACACACACAGGTACTTGCAGATAATTAACAATGGTGGCAGTGGGCTCTAGTCATGTCTGGGAGATAAATGGGCAGAGCAGTAGCACAAAATGCCTGAGAAAGAAGAGACTTTGTGATACAAGGATGATGATTGTGACAGGAGACTCTTACATTACAAAGTATTCATATTGTGCTGGACGAAGAGACAAGCCTGAGTTGCCTGCTAAAGTGTCCTCACTCTGCTACAGCACTGACATCCAGTCCGTCCTGCACAAATGTCTTGTGCATTCTTGAGCTCTCCTCCTGCAGAGTTTGGGCTTGGGCATACTCTTCAGGAGAGGTGGAAGGTGGAGTAGCTCATCCTGGCAGTGGGCTTAGGGCAGTTCCTGAGTGGAAAGTGGAAAGGAGGAGAAAAATGTAAAAGTATGCTATAAGAGCGCAGAAAAACACAGATTTTCTGTAGCATAAGGAACTGAACTCCACAAAGCACTCTGAGAGATAAGATAATAATCTTGTTCTAGCAGAATGAAGGATCAGACAAAGTGATAGTACTTTTGCAGCTCCAGCTTTTACAATTCTGTGATTCTAATGTCTGGAATTTGCAGATTAAGGTTCAGCTTTCAGTTGACTGTGACAACATAATCCCTGGAGTTAAAATACAACTCCAGAAGCCATGCCATGTGAATTACTGCTAAAGATTCAATATGGGGCCAGTATTAGGATTGCAAGTCTCTTATATCAAAAATTACAGGTGTGCACAGACATGCTTAGTGGGCCAGGCAATACAAACATTGTTCCCTAAATTTCCACTATCGTGAATGTTGATGTAATTATCTAATGATCTGTGCCATGGGTTGCAACTTCAACATTGCTTTTCATTTCCCTAATGTTTTTGCTCATTTTGTCGCCAGTAATGTTGTTCAATCTGCATGAAAAGAAACAGTCTCTCCTTGAAGTGCAATTTAGAGATGTAGCAGACCAGAAAACTAGTGGCAAGAAGCTGACTGTCATTGAAAATTGAACAACTGGGACTCAAAATCTAGTGGAAAAGCAAAGATTAATGGGAAGTAATTTGTTTACACTCAAAAATCATTTAAGGCAAAATTGTACCTCCTGGAATTATATATTAAAGCAGTTTTATTATTGCAATAGAACAATATGTAATGTTTTGCTTTTGGAAAATATAAATAAATTACTTTCAGTTGTGGATGGGCACTTTATGAGCTGTCATGGATTGGTATAAATAAGTGTTTACACAGTCTAACATGAAGAAGCATGATGTTTTAAGGAGTGCTCAGATTTTACAATAAGAGTTGCTTACTTTATGTTCATACATAGGAATTACTTACATAAACTGTAAATGAGTCTTGGTTGCAAAAGGCTGGCTTGAATCCTTGCTGCCAAGAAAAAAAAATTTATATTAAGACAACGCTACTTTAGCGATGTTACTTTTTGTACTGCTAGATACGTGAGCTGAATAGTCATTTTTTAATTTGAACTCATGCTGTATATGAAAAAATAATTTTTCTCTTTTCTTTCTCCTGCTTTGTTTATGTGAAACAGATAGATAGTGTTGTTTTCCCTGACTTAAACCTTCCTGAAATTTATATCACTGATTACTGCCTGGATTCACCAGGAAAGAGAATTCTACCCACAGCTTACTCACTAATTTCCTTTCACACCCACCACACATCTGCACTTGGGACAACAGGAAATTTTAATTAAGACAAAACCTTTTTGCATGATGATTTAATTTCCAAGATAAATAAAAGCAAGCTGGCAGCAGCCCTTTGAAAGGAAGGAACCTGTTTAGACTTTCTGTTACATACAGTTGGTTGTCTTTTTCATCTGCTTTCCTTATATCTTTTCATTTCTGCCGAGTTTTATTGTGCATGAAATTGATGGCTGGTAGCCCTGATTAAAGCCAGGCCTGACACACTGAGGTGCTGATGGAAAGACATGGCTCACTCTTTCCCCCCCACTAAATATTCTAGATATTCCACTGCTTGCTGTAGCTTCCTCCCACCCACTCTGTCTGTTTGAACTACTGGAGGTCAAAAGCCCATGAAAAAGTAGGTCCATGCTTACCTCACACTTCAGTATGCAGTAATCATGTTTAGCACTGGGGTCATCAGCTTACACTAAGCAGCAAGAAGGTCTGTGGGATGAGGGTAGTAGTGTGAGACACATGTAAGGGACCAGCTGGGGTCCATTTGATGATCTGGGAGAAACCAGGTGCCTGACAATCTTGAGAGAAAGAAAAAAATTGGCATCAAATGGACCTTGTGACTTACTGGTGTGTACAGGTTGCCTCCAAGCACAAGGTACTATTTCAGCAGCAACTGCTTCATCCATCTCAGTGTGGGCACAAACACTTTGTACAGGTGCTGCACCTTTTGCTCTCAGGGAAGGGACATTTACTGGGCCCACTCAGGTATCAAATCCGAGAGCAAGCCAGAGCTTTGTGGATTTCTGCCATTCCCCACTGACTGGGTAGGTGACCTGCAGCTGGATCTTTAAGTAGTCTGACATAAGTGGCAGTTCTGCCATTCCTTTCAGCAGGACCAAATGCTACATTCCTAACACTGCATTGATTTGGCTTAGAAGCTCCTTAGGGATCTCTTGCAAGTTTGTCCTAATTTTCTTTAATTAAACAAAGTATTAAAGAAATTTTTTTTTTTTCTGGAGATGCAGGTCTTCTATTTTTTGGTAAATGCAGCAGAGAAATTAAATTTTTCTTTGCTTGACTTTTGTATATGTCTAACCCTTAATTTAGCAGTATCACTTGTACTGGTCAAACGAAATTAAATCTTATTGTTCAGTCTGACTGATTTTTCATTCTGGAGATTGCTGTGCTTGACCCATCCCTCATATGCCACCATCAGGTATCAGATGACACTTTAGGCTCAAAACGTTACCAGGTTCCTTGGAAAAGGAGTAGGCCAAGTTTCATTATGCGTACTAACTGGAATTCAGCCTCCATGGAATGACTACACTATGGTGCAGGTGTAACACCCTGTATCAGGGTAACACCCTAAATGTAGTCACTCCCCACTTATAATGACAGATGTTAAAAGGTGTATTGGCCAGTGCTGAAGAACATTGATGGGCTTGTTCTTGTTATTCAACTGGAGTACATTTGCAAATATTTAGCATGCAAGCCAAATTCTGACAGAGTTCAAGTTTTATGCAGCTGCTTTCTTGAATAAAGTTTTCATTTTGATTCCGTTTGGACAGATTTCCTCTTCCTGCTGGTTATTTTCAGTGTCAAAAGCCATCAGTAGAATGATACATGTCCCTGTGGGTGAAATCTCATCCACATAATTTGGTATTTTCACAGCATTACTCAGCTGGGTTGTTTTATTATGAGGAAAATGAAACTTTGAAAACATTTCCACCTCCATAATGTATTTCTTAAAATTTAAATGAAAAAGAAACACAAAAACCGAACCAAAACAATTCCTATCTGGCAAAAGCTGAGTCTTATATTTTCCAGGCATTGTTTGACTAATTAATCATTCTTTAAAATAATATATGAGACATTAGAAATTAGTTTGCGAAAATGTTAAGAATGGCTCTCTGACTTCCAGTTTTATGTGTTTTTAGCATCCTGTGTATTGTGTGAATGTAGTTGGAACACAGAATGCACACAATCTTATTACTGTCTCTACGGATGGCAAAATGTGCTCCTGGAGCCTGGACATGCTCTCAACTCCACAGGTGGGTTTGTTTTCACCTACACAGGGGGGAAAAGTGTCTTTGGTAGAGCAGGATACCTGCGTAGTGGAACATAGCTCCTAAAAGCCAAAGTCTCGCATCCTTGTACAAACTAAAACCAATGGATGCACTTGAAAGAGTACAGCTTGCTTCCAGCAGTCTCTGCTAAGAGCCAAACCCCATTTCCTTTACCACAAATCATGTAATTATTGTAATACGTTAATACATAGGTCAGTTTCAAGTGAAAATGAAATAGTCCATTTTAAAGCACAGTAATTACAGAAGTCGCCTGTGGTATAAATTGCACTTATTCTACAACATTGTTTAACAAATATGAACTAGATTGCACTGCTGCTGAACACACCCTAGGCACTGCAGGTTTCCAAGGCACACAGTCAGAAATTCAGAAACTTACTTGGCTGGCAGCCTTCAGTAGCCAAAGGAACAAACAATGCAAATCAAAAGTTTTAGAACTAATTCTCCCCCTCTGGAAGGTTTGCTACTATTGTCTTCCCCCCCGCCCCGCCTTTGTATCAGAAATGAAAGGAAACACAGGAAAATTGCCCAAACCACTAGTGATTATAATAATGGAAACTAAACAAAGAATCCAATGCTGAAAAAGGTGTACAGAAAGCATCTTTTAAGTGTTATCTTCTGAAGAAGTACATTTTCGATTCCAACACATCACTCATTTTTATACACAATTCCTTAGAAAAAAATTTAATATAATTTTTACTAAGCATCATGGGATCTGATCTTGTTTCAAAATGCTGCATAGAAACTCCCGATAATGATTCCATTAATCATGCACTAATGTGCAATTACTATTGCATTATTTGCTTTTCAGTGTTGACACAAGAGGTGGGATTCCTCTATCCTAACCTCAGCCGTCTACAAGTTGATGCGTCAAGTCTAAGTTAGAATTTCAAGTTTTCTGTACAGTTGAGGGAGAGAGAGGCTGGTACTTCTGGAGGATGACTCATCCCATCCAAGTGTGAAAAGCTATTTCAGATACCTACTCTGGGTCACGGAACTGTCCTATCTTAGGGTGGAAGAGGATTCTGGAAGTCATCACATCTACTCCCCTACTCAAAAGAGAGGCCAGCTTCAAAGTTCAACCATGTTGCTCATGTAAGGCAACAGTGTGGGGGTGGTAGTTGTGGCCTGGGGCTGTAAGAAACCGATACTCTTCTGCAGTTGAAATGGAGGCATCTAAAATGGCCCAGGCATCTATGTTCAGGTACCCGAATCCCTTCCACAGTTTCTCAGCTAAACATCAAGAAGATAAATCCCACTCCTGCATATTCACTTGCTGGAATACTAAAGTCTGAAGCACAGATCTGTGAACATCTGCGTTCCAGTACCTCATCACTCAAATGGAATTTCCCTGCTCCAAAACTGGCTCTCAATGAGGACAGGAACACACCCCATATTACACTGAAGTTTGGCACATGGTTCATGGTGATCTAGAAAAGAAAGGCACAGGACCTGACGTCAAGCTGCATGCCATGGCTTTAAACTGGGAGGAGTAAAGTGTTGCTGATGTGTGTCAGTCTGAAACTTTCCAAGGACACAGATCCAGAGAACTTGTGTACAGCCATGGTGTGGGCGCTGGGAGCAGAGAGTCCACCACAGTCTATGGCCATGTCTCTGCAGATTTATAACAAAAATATATGGTCTCTCTCCCATATTAACAGAATCTCTCTCTCTCTCTCTCTCTCTCTCTCTCTCTCTCTCTCTCATATTTACAGAAATATGGGGTGGTCTCCCAATGCATTTTCTATGTCTTGTTTTGCCATTAAAATAGCACCAAATTTATTTCAAAGGAAAATATAAACCAAGCAGAAGTATTTCTCTGTGGATTTGCATCCCTCTCCTCTCAAAGGGATACCCCCTTTCTTTACAGCAGAAAAGCCCTTTTGTGAAAAACCCTACAGGCTTTGGCCCTAGAAGAACAGCAGCATAGATTTTTTAAACAGAGAGAATATATTCACTCAGCTAAAAATGAAAATGGGGAAATCATTTGGGCCTTTTGTGGATTCTTGGGTTGCACCATTTAGGCTGAAAAACCAAAAAGTTGTGCAAAATCTGCTCAAAGAGGACACATCTTGCAGCAGCCACAAACTTGTATGGTGATTGTATTTGCAATTGCAAACATGGGCATGCTGATTTACTTTAAAATTAGCTACCAAATGAAAACAGAAAACATTCCTGCTGGTTTGTAGCTTGATGGTGGAGTCTAGAGGTAGTGTTTATGGTTACTTCAGAAAATCCCTGGAAAGCAGTGCTTGGAATGGTGGTAGTGACAGGACCCCAACTTTTTAATTTTGTTCTGCAAAGGGACAAATGACACAGTGCAACAGAATGCCTCACATGCACACGATATTACGTGCGCTTCCTGACAATTGATTTCCAGAATGTAAATAGAAGGGTATTGCATGATCTATTAAAGCCTGAGGCTGGCAAATGTAACCATTAAGGTATTACCTTTAGTTTCTGCACCATTAGATTTTAAATTCTCCCCTGTCATCTCTGGCTGATTTAAGATGATGCAGAAAAGACCAGTGCCTTCCTGCCAGTCTCAAATGTGTGACAGACAGCGTTGGGCATGGCAGGAGCATCCTGGTTTGTGACATTGCATCTTCTTACAACGCCTTCTGTAGAAACCAAAGTCCTGTGACTGGGTCAAATTATTTCATCTTCCTCTCCTGCTAGCCCATGTAATATTTAGAAATTAGTTATAAAAAAAACCAACCCAGACTAACAAAAGGAGGATCACAGCATAATAACAAAAACCTGTTTTGGTAGGAGAGCATGGAGCTGGTATACAATAAGTCCAAACCAGTGGCGGTCACAGGAATGGCTTTCCCAACCGGAGATGTCAATAACTTTGTCGTTGGCAGTGAAGAGGGAACAGTCTACACAGCCTGTCGTCATGGAAGGTGAAGTTCAGCTTTTTGTACTTATAAACATTGCGTACCTGTGTTGATGAGAGACAGCCGAGTATGTGTGGAGACTGCTCACTGGTTTTTTGTCTTGGATCAACAATGTCTGTACCATTCCTGTGACCAGCACAGGAGCTCCCCGACTCTGAGCATGTGTGCTATAGCCTGTTATACTGAGACAGTTACCCCAGGCTCCCTGTGTAGTTGATGGGGAGGAATGATTACTCTTAGGTTGACTTCCTTTGCCTTTTTCAGTCATGTGCCTGAAGAGAAGATGACTGGGCCCTCAGAAATGCCTCTTTGTCACAGATGAGATGAGATGAGATGAGATGAGATGAGATGAGATGAGATGAGATGAGATGAGATGAGACAAGATGAGATGAAGGTTTACACAGCTGTATATAGGTTTATACACCTAGCTGACAGGTGTCTGTGTCTGTGCAGGTCGAATGAGGCCCTAGGAGACACTTCTGCTGCAGGGTAATCAGGCCTAAACCAATATCAGATGGTAATTGGCTTTATTTTTTGCCGTTCTCAGCTCTGTCTTCACAGGGACAGTCTCCACAGGGACAAATCAGAGAAAAGCCACCATGGGCCTGGTTCCTTCAATAACACGGATGCATCCACAGTGTGCCACATGGGTTCTAGAGAATCCTGCTCTCTCACACATGATGATCATGTATAATATAACCCAGGCTATATTAACTATATAATATAGTCTGACACTGCAAGTTCCTTGTTTGGCAAACCTGCAGGATGCTAGTGTGCTCTGTTCGCTTCCAGTAGTAGTTTTATCTCTAGGAAACTTGAAAGGCTTTTGTAAGGAACAAACTTTTTCCACTGACAGACTAAGAGCTCATCCCCACCAGTAGTTTGCAATGTTCTCTGAATTCATATTTTGTCATATTCCGAGTTTATGTTGACCAAGAAGACATTGATACAGTGGTTTAAGATTGTAAGGCTTCTATTACACATCTCTAATGCTTTATAAATACTGTTTAACATATGTTTTGTTCAATGGTTTTTATTTTAAAGTATTTTTATTTTAGCCTGACCGCTGACAGCGTTGCAAAATTGTGTCTATTAAGGCATATACTGATAGGCTGTGTGGCAGCTCATGGTTTGAATGAGTCTTAGGCTGCTAAGATCAATGAAGTGTGCCCAAGGGCATTTCTCACTTCTGAACTTTCAGACTTCCCTGGTTTGTTCCTCACAAGAGGAGGAAGGTGCCAGATCCTCTTTTTAGAACACCTTTTTAGAAACCTTTGAGAAAAGCTCTTCTGCTCCTGCCTGTCTTTCCTTGAGCTTTTTGCTATCATCCCTGGTTTAGTACCAGAGGCTCCTGTGTCCTTCAGCCCAGCACAGTGAAGAGCCATATGTTATTCTGGAAAAAGGTGTGTCAAAGCACAGCAGATACCCAGGATGGTCTCAGTGCTCCAGAACTCCTCTTAGCCCACTGACCACGTGGCAGATAGCTGGGATAAAAAAAGAGGTGTCCTTTGTATCCAGCACTCTGCTGGATACACTGCTCCATGTATCCTCGCAGATACATGCTGCGAGGTCTAGCAGGGGAGCCTAAGTGAGGCCACACTGTCCACACAGGACAGGTGAGGGGACACTGCACCAGCTGGATGAGTTTCCTCTGGCACAGCTCCACATCTCCTTTCAGTACCCTGTACTCACACTGGCCCAGAGCTGACAGGCTCATCAGAGCTGTGGCTATTTTTAATGTATATTCTTCCACTCGCAATTTTTCTACTATCTAGCTAAAAGGGTAATTTCATGATTCCCTTTTCTGTGTACACTGTGAGACAGCACTGACAACTGATCTGACATCATTTGCTTCCAGGAAGAAGAAAACTGTGCACATTCTGTCTTACACAGCGTTGTACTTTTCCTTCCTAATAGCTATCCTAGCCTCTGGCTAATGAAATGCACATCTCTCCTCGTTCAAAGTAATGACTGTATGATACTTGATCACAGGATCAGTTCCTTCACTTTTTGTGAAAAAAGCATTCACTTCCTAGTGACTTGATTGACTGCTATGAAAAGTTATCTTAGATATTTAAGAGAAAAAGAATTGCCCATGATAAGTCATTGACATATCTGCATTTTTATTTTAATGGTTATTCCTTGTGATAATGGCTTACTCAGAGGCATCATCTATAGTATAATTACAATTCAGAATTATTTTATAATTATACATAAATGTTACTTCAAGCTACAGAAGTAGACAGTGTATGTAGAAGTGAGTAAGGTAAGTCTTTAGAAGTAAGAGAAATTCTCCCTATGCTTGATTCTGAGCATTAATTTTGCCCACCAGAGTAAACCTCTGCAGGCAAAGGCCTTAGAATTAGGAGAGAGATTTACAGGTTAAGTAGAACTTTAAAATGAAACAGGAACCTAAGAGTAAAGAAAAATTATGTTAAATCACTAGGTGGTAAATCACTCTCTGCATGTAAATCTTTCTTCTTCCTGCAGTAAAGCTGGCATTGGTGAAATTTTTGAAGGCCATCAAGGACCTGTCACAGGAATCAATTGTCACATGGCAGTGGGTCCAATAGACTTTTCCCATCTCTTTGTCACATCGTCATTTGACTGGACAGTGAAATTGTGGACCACAAAGGTAAGAAATCCAAATTGGGCTGGGACAAGTAATGCATTGTGAAAATGCTGTTGTCAGAAATAGTTTAATACTGTCTATCATATCCTAAGAACCAATTAATTGAAAGCCTGTGATTAGAATGGGCATAGTGATAAAATTGTAAGTAAAATATATAGCTAGTGTAACTCTCAATCATATTTGTCCTGGAGCATACCTTGCCCTTTAGCTAGCCTTCATTTCAGTATTAACCCTAGTGCTGAGCAGTTTCACGAGGCAAGGAGATGAGGATGTCTTGTACTCCCAACCATCAAACAATCCATTCAGCACTCTCTGTGCAGGCTAAATTGCAAGGCTAATACTATGCACTGTGGTGGTGCAGCAGCAGGAACACTTTCCTCTGATGAAGCAACAGGGGAAGTGCATATACAACTTAGTGCAATCAATATCACTTGTGAAATTCACTGCTGGAGGAGGCTGTGATAGCCAAAAGGTATAAAATGCCCCAATGACATTAGACACAGGGAGCAGAGAGGAAGTACATGCTGAACTTACATTCGTGACCACCAGGGATCTGTTGCTGACTACGCTGTGGCCTGTGACCTCTTTCAGAGAGAGCAGCAGAACAGCAGAAATATCACAGGCCTGTGAAACTTTGAAACCCCAGCACTCCATGGGACGGACTAAACAGACCAATCTGGTTTATTGTACAGGCTGAGTAAAATAGGATAATGAGAGGTAAAATCCTAATTATATAAGTCATCTAAATTTATTTTTTTATAAACCAGAGTAGAGAACTGCCTTCCAAATGCCAGGTTCTTGTCTTAACCAAGTTCGATTTGTGCCTGCATTTGGTTCACATCTTGAGCTGCACCTGGCAGAGTTCCAGTACTGGAAGTTCACCCCAGTCAGGAAGTATCTCAGCATGTGTTCCTCCAAGACATTGGGGCTTGGAGATGCTAGAACAGATGCACAGCAAATGTAAATATGTGACAACCTTGTGCTGGAAAAAGAAGCACAGTTACCTAGATGATAACTTGAATCAGCTTCCATAGTAGCTTCCCAAGGCATTTGTTAATGGCCTGATCCAGTGTGTGTGCTAATTAACAGGTATTTTTTCCTAATCAGAAGTGACCACAGCTGATGATTTTGTCCTGAGCCTTACACTTCAGGAAACTTGTAATGAGAAAGGTACATGATTTACCTAATTCGCATGTAACTATATACATCACTAGACCCAGCCTTAACCAATGCAGAGGTGGTCCAGAGGAGTGGACATGGGCAGGCTGGAATGGGTCCAGGATGGTTCCTAGGTGGTAAATGTTAGAAAGGGCTGCAGGACAGCCAAGGGATGGACCGCTTAGATGTTGGCTCATTGGGGCTAGATAGGCCATTTGGTGTGCGAGACAAGGGAGTCCTGGGCAGTGGTGACTGGAGGCAAAGGAATACTGGAGTGTTGAAGCTGAAGCTGAGAAGGAGAGAAGAATTTGTGGGGAGTGCAGGGAAGATGAAAGGCAAGTACTGAATTCCAATCACATGTATACAGAAAAGTCTTGGATGAGTATTTAACCATCAGCTTGAGGTTGAATATGGCAATAAGGGTCTCATTCATCTGCAGCTTAAATTAAATTGTATTAAGGGATAATAAAGCCTGATTTTTATTTTAAACTCTTGGGACTTTAGAAGTTAGTAGTAACACTAACACAGCACATTTTGGGCACAAAGACACTGCAGATAGTAATACATAGTTATCCTTGTGGAATATTTCAGTGCCAGAATGGCTGGGTCTGATTTTGTTTGACACAATCAGTTTTCAAAGAACCAAACCATTTAAATTTCTGATATCTATCAAGTTGTGGCTCATCTGGCAAGAGGGGCTTCCTGAGAAAGCTGTTTGACTGAGCTGGACGAGCTGTGATGCGCATGTGACACACCGCAGCATCGCTCAGAGCTGGAAGCTGCGTTGCTGTTTTGGATCACTCGCTTTCTTCTGGAGCAGGTTTGAGCAGCAGCCCCAGGCTGCTGCTCTGCCAGCCACTGCCCTGTGAAAACATCCTCTGAGACACTAGACAAGTTCTTGAATTGTGATGAATATTTTCTTTTTCTCCCCATTCAACTGCATCAGAAGTTTATTTCCATATTGTCTGAATAATTTTCTTGGCTGGAAATACTACATATTTAAGGCTTTCTTTGTTCGGTCCTCATAGTCAAGGCTCAGTCAAACAGTGGGCTCTGAAAAAAAATAGTAGATTAATATGAAGTATTGAGTGCTTCTGCCGGCTAATGAGATTTTAGTCAGAATTGGTTTATTCCTTTAGTTTCTTATTTGTAACTTTAATCTCCATATCAGCATCCAAAGCCGTATTGCTTTCCTACTTCTACCAGCGTTGTCTACTTAATCCTGTGCACATTATCCTCTTTGGTCATGAAATTCAATTCCTTTCTGTTTCACAGGTTCAGAGTCAATGTCCAATTGTAAAGTGAACCATAAAAGCTTTGTGTTTATATTGCCTATTGATGTTGTGTAGCATCCTGGGGTGCTTACAAGAAAGGCACTTTCATAGCAGGCATTTGACTGATGGATTGAAAGCACCATCTCCCTTAAAAACTCTCGCTTGACATTTTATAACATTTTTGTGGTTAACACATTTTCTAGCTCAAGGCAGTTCAACCAAGTGACTGAGAATAAGATTTTCACTAGTGGATGAATGAACGTTTTGTAGATAACACTAATACAAGGTTCACATTATCATTCATCACATTAGCCAAAAATTAGATCCCTGTGTGAATAGCAAGCAACCAGAAGCAACAGGAAAAGAAACAGAATTTGCAAAGATAGTTACTTGATAACCACAGCATTACCTGGTTCCTGATGAAATTAATAGGGCTTTCAACTTGAATTCACGCTACACCATGTGAGCAAGTCTTAGATACAGAGCTGTCAAAGGGAAGTCCTGATGTGAAGTGTCTGTGGAGCTCTGCCCTTAATTAGGTAGTGTTGGTATGATGCTTTGAAGAGGTAAAGTGCTAAGTGGAAATGCTAAGTGTTGTTAATTAATTAAACACTAATCCTCATGAATGAATAGCATGAGGTTAAATAATGAAATGTAAGTATTGTTATTATTACAGAAATTGCTGTTTGGAGAGCAAATTTTTTGATATTGTGTCAAGAGATGGAAGCTGTCTTGGAATTGTTAAAGCATAGCAAAACATAAGCTAGTTTCAGCTAAAGCCTAGAAGATGGCTTGTTTGCTGCTAAGGGAGTTAATAAGGGTCTGGACAGAGAGCTAGATTTTGTTAGCTTTTTCATCCTTCACAAGCCTTCTTAGGCTCTTATCCTTCCACTGAGGGGAGGTGCTAATGACTAGTTTTCTCTTCTTGCACCTGTGCCTAAGTCATGCTCAGATGGGCAGAGATTGGAATAACTGTGACAACACTGCTGTATCCCCATCCATGCTTGTCTCCCTCTGCCTAATGTTTAAGTAATGGCGGTAATGCCGTAATCAGGAGGCTCAGAGGTGAGCAGACTGGTAGTAGGGCCACCACATAACCATTAGCAGGGTCTAATGGAGCCAGAGGTCACGTGTGCCCTCAGTGACAGACTACCCATTGTGTGTCTGTGCTCAGTTTTGCTGTACTAGCACGTGCATCAATGGTAGTGCCTTCCTCATCCCTCTCCTTTGTCTTTTTTTCTTATGCTCTTCACATGCTGCTCTTCTCTTTTGGTATGCTGTGCTGTTCCTGTCTGCAGTCTGTTGTGCTTTTTTGAGAAACCACATTTTAAACAGCAAACATTCCCATTTCTATGCTACGTGCCTTCACGTACATTTCTGTACCTTGCATACCGTATGCCCATATGCTAGATGACAACCTGGGTATGACCTAGTCCTCCTGTCTCTTGGGCCAAATTTTTTACGTGTCATACCTTCCTATCGTCATGTAACTTCAGACTCCACTGGTTTTCATTTGGCCTAGAGTTGAACACCATCTCCTCCAAGGTCCATTTGAAGCCTAACTCTAGAAAAGGCAAAGAAGCATGTGCTGGTGGTGTTACTATAGGCAGGTACCTCTACCCTTCCCCAGAAGCCTTGCTGATAGGATCAGATCAAATCCGCTTAATAGACCAAATTTACTGTGATGGAAAATGGTGTTGCAGAATGAGCGCTACTTGATGGTCACCAAGAAAACGCATGCACACGGCAATTTTTTACAGTTTACCAAAATAGCAGGGTCACGTTGTCATTTTTTGAGATTAAGAACTTACTGGTTTTTACATTACAAATACCATTTTTCAAGTTACCTGGTTACTGGCTAAGATTTTTTTCTATTATAATTTCAATTGCCTTAAATGGGTGAGTGAGAGCCTCTTGTGTTTCAGTTAGCATTGAATGAACTTAAAGATCCAAGTAGAAATGCAGTCAAACATGTACTCATGATGAAAGGACAGTAAACTTAGCAAACTATTACAACAACTTGGTGAATTGTTCCTCGTGAAAACGTTTTGTACTGGAAACGCTGGAGTCAATGACTTGATATAGTGAAGTCCTGTGGCTGGTGGTTAGAGTGGATCACAGATTAGAGACGCTGATGTCAGTGGTTAATGGTATACACCATTTCCATGCCTTATGGAAGATGCTCCTATCCGAGTGAATGTGCAGTTATTTATGAAGAGTGGAGGAGCTCCGCAGAAGTGTCCTGTAAGCCGCTGGTTTGGGCACCAAGTCATGCTCCAAGGGTCTGCCTGAGTAGGACAGGAATGTGTCTTCTGCAACAGGAGGAAGTGATGATCTTGCCATTTTGCTCTGAGCCCTGTCTCATGCCTGTGAACAACTCTGGCTTCACTGATGGCAGGATCTTCTCGGAGTAAAGCTTTGATTTTAATGTGTTGTCACTGCTTGATGAAACCCGTTCTGTCCACTTGGGGCCAGCCCTACTTCTCCAGTTTGTAACAGGATCAAATGTACCTCCAACAGCAAAACTGGTGAAATGCAGAGGTTACTCAGGTACCTTATCTTGCATACACGTCAGTGTAGATGAGAGCTGGACTTTATGAAATTTAGAAAGTATCACTACTTTCACTCTTGAACATATTCATTCTTAATGTTTTTTTCTAAGCTTTCCTAAATACTTTGGGCCATATCTTCTCATATTATCATGTAAGGCACTTTAGAGGACTCTTACTTCATATGAAGTTGGATTCTCCTGGATCTTTTACTATGTAGAGCTTTCACACTTTGGTTTCTGATGCAGCCACTGGAAAGAAGTAACTGTACTGCATACATTAGACATCTCTTGGAGACACCACTGTTACTGCCCACCACTGACTATGCAGGAGCCCAAGTCTGGCAGATAATCAGTTTCTGTAGCTTTTGGTGGCTTTCTTGCATCTGGACAGCCTCCAGCCATATCTAAACTGTCAGGCGTGTCAGCTCTTTTGAGCTCCTGAGTCTGTCTACTTATTCTGGCTTCTCCCAAACCACTACCAGGAAGGAATCAGCCTCTTTATCCCACACCACACACACATATACACATGCACCTTGATTTGCAGCCAGAATCCTGTGGAATCCTTTACTACTCCTCCCTCTGACTGATTTTGGTGGGGCTCAAATGTCTATCTCAGGGGACAATTTCACTCCTCTTATTTTGGATACCTGACTAGAATGGTCTCCCTCACTGCTGCATTACCACACAAAGCTTCTTTTCTCTTTGATAAAAGCAATTAAAATGATTAATTTGATTAATCACTGTCCAAATGTTAATTTTATCTGATTATAGGGAATGACAAAGGGTGATAAAATAGCATGCTGGGATTTCATGGAAATGGTCTCTCTGTGGTGTGAGTTCAGAATTTTGAATTTGGTCCAAAAACAAGGCAATGAATGAATTTGCTTCAGAGCTCACTTTCTGTCAAAAGGCCAGGCTGACTTGGGGAAGAGGGTGGAGTTGCCTGTTCAGACAGGATTTTTTTAGGTTTTGCCCTTTACCTCTGGAGCCAGAGGTCTGGCTCTTATCCAGCTGTATTAAAAAAAAAAAAAAAAAAAAAGTATTTTCTAGGTAATTTTAAAGAGCAAAACCAAAGTGAAGTCAGGTGGCTTGAAATCAGTCCCAAGTTCTTCACTTGAAATACTTCTCATGATTTCGGTTTTCTATGTAGCCATATCTGATAAGTGTTAGGAAAATATTAATCAGCTGGCCAATATACTTAATTTACTCAGATGAAACATTTGTGATACATTTCATGAAGAATGGCACACACACAAATAAAACAGTCATCTAAAATACTGAGTTCTAAAAAACTCAGTGGGCTAAACTGTATTTCAGAAACCCTAATATAAATCCGGCTGTAGCAGTGAAAGTTCTGTGTGCACATGGAAAGCAGAATTGGATTTCAGGAGCTTATATAATCTGTGCAAAACAAAGTCATCATTCCTTTTTTCCCTGAAATCAAAATGCAAACCTCCCACTGACAGTTCTGTTGCAGAATTACACTGGAGGATCAAGCTCGCATGAAACAGTGAAACATTTCAGGACAATTATCAGTATATAAAGCCCAGGACTTCTTCCCTAATGGAAATTTTCTCCCACCTGCTTCATGCAGCCGTCCTTTCTCTGCCATGTGAGAGCCTTTTGTTATCAGTAAAAAAAAAGGAACTGTGTTCAAAGTCCTACAAGATGAAGTCGTCTTCAGTAATAATTAGCCTCAAAATCATTGCTCACTGACCCATGAAAGCTCTGCGGGCATCCTGGTGGCAGCAGCTACAAATACTAATCTTGACTGTTTAGCAGGCAGTGCTGTGACATCAGGCTGTGTCAGCCATCCTGCCATGTTCCTCATGCTCCTGCTTCCTGGCAGCTGAACTGCAGCAGCAGGGCCACTTGAAAGCCTGGCAATTCGCGGAGTACACAAGCAATGCTAGGCCAGGTACCCTGCGATGAAGCAGCGTTTTCCATTAAAAAGAAAAATTGTATTTTCAGGGGCCTCATACTGAATGTTCCTGACAGAATCACAGGGGTGGGAAACAACCAAACTGCAGCTACGTTATCCCACTCCTCTCCTCGCCTTGCAATTTGAGCTAAACGACCTCTCTTTAACAACTTGAGGCCCGAAGCGGGGAGACCAGTCCCACTGACCCCAGGAGAGGCACGTGCAGGAGCTGAGCGTGTGCCACCGCCTCTCCTGCGTGACAGCAAAGCGCTAGCACACCGATCCAGCTCCTCCCAAATCACCCCACTCACTCTCCAGCTCTGCTTCCTTGTCCCATCGATGTGGGATGTAAACAGGGAGTAACAGCTGGAGGTAGACGACCAAATCTGCCCTTCAGTGTTTCACTCTGTTTTCTCTGACCAGGATTTGGTCATTCTTCCATCAACATGCCTTGCTTACATTTCTCAGCAACTCCCTCAAGAGCTTCTCTGAAAAATAATCCAGGAATATAGTAATAAAAAGGCAGGAGTATGAACTACAGAAACTATGAATCAGTTTGCTAGGCGAGGTCAGTAAGACTTTCTGTAGTGTTTTGAGCTTCTTAAAAGAAATTGTGCCATTTTTAGAAGTAGGTAGAAATTCCAAAAGAAAATAATAGTATTTCTAAAGAGGTCTCGACACAAATGCATAGTTAGTAGTTCAGGAAGAAGTGTTGTCCTGCTTAGAGCATGTTTTAAATAAAAGGTGGAAAACTTGATTACCATTTAGTGATGAAGTCAGCAGTCTGAGGAAATACAGAACAAATGGCAGATACCTGTATAGGCTTTTCCAGTGTTGCTGTCTGCACTTGCCTCCAGCTTGATGTGGGTGAGTGAAGCAGAGAATATTAAACCTCACACAGTGGAAACCCATAGGCACAGCTATTGTTAAGTGTGGAGTAAGAGGGGCTCCAGATTAGGAATGAAACTGGATGATCTAAAATGCAGAAACAAGAATACACTAGGGACAAAAGTGAGCTCGGGAATACTGTAAGCCAGTCTGCCTTACATGCATTCGGATGTTTTTAAAGTTCATCCATTGCAAGCAGATCTTTTAAATAATTTAAATTTATATTATACATCAAGTAATGCACACATATCAAAATCACTGAAAATAGTTCCTCAGCTAAGATGCAGTGGTGAAGAAGAATGCCATACTTTCTGCTGTTTTTCTTTAGAAAATAAAAAGGTCTTTTTCCATTGGGTAAGTGGAAAGGCACAGTTGAAGAGAACTTTGAAGCAGAGCAGCACAGCCAGAATGTGTTGCACCTCTGCAGAGTACTTAAAAGAGTTAAGAAGAATTAACCAAATAAGCAGTTCACCCGTCAGTAAAGCTAGCTTCCAGGCTATCTCCACGTATTTCCAAAGCTCTGCCGTTTGAATTTCTGATGCTCCTAAAAGACAAGTGCTGTCTGACTTTCCAAGTTCTTTAATTTTTTTCTTCATGCCATAGTATTAGACATTAAGATCAGTTCTCATTAAAACCGCCTGTGCCAATCACCAAACCTTTTTTCCTTTTCTTCCTTCTTTTGTACTCACTTGTGGTGCTTTGACTTTGAAGGAAACCACAAAAATGTAATCATCAGGTTATCTCCAGACTTGGTCTGCTCTTGTAGCCCCTTTCCTTTTGGTCTTACCCTTGTCCCCTCCTCCATCCATAATAATTCCCACATGTTTATGCAAAAATATTTGACTTTATTATTGACAATTAAGAAAGGCAACAGTTTCAGCATCTCTGCAAGACCAATAATTTCTAAAAGTGAACAGTTTTCTGCCTTGTCTGTCTGCAACTTTTAGGATTCCAAAACCCAGTCAGTGTAACAATACTACACTACTTAAACAAAAGGGTTGTGAAGAGTGTCGGGATCATTTCCACACTCATTTCTTTCCCCCTGTTGCTACTGACTCTAAAACTTAAGGCTGTTATCTTGCCACTCAAGTCAATTTAGACTTGATTCAGTGACCTAGTAGTTATCCAACAGTGAGGTGGCACAACATACAGATAGGTCATAGCCCAGTGAAATGTTCTTTGCGTCCCAGAGGCTCATCTGCAATCCAGCACTGAAACTGACTGCCAGAAGGAATTTTAAGGCAAATAAAGGAGTTTTTACTCATGTAACTCAGTTCAGGGTACCTCAGTTAGCCAGTGACATCGGGTAGCTAAAGCTGAACATCCGCCTTTTGCTTTCCCACTGCCATCCCTGAAGGTCTGGCTAGTCCTGGAAAAGGTGAAACAGGCTACAAGTTGTGAGTTGTATAGTACTGGGGTCTGTGGGATAATGATACCCTTCATGGAGAATGCAGACAGGCTTTGCAGAGCCATCAGGGATGTACCTGTAACTAGTGCCTCTGATTTATGACATCTAGTAACAGTTCCTGGCAATGCTGTAACTTCTAAAAATGAGTTAAGTCTAAAACTAAGTCAAGTCCCACAAGTATATTATCAAAGTAGGAGCTATTGGATAATCCTAGATCATTGTAACTATTAGAAAACAGATTTGAAAGAAACATGGTAGTCCAGAACTGGCAAAAAGTCCTATGGAGATCAGTCAGTCTGAATGAAAACCAGGGACTCTTTGACTCCATACAAATGGAGAGAGAACATGAAGGCTTGCAAGATTAGTAGAGCCTTATACAGAACAGAGGACTTAACTCCTCGTCACAAGAGGTATGGACAAGTAACCCCAAACAGCTAATAGCTGGTGTCCCAAGAAGGACACCACTGAAGGGGGAAAGGTCAAGACCAGAGTAAAGCTAATTTGAAGAGTATTTGCCTCAGTATTCCCAGCAGCTTTTAGTTTCTGCTATACTGTCTGCATGTTTTGAGTTGGCCTGGTTAAGTGACACCATCAGAAGGGAAACAATGAGCCTGGATTCAGCAAAGTTTTAAGAGGTCTCTTTCAAGGTGGAGAAGAGCAGGCCCATAAAACACTGAACAAGCAGAAGTTCCACAAGCTGTGCACTGTCCCAGTTTCTTTCACATCATCTGGTCAGTGTGACACCACAGCACTCACTTTAAAGGAAGACAGAAGATTGTACCTTCCCTATGTGTTATCTCTGCTGAAAGAGATGTCTTTCTTTGACACCATTTAGCAGGTTGTGGTTTTGGTTTTTTTTTTTTTTATCAGTAAAGACTATTTATAGTATACTTGGTCTCACAGGGGCCAAGTTCATAGAATCATAGAATGGTTTGGGTTGAAGGGTTTTTAAAGACCATCTCATTCCCACCTCCTATTCCCTGGTTTGCTCAAGGGCCAGACAGAGGAACAGACACTCTCCTCAGGACCACTCTGGCTCTGCTATTTCCAAGTACCTGAAAGCCTGAGCTTGAGCCTAAACAAACAACATCAGAAGTTTCTATGCCAAGGACTAATGAATCTATCATATTTGCTGCACACCCAGAAAAATCAATCAACTTGAATCAACTTGCAATACTGCACAACACTCATGGCTGTTGTTAATATGGTTTGAGCCAAGTATGGTGTCTGGCTTATCATCTTTAGAATAGAAGAGAATCGAGTGGAAAGAAAGAAGTGGAGACAGCAGTGTATGGTGTCACCACACATCTGTACTGCTGAAGGTACAGTCTAGGAAAGTACCTTTACGTGGATCTGACACCCACAGAAATTGTGGCCATGTGTAAAAAAATGCTCGTTTCATGAAATGGGCAAAGCCAATAGTTTTTTCCATGGCTTTTCATCAGATGCTAGTTAAAACCTGTGGATATGTATACATTCCTTTATATGGATAATTAGCTACTTTATGTGTGGCGCCTCCTGGATTAAAGAAAATTCTTCTATGCAAATAAGTGGAATAGACTGGTCAAATTCATATGTGTAAAAAAACCCCTGTTTTATATAAATGTGTAGAATTTATTTAGGTGAGCTTCTTATTTCATAGACAAGTCTTAGTTCCTAGACAGCCCACGGGTACTTAAAATGTTCACTCTTCATTGTCCTCTTAAACAATGCCTCTATACAAACACTGAGGATAAATGATTGACTTTGATAACATGTTTAAATAAATGAGAAAAGAATCACATGTCTTGAAATACACTTTTTGCTTTTTCCACTAAATGCTCAAATCATGTCCTTTTGGAATCAACAGCAAAACTCCATTGATTCATTAGGGCTGTATTTTCACCCTACACTCTTCCTTTTCAGTAATAAGGAGATTTGGCCCACGTTTTTCTGAAGATACTGCTTTAAACTATTTCTTCTGTTCTATTGAATAACAGAGTGGGTTGATATTTAAGAATGAAAGCTCATCAAGTTTAAATTTCAGTTGTTTTATAATAATAGCCATATGTTAGTTATGGATTGTGTAGGTCTGATGTTTTGGTAATTTAAAACTGCTTTAAAGTGACCTTTACATGGTTCCACATTTCAACATTTTCTAAAAGCAGTCGGTATCGGTCCTTACTCATAAATCGTTGCATTAAAAGATCTGCAGGCCTGGGCCCGTAGTTAACAGGCTCACAGTAACGAAGTCCTGTGGACATTTATGCACACACTTAAACTTAGAAATTGAGTCTTCACAATGAAATCAACACAACAGCTCTCAGACCAGGATGAAATGTAAACTTTTAGGAAAGGCCAGTCGCTGTTAGTACTGAAGACAGGACGTGAAGCAAGATGGACCTTATGCAGTTGTTGTGTTCTTCTCTAGTTAAACAGCGCTAGAAGACAAGACAGTATGGAAAATACTTTTTCTGTTTTCACTGGCAGCTAGTCAAACTGGGAGGACAGTGATATTGGGGGCAGTATGAAGGTGTAGCTCAGCTCCACTACCACTGCCTGATTTCTGCCATATGATTTCTCCCTGATTTCCCAACCACACTGCAGCTGATCTTGCCTTTTGGTTGGGCTGCTCACAATCCTGCAATTTCTCATTTCTTTGCAGTGCTCCACGCCCTATTCTTCTCCATTAATTTGTGTGTCATTCTTTGCATGTCTGAGATCTTTCTCAAAAGCTGTATTATTCCTGTCGTCCGCACTTTCCCTCTGACTTTCTATCTGACTGAATCTATCTATCTTTCTGTTTCCACCGTTACGGTAAAGGCATTTCATTTTCGGTATTTGAGGCTCTTCACCTCAAATCCCAGCGCCTTGAAAGTGTTTTTATTTTGATAACAGGGAAACAGGGGGACATCAGCTAAAGCTATTTGCCAGAGACTACACAACATGTGTACAGCAAGATATAGACTAGCACCAAATCCCCTGACCCTTCCTTCTAATGCCTTGGTCTTTAGGCATGAAGTGGAAGCTAAAGTAACAGAAGTAAAAAAACCATTAAAAAAGTGCCACACTCAAGATCAAAACAAGTTTTGATTTGCTGACAAAAAGGAAATGCTGATTGAAATCTGCCCCGGATTGATTGATATCTTAATAGGCCCTTAACTTCTGTGGAATTTTGTTACTTCTCCCATGACATTAAATGTTAAAGTGCTGTATGTGCAGCACTTTTCCCATGAATAAGAAAAAGCATCCACCTAGCAGTTGACCAGATTTCTTTTTCTTTTAGTATACTACTATCTTCATTGCCCACCAGGTTTTAGACACTTGATATATTTGAACCTAAATTAGATGTTTTCAGTGAAAATACACAGTGCAGCATTGGGAATCCATGTAGCCCTCTCTAAATACTATTTCCCAGCTCATAGTTGTAAAGATTCACTTTGAAATTTCCTGTGAAATACCTCTGCCTCTTCAAAAGTTTGGTGTTCATTTGGCCCTAAACCCTGGAAAAGCTTTAGCACAGGCATGTAAGTAATTCCATTAACACATGTAAGTAACTCCACTGACAATACACAAAGCAGACACATATGTGTTTGGAAAGCAAGACCTTCTTAAGGTACGAAAATATTTTTGTAGGTTTTTTTGTAATTTTTTCCTTTTCATTTGCAAAACTCCAGCCTGGGGAAAGAAATTTAAATGTATAAATTTGAGGTAATAAGGCCAAGCTTTAATTTCATTTCATTGTTACACAGAATGTTTGCTAGTTTTAAAAAATGGACAAAAACCATTAGGCCAGCTACGAAAATTTGAGACCTGATCCTGTAATCAAAGCATCTTTCATTAATTCAAGCAGAGGAAAACCTAGCCTCTGGAATAAATCCCTTTGTATTTTCAGTCTGTTTTCAAAAGACAAAGTAATGTAATTAAATCTCTGAATACTTTCAGTAATTTTTTGTGTTACCTGTGATGGCCAGAAGTACTTCAGAATTGTTTACAATACAGTGCTGCAACAGCAACACACTGCATCAATACTCAGAGACATGGCAGCATAGAGATGGACACACACCTGTCCCATGTGCTGACCCTGTAGTGCTTCCAGCCCCAACATCCATCCAAAAACCATGGGGTGCAAGAGGACCAAAACCGAAACTAGCAAGGACCCATCTGTAAATAGATACCAAACTGACCCCTTTATCCCTTTAAATTAATAAAATACCAGAGGAAAGCTATATAAGAATTGCAATTAGTCACTCCACTTTTTGGAAAAATAATGCATGGCTATACATTGAGGCACTCCGGACAATGTTTCCTTTGTAAAATGCACGAGGGTGCATTCCAGAGGGATCTGACCGAGATGTTCCACGGGTGCGACTTGGACGCTCCCAAGGCCCGCTCCGCGGTGCGGCGTTTCCCGGGGGCCGGGGGACCGCGGCGCCCGTGCCGCCGGGCCGCGCTCGCCAGGGAGGCGGCAGGGAACGGCAGGAGGAGGGAAGCACTGAGGGAGACCCTCGGAGAAGTCCCATTGTTTAGATTTCTGTCACAAGCCATGAGAATACTTAATTTCTTTCATCTCTGGAGTTTTCATTATCATTCAAATTTCATTTTCCATTAATTGATCGGGGATTAGCGAAGCCATTATGCAAAAATTAAAGACAAGCCAGATGCGATGAATAATTCATGAGGGACAATTACACTTTATTCCTGGTGTACTTCCTAACTTCCCTCCGACTCCCCGCCTGCCGCAGATGACAGCCTGCCTGCCTGCGCGCCCTCCCTCCCTCCGGAGCGCGCCGGGCGCGGGCAGCCCGAGGCGGCGCGGGGCCCGTGCGCTGCCGCCGCCCGCCGCTAGGTGGCAGGCG